>JAYKKI010000002.1:14547500-14937500 GCA_039881145.1 Druceiella hillmani
GTAAACATTAACTAAGCCTCCAAGGTAAAAATAATTTCAGTTTAATTAAAATCCGTTCAAGGATTTGTGTATGATGCATGCATAGACATGTTATTTTTTTATTACATATATTTTTTTTAAATATCAATCGTTTCACGTCGGTTACATTTCATAATTCGATAAGAATAAATTCATTTTTCACGAAAAAAAACTATGGATATTTAAGTTATGCAATTAAGCATTTTTAGAAAAATAGAAATAAATCTTTAATATACACTTTTTGGATCAGTAGTACTGTTTATAAATCCAAAATATTCGTTTGAAAAGAATTTTAAGTATTGCGCGCTTACACAAAGCAAGAAATATATTTGAGATTTATATTGCGTCCTCATCAGAGGCTAGACCTTCCATAAAACCTATTGCAACCTAAATGTTAGAATTTTTTTTTGTGGGTTGAAATTATAAAAGCAATTACATTATTTTTATTTTAATATAAATACTGAGGTCTTGTCAACCTTATATTCAAAAATTGTAAGACACTTTTTGCTAAAAAGTACACGTTTTTATGACATCGTTAAAAACGAATTGGGAATATCATCTTAAAAAGATGATATTCCCAATTCGTTTTATATAAAAAATAAACAAATTATAATAAATAAAGTTTTGCTGTGCAAAATTTTTATACGCAACGTCAAATTTCAATAGCGCCTGTAAATCGAATTGTAGGCAAAATTGGGTACAAACTGCCCAAATAATAAGAACTGCATGTCGTTAGCCTTTATTTATTTTTCTGACCTACTTATAGATAAAAAAATACATTCTCAGATTTGAATAGGGTTAATTTATTTTTATATCTCGGATATCGCTGATGAATAAATATTCCCTGAAGCAACACATTAATAACAAATATTTTTAAGTCATTTGGGGATATTGTTTTATTAAAGAAGAAACAATTCGTCGTTAATGAGAAATAAGCTAGAAGAGGGGGTGGCCAGATTTTTTTTGTATTTTCCTAAATTGTACACACACACATATATATATATGTATATATATATATATATATATATATATATATATATATATACACACAGAATAAAATACATTGGAAACCAGTTTTATTTTTTATTCAAACAATAATTTTGTATATTAAATAATGTGATTAACATAATTATTATCACTATATATATTCTTGATACGGATATTGCAAAAAGACGATGGCTGCCAACATACAAAGATTGATTATATTAATAATTAATCATTAAAGGGAAACCTAATCAGATCTGTGTATAAAAGGAAATAGTTAATTGCTGCATGCGTGAATTGAAACGTCTTTTGTACACGATTAATCTTGTTGTCACAAGCAGTTCATCGTGTACTTCATATGTACAAATTAACCGTGAGCAATAATTTAAATTACGGGCCACCATTAACAAACAAAATCAATTAAAATTCTTTCCCATTGCTTATTCACACGTAAGCTTAACCACTCTTCCTCACAAATATACCTCTGCTGAGATAATTCTCGACTTGTTTACTTAATTTCAGGGATAGATTCGACGAAAGGCGGATCAGGAAGCCGCGGAGTGGCGGCCGCACGCCTGTGACTTGAATCATTAATTCTGACTAACGATCGCTACTGCATTGACTTATCACTTACGCGCAGACAACTAGCTACCTCGACAACTCAACTACTTTTGAATAATTATTTGTCTTTTCCGCCTCTTCGCATCTACTGCTTTATAAGCATGCGCTGTATTTTTTAAAAGCCTGTCCGTTCGTTGTTGACACGCTACTTCTGTAGCATTATATAAGAACCAGCGCTGTTGCAACCGAGTGTATGAAAATAAATTGGGGCAAGTATTTGCCCGTCGCTTTTTTGCTACGTTTAATTTGGTAGAAATTTAATATGCAAATTTTTCCTTTACTTTAAGCAAGATACCTTTTAATTCAGAATTTATGCTATTTTGATTATAGATCATTATCTTATCTGTAGGTTACAGAGAAGCACGAATTTAATAAAACAAACCGAAACATACTCTCGTTTGTTCAAAACATATCATATTTACATGTAGGTATTACCTCGAATACCGTTTTAAATTTAAGTCGTTTCGTTTTAAAATAACTCGGCAACGGAAATGCCCAGAATAATTCGTGGTCAACAGATTTTACATACTAATTTTGGATCGTAACACAAGGGATTAATTAGTAATGAATTAATTAAAAAAGAGTAAAACGCGTCGAGCTCCATAATTTCGTTGTTGGTAAGAATAAAATTATTTAAATGCATTATTAAATTGTTACGTCTATAACTCTTCAATAATTCTGATAGGTATCAACTGATAATTTGGAAGTAATGAAGACAAATATTACTGTCTTATTTATAATAATGTTTTGTTGTTGGTGCACAAACAAAAATTTAGTTTATTAGAAAAATATTGAATTAAAGTAGCAACATTATAGCTGTTCGGCTGTTAATATATTGTGTGACTAAAAATATAGGGGAGACCGGGAACAAAGGTAACATTTTCTACTATTACTTTGATTTCTGGCTACCAATGATATTTTAGTTAAAATGAATATAACCATTTTCAACTTTCGTATGTACTCTATAAATTACATTAAAATTTAATTAAATTTATTTAGTTTTATAACAATTATGGGACTGTAAAAAAATGTCGCTTGTTACTTTTTACCCTAGGATCAGGACAAAAGTAACACGGTACAGGTCGAAAGTAACGCCATCGAGGTTCTCCGTAATATTATACTTACAATGAAACAGAAACACAAAATCGAATAATATTATTTATTATAAAATTAATTGACTAAAAAATAACAAAACATAAAATATTTTTTGTCCCGAAGCAATATGATAAAATCTCCACTTAACTAATCATTTACAATAAAGCATTAATAAAATCAAATTTAAAGATATCAATATTTCTATTCAAATTCACAATTTTGACAAAAGTAATATGTATCAACTTTGATGAATGCAACGTGAGACCCTTTTTTACAATCGAGACATTGTGCTCACTTCTCGTTTGATAATCTATTACTGAATAACTCTAAACAAACGAAGCAAAAGCAATCTTCTTCATCAGAAGAATGTACAGTTGACAGATTATCCTTTCCTTTGCTTCCTCTAGAGTTTTTCGTTTTCTTACCCTGGCATTTTAATTTTACAGATACTAATTTTTTCTTACCTTTCTCTATAGTCATTTATAAGGGTTACTTGACTTGATTTCTTTAGTTATATTTTTCTTAATTTGCAATTTTTTTCAGATTATGAGTATAACAGTTTGACGTTTTTTTGTTTCCGATATTGGAATAGCTTGTGGTAGAGGTTTTATACCTTGGGGTGAAAAACAGCAAAAGTTACTTGCAGCACTTGATTCTGACTATAGTGAGTCTGGTGATTCTGAGATAGCGTTTAAAAGAATCACGGTTTGAGTTTTCGATACAACCTGGAGAATTGGTGAGTCGACCTGGTCCAATGACAATTTCTTGGTAGTTTAGTCTTGCTTCTGGAATTTTGTCTGTTTCAATCATCCTATTAACTTCGTAGGCTCATCGTTGATTTTCGTTATTGGCGGGGACGATCCGTTACAGAAGAGGGTGAGAAGTCAACCCCCGGTAAACATGTTTCTATTGAATGAACTTATACTTCTGCAGGATCAAAATCAGCCATAACATTTCTATAGGAGAAATGCTTCTCTGACAATTCCAGGGATATAATGTATGATCGTTGTTTGACAGGGATAAATCGACATCCAGTTATATGCGGCAGTATTTATAATTTTTTTGAAAGTCCTAAAAACCGCTCTATCCAGGAATTGCATTTTGTGAGTGCAATGCGGAAACCACAGTAACAGGATTTCATTTCTTTTACAATAATCAAGGGCTTTAATAGATACATGCGATACATAATTATCGAGAAATAGCAGGCATTTTTCATCAATGGTGGACTTGGATTGTTTTTTGAAAAACAAACTGTTTGTTCTAAAAACAAACAGAAAAACTCTACTTCTTGTATCCAACCACTAACATTTCCTGCACTAGCAGACTCAATAGGACCTTTACGTATCATGTGCTTTTTATATCGTTTCAATGGAAATACAAAAAAGGAGGTCCTTGACTACCTTGAGCATTAATAGCTACAGCAACAGATACTAACCACCTACGTTCGGTAAAAAATAGAAATTCCACGAATAGAACTTAAAAGATTCTTGCTTATGAATTCTCTGTTTAATTAATTTCTGAGCTATTATTTACTCACTTGTTTCATTAATTTCTGAGCTACTATTTTTTTTGGTATATGAACCGTCATCACCCTAGTTTATTCCATATATACTTCGGCTCAAACTTATACCTATCTACAACTTCTGAAATGTTATTAAAAAAATATTCACATTATGCTGATTAAATCTCAAAGCGCAAGATCTCAAAAAATCCAGATAACCATTCCTTGCCTGCTATGTGATCACCATTCCATTTCGACGGATATTTATTTTCGTGTTTGAGCGCTAATTTGTATGCCAACTGGCGCACTTCAATCGAGATCATTCCGAAATATACCCTAGAACCCTGAATCATATAGTCCTGTAAAATTATTTCCACTTAAGAAATGAAGACACGATTGACGCAACGGAATGCAATTTTTTCATTAGTACATCCTGCTTTATGTTTTCGTATGAATCTGTATAATACAACGTGGCAAATAATTTATTTTTTGCTAGTACTTTGATCTTCGTACTGTTTTTAAAATGCTTATCCATTGCTTTTCTATAGACTACTGTGTCAATGGTGCCTTTGTCTGTTTTTTGACTCGCTCCCACTTTATCCTGTTTCAACAATATAAATAAAACAAGCATTAAAATCATGCATACCAATAATATATATACTTCAACGGGGACAAAAATAACATGTCACTTATCCCCATTGTTTCAAATTACTTTTTTACCCAAACACGTTTTTGAGATTACAGTACCTCAAAAATGAGTGTGGTGATGCTACAGACAATCTGATTACAAATTATTAGGCAAACGGTCACGTTAATATCATCATCTTAAAACTGCGTAATTACTTAATGAATAAACATCAAAATACTTACTTTTGAAGAATCACATAGCATCTTCTAACAAAACCTACGAATGCGGTACGGGCGCAGGGACTAAAAACATACATGGGGGGCGTCGAAGGTTACATTCATACACTCGCGTGTCGTTTCGACTATTGGACATTTCTACAAAGAGCCTTTTACTTTCGACAACCCTTTACTTTTATATACGGTAATCCCAACTTGTCAGTTAATTTAGAACTAAAAAAACTTTAAACAACAAACTAAAAATAAAAATAATTGTAATTTAATAATCCTTTCATTTCTATATGCTCACTGTATTCCACAATTTGTTCAGATTTTTTTGGTAATTAAATGAATTGGGAGTCATTTTGGGAGGTACCACTAATTAATTCATCAAGAATTGGAATCGAGTTTTCTTTAACCTTTTGAAAAGGTCCAATTTCTTCTTTTGTAGTATGTACATATAATAAAACTGTAAACTTCTCGTTTAACGTACATTGAAAATATTTTCAAAAAATAATTGGAGGAATGAAGGATAAATGCATTACGATATTTTTTGTAACTTTGGCAAGTTTGTGTATTTGTTCGTGCACGTATCACTTAAAAACTACTAACACAATTTGGATGGAATTTTTAAAAATAATATAGACGTTGACTTGAAGAAACATTTAGTTTCCTTTCATAGGAATTTGTTCAACGGCACCAATAAAAGAGCTACTCTACGATTATTAATTTCACAAATATGTCATGTACATCAATAGATAGTGCTACGTGTATTTTAAATTGTGCAATGAAATTTTCCACCCTGACATACACTGGCGAAACGGGTCTGCGTATACAAAATCGTGGACACAGCTAGTTTTTATTAGTAAATAGAAAATTTATGCTTAACAAACAATCACATTGTCATCTGTTAATATATAAGCAGAATGATACTTATAAGCGCTTGTTATATCAGATCGGCTGTATCAAATGTTTATAAGAGCTCCATCTCGGCACTCGAGGCTTGAAGAGAAACGACTCGGCGCAATTCTCACGGACGATAACGATAGATTCGCAAAGGAAACAATGCCAAGCATCTCAGATAACCTACGCGCCCTACTCTCTTAATTAACAATCACCTCTAAGACAATGTGGCACATATTAATTTGCTTTCCAACGTCAAGGGCGGCACCAGCGATACTATTTGCAATTCTAATGATTTTCCATTGTATCTAAGCACAATGTCAGAATGAAAATTGTAATTTACGTTGATGAAACAAAGTGAGTTATATCATGATTTATTTATAAATTGCATACACACCTTAAATACACACCCGCCTATGTGAATATTTTCGGGGCGAAATCAAGTTTGTTGATTGAACTAAGTGTATCAGTTTTTACACGGAACAAAAATTGTTATCCATCTACAAATTTCGTCAATTTATCATTCACGGGAATGAAATATTTAATGAAATGATAAGGAAGTAGTAATAACTATGTTGGTTTTTCTTAAGTAACTTAACTAAATGAAGGGTTTTTCTTATCTCGGTAACTACTGAACTCAAAATTATAACCAAACAAGTGTTGTTTACCAGAAAACTAGAGCAATGATTCTAAATCTCCTAATTTTTGAGAAATTAACCACATTTTTAAGCCTATTAAAAGTTTTCAACTGAATATTTAGGTAGTGAAATACAATATTGTCATTTATAAAAACTTCAATTGAAATACTACGTTCATGTTTCTAAATGTGTACAGGATTCCCGTAGTGCGAGTTCTACTCGTACTTGACAGGATTTTTCTTTTAAAAATGAGCTATATATATCTGTAAAATCAATGTTTAAATATATCTGTAAAATCTACGTTCTGGTTTTTCTTATTGTTCATTGTCTACCTTTTAACAAATGATATGATTTTTGTTTATCGTCACTGCTTTCCTTCTTATACAGTAAATTAGTAAACCATAAACTTTCATTATATTTTAGTCAAGCAATCTGAATTTTTCTCCATTTTTAACCCTCGTTTCAACTAAAGCCAGCGGGACGTATATTTGGCCTTAACAAAAAACTTTTTCACAAAGTAACTGCAAATTGTCTTTGCGGACAATTCGTGTCGCAGAATGTCTACTCGTCGATATTTGCATCTTCTCTATGATTAAAAAAAGTTTTTATATTTAATGAATAAATATCTTATTATGATAAAATTGTCATGGAAAATATCTGAATTTATTGGATATTACAATAAATTTAAATCTGTGAACGCCTTTTTATCTTTCTTTGTAAATTATTATTACACTTGTTTACACTATTATACCTTCATAAACCATCAATTGGCTACTATTATCTATATGGGGTTTATCTCCAAATTTAGGTACCTTTCGAATTAATTCATATTTGTAATGCAATTAAATACCAATATTGAAATGTCAATCTGATCGATCAATGAACCCAGGTGAATTTTCAATCAATCTTACTAAATCACAAATCATTATAATCAGTTTAGTAGTAAGTAGCTTCCTTCTTAAACCAACATACATAATTTACTGCGACTGTCATTAAACAATTGTGTTACTTCGTCTTTTTAAACTGCATATTATGGATCTATAGGTTAATCAACATCTAAATTATTAGCCCTATATAAATTATACAGTCATCAAATATTCCGCCAAATGTAGAGTGTTTACAAGAGTTTCAACGATTCATCCATTTTAGAACTAAATTTCTGATATGAAATACGAATAGAATTTCTTTTTTGCTGAAGATATGTACGTCAAGAACTTAGACTATTTTTTAAATCTAAATACTGAGTACATATTTCGTGTCTAAAACTACAACCACATTTCTAAGTTTAAGTTACCAGTGAGTTGATGTGGAAACCAATTCATATCCATTGCCATATAATATTTGAATGATAGATAAGTTCGTAACTACGAATTCTGAACTTTCTAAAAAGGTTTCCGAAAATATTTGATTATAAATAAATCGCTCAGTTAATGACAGCGCCAAGCATTCCTGTTCATTACATTACAATGGTTCATTACATAAATTTGACTTTCAGATCCTTCTACTTTGTGAGTTGACGTTTCTCAATAATTGAAAGAACAAGTCTTATTTAAAAACTTATTAAATTAGCCAAGCCAACGTTTAAATAATTCATACCACCTGTAATAAGTTCTATTTTTCTTACTTCTAGATTACATTTTACAGTTTATTCCTTTCCACTACCAATCTCTATGTGCATATGCTTTTCATTCCTAAATATTGTCATTATGCGGCGTGTATTAATTTTGATCCAGGCATAGCTCATTTCAAAAGCTGTTTTACAAATTCACAGCTATTCTACGATTGTACATATCTGTCATCTTGTTTATTGATATATTTTGTTATGTACTTGCTTTAGTTATGTGTTTGCTTTAGTTTTTTTAGTGTTTAGAATTTACTTTTAGCTTTTGCTAAGTTTAGCTTTAATATTTTATTTGTACTATTTATTGTTAGGATTTCATACCTCAAAAGGAAAAACTGAACACTTTACTCAGGTATCTGTCCATCATAGCTGTTTTTCTTAGAAACGTTGTTATGTGTATATGCGTGTTTAATGAGTGATTACTTAATAGTTAAACATTGATGGATTCGAGTGGGAGAGTCGCATTTTACAGAGCTCATGAATTTATAACAGGTGTAATACATACAACTCATACTTGTAGTACATAAACTCAAAATCATACCATTAGAAGTTGTAGAATGAATTTAGAAAAGTGTTGTTTTTTGCAAAAAAATTACAACTGCTCTATTATGGCACCAACGCGTGCGGTACATAACGTTTTGTACGTTACGTTACTTATGTGCAAGATGCGGGTAACAAAAGAAAGCTCGGGTAGAGAAAGTGATTCCGGCCCTCGGCGACCCGCTTTGATCTCGGCGGAACGTGTTCGTCTCCATAGGAAGCGTGTTAGACTTACTATATTACACACTCTCTAGTACGCTAAAGACGTTTCACGTACTCCACTGCGGCTGCGTCCCTGATACAGCTTACCCGTTGTTTTTATTTTTTTTATTTATATTATGAATAGTTTATATAACGAAATAGATTCCAAGTATCTATGTTATTAAAAAAATTATTAGAGGCTTTTGAAATTTACAAAAATTTGTAAAATTGAAAAACTTTTTTAATTATTTTATTTTTTATATTTTTAAAAAACTATTTTATTTTAACCATTTTAAAAATGGTTTAGACGACTAAGACTATTTCTCTTTCTTTTAACATATCAACCACGTAGATATCTTGTAAATTCATAGAATTAGGGTACTCAAACCAAACGTCGAACATAGGCCGCCTCGCACGGAATAAAAGCCACCACTCCGCAATCACGCACATATCTCGCCAATTCTAGAAATTTCACAAACACAACCTTGGATACATAAACTGAACTAAGGGAGAAAAATTTGAATTACTGGAAAAATCTGGTGTCATTTCAGAGACAATTTTCTGTAAATGTGTGGACCGGAATCATGGGAAGATTTAGAATTTCTATTGGACCTCATTTTGGGCCAAATCATTTAAATGGGAACAATTATCTAGAGTTTATACAAAACGATTCCCCCCTGCTTTTAAACGAGGTTGGGGTACCAATACTAGAAATAGAAAGATCAATAATTTTCCAGGAAGATGGTTGTCCAGCGCATTGGAGTACAACAGTAAGAGAACATCTCAATAACTGTTTCTGTAATCGAATTAAAAAAAATGTACTAGAAATAAGCTAGATCGGCAGAGATGGGCCCACCCCTTGGGCACGATCACTTGATTTAACCCCCGTGGGTTTTTTTTTATTTTGGAGGTGGACTAAAGAGCTCGTTTACACTAGCGAAGAAATATCAACAAGAGAGGAATTTATAGGAAAAATTCAATCAGCTTTTAGAGTTATGAACGAAGAAATACAGTTAAAAATAACCACGATAGAAGTAAGAAGAAGGGCACGTGCCTATATTAGAAATCGCGAATCTCATTTTAAATACCAAAAAAATTGTTTTAGCGAAAATCTTGTTTTATTTCTTTATCTTAAAATTAAAATTTATCACTCTCAATTCGGTTTATCTACCCTAATTTGACGAATGGGCAAGGTATGTGCGTGGTTGCAACGCGGCGGCATTTTTTCCGCGCGAGGCTGCCATTGAAGTGGGTTAAACAACAAGGGCTCTGTTGTTTATTTTTTTAAATGTCACGATCAAAATAGTTTACTTAAATTTTGCAAACTTCAAAAGTCTTTAGTATTTATTTCTAAAGACGATACGGGCGATATATATGCTTGGAATACATTTCTTTAGATTTGTTACACATTATATAAAGACAAAAATATATAAAAATATTCAGATTTTACTGGAACTCTATTGGGAATTTAAAAAAACTTAAAATAGCAAAAAAAATATTATTCTTCGTCAAAATATGGATGATCAAAATGTTATAAATGGCTTAAGCTTTTGACTTTGCATCGAGCTACCAAACAGCTGTATAGTATGGAGTGTAGTTTAATAGGGCTAGTTATAAGAATCTCAAAAATGTTAAATGTCATATCTTCAAAGATATATTGAAAAATATGCGAAACAAAATATCTTATGTCTAAACTACTCCACCAACAATTATGAAAAAATTATAATTAGATTGTACTGAAATAAAGTTGTGGGAAAACTGTAGCAATGATCATTGAAGTCATAATTTTTTAAATATGCACCATGTTTTTATGACTATGAAATACACAGTAGGCAATATATTTACTTTTTTTCAATATTCACAGTTGATTTTCTTAGAAACCATGACGTAGCTAATGTTTGAAAAACATTCCTTTGAGAAATATCTTGATATGAGGAAAATAAAAATATTTTTTTTATAATTCTAAATTGCCTATTGAAATAGATATTCCTATAAATACACAAAAAAGAGCATACAGTCCCAACCCCAGCCCTCCTCGTTCTTTCCGAAACTGTTAAGCCAAAAATCATGACAGAAACAGAGTTGGTGAAATCGGGCTAGTAAATTTAAAAAAAACTATAACGACTATCATAAATGTTAAAACTTTTTAATATGCATCAGGTTTTTACGCCTGTGAAATCTATGTTGTTGCGGAAATTGATTAGGTTAGGTTAGGTTTGTTTATGATATCCTTAAATAATTTTAATGGCTTCACATTTGTCTCTTTCAAAGGTTCTTTTAATATAATTATTAAATTTTCCGACAATTTAAATACTGGTACAATTATTTGCCTTGTTGCTGCATATAACGTAATCAATTTGCTGATTTTTCATATTTCTTTCTTTATTACTTGTTATGTCTATTAATCTATTACCTCCTGTAATATTAGTGATAAAGGGTAGATTACAAGAAAAAATCTTATGAGCTTAAAGAATACAATGAGAATGAAGAATCCGACTGAAATATTTTATTTGTTTGTGAGGTTGGGCTTTGGGTCATTGTTTTAACATTTAATACTGTAGTTTAATTTATAGAGGCTTGCTACGAAAATTTTGTTATTAATATTTCTATTATCATCAGCATCATTATCACATTCATAAACAACTTCAGTTAGAATTATTTCATATAATCTAATGTAATGTAATCTAATGCTTTATGTACATGTAATATTAAAGATGTATAAGGAACCTGCGGCAAATAAGATCCAGCTATATGCTGGACCTACATCTCTGTTTTTTTGCTATATCTCTGAGGCGCAGGAAATCACTTTTCAGATGATTCGATCCTTGTAATACTTCACACTCATATAGAATGGAATACTGTATTGGTTGCAAAGCAGCCACGCGCCGTCTGTAGTGGCTCGTTGATCTTCAGTGCCTGTTTTGGTAACTCAGTTTTATAATTTTAATTTAGTTAACGATCGGAAATTTTACTTAACGTTTTGCCTTTGCTAGCTACTTATTCCTTTAAATATCATCTTCATAATAAGCCGTTCTCAACCATTTTGGTGTAGGCCTTCTTCAATCTGCACCACTCGGTTCTATTTTGAACTGTCTGGATCCAATTTGTTACCGCCACTTTCATTACGTCATTCTTACATATCTTTTGCGGCCGCCCAACTGGTCTTTTGCACTTCACTTCAAGAGAATTTTGCACCACGAATCCGACTTTCGAGTAATGTGACCCTTCAATCAATACTATATGAAAATAAAAACAAAGCATTAAATATCATTTGAACTTTTTTTAAACGTAATATGTTTTACCATAGTGTGACTATTCAATTCGTATAGTTAATATCGTATGTAATAACCCCTTATGACTAATAAGGCCCACTGAATTTAAGGTTGGTCTTATTACATTCTTGAAATTATTAAATGTTTTAATTTTTAATGTATTAAAATTCATGGTATTAAAACTTTTAAATCAATTAAAAGAAGAAAAGTGTTAAAGAAATGCTTATTTGCAACCTAACGATTTTATTTAAGTTGTCAAAAAAATATTATTGTATTATTTTATTTCATTTTCATTGAATTTAAACTATTTTAAAAATAAATAACTGTTATAAAGTTTATTTTATAAATGCTTAATTTATTTAGTTTTATTAACCCACTGTAATTATAAGGTTCACAAAAATGTTTTTAAAAAATTTTAATCGTGTTGCTACTTAATTTAGATTTTGATATTCTTTAATTTCTTAATATAAACAAACTATGTATTATCTAACTTCAAAATTATAGTTATGCAAAATATTTGACATTAAATATTGGTAGGTCTTATTTGCCGCAAATATCTTATATATTTACATGGTGATTTTAACAAATTCATTTTTTTCATTCGCTAGAATGATATTAAGGTTACAATACTTGATATGGTTATATTTTCAATTATTGCGTTGAGACAACTTGTAAAAATTGGTCAATTGCAAACAATACTTGCACAATTAGTGTTCCGTGCTAACAGACTGACCCCTCCTCCCTCCCTCTTTAATTATCAAAACTTCAGTCACCCCATCTCCATCTTTCAGCAGTTATAAATAAAAGAACAAATATATTGTTAGTTATACATTAAACACCATGATTGGCTCGACTTTTTTTTGTATTTCCCAATTTATCCCTGATATGAACACCCCTGAAATTAAAATTCAATTGTTTATACTTCTCGTGTGTAATTGGGTCACCATACTTTATCTCTATGCTAAAATGCAAATTTTTATGTCAAATAGTTTCAAAGAAAATCACCTGTGACAAACGGACGGATGGACACTGAACTAATTCAAGAAATGTTCCCTATTGGCAATTTTATTAGGAACACTAAAAACTAAGCCTGTTACGTAGGAGTAGAACACGCGTAGGATATTTGTTTACAATTTTAGGTGCATATGAAATATTGATACATTATTGCCTAAAATATATTTTAGAGGCGTAAGAAATGTTTTGTTTGTATTACTCATAACTTAAAAATTATTTTACATACAAGCACTTGAAGTATTTGTTATTTAGGTAGGGAATATTTAGAATATTAGAGAAAACTCACAGTTTCCTAGGTATTATCCCTATCGAGATAGAGCCGGTAAAATATAAATTTAAACTTGACTTCTGTCTCTTACGCCATTATTATTTGGTTAATAAAATTTTAAATATAGATTTACCTTCTACGCAAAGATCTGGCTTTTACTACTCCTCAAAGAATGTAAAGAAAAAATAAAGTTCTTTTCGACAATTTTCGTCGTATGTATAGAAAAAACGTATGAAATTATATCATATATAACCTTTAAATATTATATTTCCTGATTTTGAGCCAAATCATTACGTATTACGTATCAATTTGAGGTCTGTAGTTTATTATCTTTGCGAGCTGGAGATCTCAGAGAGACAGACGGGCGAATGGATGGATAGCGTTGTCAGAACAATAGGATTATGCTTGAATCCTTTGGATATAAAACCCTAACAACTATTTGCCAAAAGAGGTACTAGCTATATGTACAGTCTTGTTTTATAGAGACACAGAAACATTTAAGTAATTTTGTTCCCTCAAGAAAGACCCGAGTCAATGACATATTAAACTTAAGAGCCTTTTAATTTCAGCACCTCAACGACAAATGGTTCATAATTATATATAGAAGAAAGAATACTAATTGACTGGAAATGATTAAGGGTAAATGAACACGCGAAAAATGGAACTCGGCTAGAGTTTCGCATTTTTTTATGAAAAAATTCCTAGTAACATGAAAAGCAAATATGAATTGTAATAGTTATGAGAAACTTCAATATATTTCGTTGCTAATTTGCTTTTTACGATCCATTTACATATCAAATTTCATGGAATCAACGTAACGGTACGTACTTAAAATATAACAGTCTATTTAAAAATTACATAATTATATAAAGATAAAATATAAATTTACCTTCAAATAACTATTATAAATCGAAAATTCTTCTTTAAATTTAATTATTCAACGCTATCTCGTTCTCCAAACTATCCTTAAAAAATTAATTTTTCTATAAAATTAATTTTTATAAAAAAAAGTTTGTAAGTTTACGTGCGTTTGTGCTTGCGCATATACAAGCTTGTGTATGCCCGTGTGTGCGCGCGCTTTTGTGTTTTGTGTGTTTGAATGTATGTCCATGCCTGCGTTCTCCAATGATTTCTGAAGTATTATAGAAACTTTTCGAACATCTTAGATGTATGGCGGGTTCATTAATTTCCAACTGATATGTGTGTATGCGCGTGTTTTTGTTTTTCTTATTCTGAGAATTACTGTTTTTATAATAAATTACATATAAAGAAAAAAAATTCTATTATATTTAAAATAGTCAAATGTTTAAAAGAAAATATAGATTAGTAATAAAAATAAAGAATCTTTGTCGAATTTTGTTAAATCAAAATAAATTGCCAGTTTTCTAGACTTGATAAATTTTTAGAGTATCAACCATATATAACAAATATCAATAAATATAACAAATATCAAAAGGACAAAATACGTAGATATACGAAATTCAAGAAAGTGTTTTATAAATTTTCTTGAATTTCATATACCTACGCATGTCGCTAAAGTTATGATTGCTTCATTTGCGTTTTGTAAGAGAAGACTTTGCAAGAAATTCAATTTAAAAAAAAATCTATTTTTTTCCAGATATGTTTCTCTTTAATATTCTATTCATTGTTAATTTCACCGGGTTTCACAATAAAACAAACAAATTTACAGTTATAACACTTTTATTGCTGTGTACGTAATAGGTGCAAATATCTTCTAACAATTAACTAATTCACTAAAATAAACAATTGCATAGCTCGATAATAGTTCACATATTTATTGATTTGCTACTTATAAATAATACACATTTCAATACTTAAAACAATTATATCATGTTCAGAAATTTTAGAATAGCGAAGTTTTTTCTACCAGAGAGTGAAATGACGTTATTACAGAGTTGCCTGAATTCTTCCATACAGCTTTATATATTTTATGTTATAAATGCAATTTACCTTAGGTTTAAAGTTTCCTGCTACGAAATTTTGCACGACTGTTAAAAAAGTGATTAAAAAAACTGAAATTCATAGAACTCCAAATTTTTTATGGGTTTTTAGTTGAAATTATTTTATTGTAACTGTTCAGTTATTAAACCATGGTTTAATGGTAATGTTTAACCACCACTGGTATTTTTAAGTTTGTTGGTGTTTGCAACTAAAAAAGCGTTATTTTGGGCTGAATCATTTTTATTCAACGTACGATTTGTAGCTTTCATTTTTTCCATCACTTTACACAATACATTAAAAAACAACCTTAACAACCAACCAATAACTAATTTTATAGAAAATTTCTCAATATCCCTTGCACGAAATCAAGACATAACATTATACGTTAGTAAAAAATCATTACTTTTTAAATACTTCTACTTCCATTGTATTTTTAAATATTTCATATCCTTCGTTCGGGGTATCATTTTACCCTTTTTTCATTCCACTCAGGTTCAGTGAAGGAATGATATCATTCTAGTGAAGTCACAAACTCGTACGTTTTATTGAGACACGGTCTTGTCTCGCAAAAGCGGGGTATACAAGTGAATATGTACTTTACCCCCGCCCAGATAACTAACTCTACACTTTGCTTTGGCAGGAGCCAGTATAATTGACCTCTGATATTTTTTTACGACTTTTATAACCTCACGTTGATAATAACAGCTTGGTGGTAAGCAAAATACTAAATTGGGTACAATATTTAATTCTGTGTGCTACATAGCGATTTCATATCTATTAAGAAATATATGGTTGTGCAAAATTTAACGATGCTTTCACCTTATTGGTTATCCCGCATTGATACATAATATGATAGGATGATTATTATTATATAACCAAAGTCTGTAAACTATAAAGTATCCAATTAATATTAGCATGCAACAATAAGTTACTGATTAAAATAACATGTGGCATATTTAAATAAAAATTATTAAATAACCTTCATAAATATTATCTCACAATTATTCTAAAGACGGGCGGGTACTCTGCGAACTGTAAGTAATTATTTATTCGATTACAGCTGTTGCGATTAGCTATTAAAAACTATTTACATCATAACTTTTCAGCATCAAAAGCAATTAATAAAGGTGAAAATAATTCAAATAGAACAATATATTTACAAAGGTGTACAACAATGACCTCCATTCTAAAATGAAACTTACACACATGTAAACATTTTTAAAGTTATTCAAGTACACTATTCCTATTCATACACTCGTACTGTGCAGGAAAATTCTTTATTACTCAAGTTTCTATTCCGATATGCTTGAACTTAGGCACGTTATTTTTCTGAATCATCATAATTTAAACAGAACAAATATCAAATTAAATTATTTCATGTAAAATAAACTTACGATTATTAATCAATATTCTACTAATTTTCCTGCTACTAAATGTAGGTTGCTACAGAAAATTTACTGGTAATTATTAAGCATCTGAAACTACTTCTACTGAAAATTAATAAGCATTTTTTTATCAAAGTAATATTTGATAAAAAATTGCTTAATAATTTTCAGCTTATGTTCAAATTTTGACAAACTGCCAGATGAAATCTTTTGCAACGAAAATTAATAAAAACTTTTTTAATATAGCTTATTTAATCGACCAACTCCAAACTTATTTCACAGTTCCATTGAAATTATTCTAGTAATTTTATATATGCCATAAACAAATCTCGATACAGTTAATTGATTAAATTTCCATAAATTGAATAACAATTAATTTTAAAATTGATGACACAATTTCATCAAATCCTTAGAAATAAATGACCAACAAGTAGTAATTATTAAGTTGCCCTATTTCTGATACATTATGACTTTCAAAAAGATGGAATTTAGAAGTTCAATGATAATTGGATAAAAATGTTAAAATATCTTGTGTTTAATGTTAAAATAACTAGCGACAAATTCCCGCTTCACACGGAAGTGCATCGAAAGTCATTCAACGCAGTTATGTTGCGTGATTTAATGTTAAAACTTACTCGTAAAATGGTAATTTCTAAATAAACTATAGTACCAAAGACGAATGTTTTTATTATAATATACCCGATATTATAATAAAGACCTATACTTTCAAAAGGGCATAAACTACTTATATAGATAGACGAAGTCGATTTTTTAGAAAACCTAAAGTTGCTTATTATAAATTTACTACGAGTCACACGTCCGACTTATAGCTTATAGCTTATTTTATCCTAATTTTATTCTTTGTAAATGGCACATTGAATTTCTGTGCCAAACCAAGAATTCATCAATTTACTACCCTCTCTCCTTTCGAAACCAAAATGTTTCTTGAAAAATGAAATAAAATTTAGAATTTGCATGAATGATTGGAGATAACAAATTCCATCTGTCTATTAGATTAGCTTGCAGTATAATATTTTATCTATTTAAAAGCTGGGAATCAACCTATTTCAAGTAGCCCAATATAAATTACGTACGTGCTTAAAATAGCACCCTGGATAGATTTCTTAACTCAACATGGACCAACTTCTTTATTTCAACTTACCCATATGCCAAAGGGGGTTAAAAGTGTAAGTTATATTTATCGCTCTGTGTAATTAAATGGTAAGTTCAAGAAAAACCAATCGTTAATAATAAATATTTCTTACATTGATCTATCCTTCTATTATTACACAAAACACTTAGAACATTTCATCGGATTGGGAAATCATGATAGTTGTTTCTATTATTACACAAACACTTAGAACATTTCATCTGATTGGAAAATCATGAAATTGGTTAAATCTACATAATATAAAGGGACATTTAACTTCCTCTTATTTCCCCTTTCTTTTAAACATCCATTATAATACTAATAGCATGAAATAAAAAATGAAGAATAATTCATATCGATACAATCGGAAATGTAATGAAATATTTCTTTAGAAATATATAGATTTGCTTTTAAGCGAGTGATAAATTTTTTCATATCATAAATGCTGTTTCTATGCACTTATGCTAATGCTTAGAGAATTAACAATATTTTTAATCAGTGGCTTAAATTTGAATGCTCTCTTCATTTTTGTATTGAACGAAGGTTCACTTATGAAGTATATTTTCGTAATAAGTCATTTCCACTTGTTAATTTTCATCTAATCAAACTCTTCTTTAGCCTTTGACACTTCTTGTATATTGTTCGTATTGTGTCTCAAAATTATAACGATGTAATATTTAAATTACATTTGATTTCATTATATTTACCTTTAATGATATTCTTTACTTAATAATTTAAATTTTGATTTGTTATATTTAATCAAATCTTTCTTGGATTCCTCAGAAACCTCTTTCAAAATGTAATTTAGGACCTACTCTTTTTTGTAATCTAAATTTAATTCAAATAATTAATTCACAAGTACATAGAGTCCATAAATCAATATTTGTCATATTGAGTAAATGAAATGGGAAAGGGTTGTAACTAACTAAGGGATTTAAAGAGTTCCGCAGTCTCATAAATCTATCCACAAGTTCTAATATAATAAAATTATCTCAATACAAGTATCCGTTTTTCATCACCATAATTTCTACATCACATGCTCATTAAATTTGAATGGTGAATGGTATTACTGTCTCCTTTTTTATTATGCTTATAGTTTCGCATATTCCAAAATTTTAGTCTCAATCATACTGTCGTTTTGAGCCAAATTCTATTTCATTTTGCTTCAATCTCTACCACATCGTGATTAATTTTAATAAATATTTACTGAAGTTTCTATTAAAAATACAAATACTTTCAATTAAGGGAACTTCACTAGATTTTCATCCTTTTAGCTATTATGTAACGATTGGAATATGCGAAACTCTGAATCTCTGAATGATCTGAAATAAAAACAATGGCATTACATTTTTGCAACTATTCTAAATATTTCTCACTGGCCAGAGAAAACACATCTTTACCTGATTTTTCTGTTCGTACAAATAATTAATAATGTGTAGACATAATCACAGGTAAAAAGATAATGCAATTTTCCTAAGTATATTCAACAATATATCAATAGACTGTAATATTCAGGGTGTCTCTAACTAAATTTTTCTTCCAACAGAATAATACTTTTTAAATACAAGCATAAATATATAAATATGTAATATATAATACTGAAGAATAGATTACAAAATGATTAATAAACAATCTTTCCATTTCCGAAAACAATATGTTAAAAATATAGACAAAATTGAAATATGTATGTTTTATAAAAACACTTTGCATGAATTTAAAACAGTATTTCTCATTTAATTCACAAAAAGAAATTATTCAGTCATCTTTTAAATTTTAACAACAATTTTAGACGTAGTACAGCTTAAGTCTCTTTAGCTGTCGATATGACGTATCCGTTTGTATAAAAGTTCCTCAGTTACAAAATTGGCACTTCTCTAGTAAAAGTAAGTAAAAAAATAGCATCACAAATACCTTCAACTAACAATAGTACCATCTTACGAGAACTATGTAATCGAATGTTGGGAAAGTTTTTCCGCTTCTTTTTTCCTTTTCTTAAATCGTTTTTCTTAAAGTCAGATCAGTGTTAATAATTATGACATCGAAAATGTATGAATTATTTTATCGTTTATTTTTTAATTCAGTTGTCAATTCAACTTTAATGTAACAAACTTTTGCTCAATATCCAAATCATATATGGTTCTAAACATGAATAACCTTGTTAAACACAAATACCCAAAATATTCTTTTTCAATTTTGGTCATTACTGAAACATGAACACTATCGTACTATTATTTTATTATTCTTGAAATGAAAGTGTTTATAGCACGGTAGAGTACAAAATGATTCAGGCAGTGTAACAAAAACATGTGACGAAAATAATGGAACTAGATTGGGGGTAGCGCAAAGCTATATTCATTCAATAATTTTTATGAATAACATATTTTATACATCATCCTTATTTCGCCAACCTTATTTCATAATTTTATTTACATTAATTAGCCAATATTTCATTTACGTTTCATAAAGAAAGGCATTCAATCTTCATTTTATAATATTATATTAATTTTTCTTGCAAATAGTTCACTTATTTTACCATCTAATGTACTTGCTTATATTTTTACATCCGAGTAAATCCAAATACTGACTAATTACGTTACAGTGATACAATTTTCTAGTCGCACTCACTGTGTCACAAATTCAAAACAAATACATCATTGATTTTTGGTTCCTAATCTATGATAATTATTCTGAACCAATGTATTATTTTAAATGCATAGAATCTTTCTATGCAGCTTGAAACAAAAGTAATAAAAATGTTCACATTCGAATTTTAAATGCATTTATCAAAATTTATAATTGCGCTAAACAATTGTATTGGTTTATATTTCCTATAAAAAATGTATAACATGAACTCTTTTAACATGAACCATTTCACATATTATTTTACGCCAAAATCAAGTTATCTTGTAAGTGGTATAGCAGGCAGGAGGTTTCTACTTCACACGTGCTCTTATTTTATTTTTAAATCATTCGCCTGTCCAATTTTAAAATATTTTTTTCAATATATATATATATATATATATATATATATATATATATATATATATATATATATATATCTGTCGCTTGTATAAATTAATTCAAATTTATTGACAAAAAAGGAGTGTTATATATCCAGGATTAATGTATTTTGTAAGTTTCTTAATTCCCTCGAAACAAACCAAATGATTTAAATAATTTTGATATCGTTAAAATCGTTACATTATCCCAAGTAACATAGGTTATACAACGTTACAATAAAACCAATGTGGTGCCCGTTATATATAAAGTTGCAATAAGAATAAAATATAAATAATATGTTTATATATATATATATATATATATATATAAAACCAAATATTAATAAATTTCAAAAATACAAAATAATGCGGGTATTTGTTATTAGAAAAAGAGAATGACAAATAATGAATAAATTAAAAATAACTAACTTTTTGAAAATCTCCCATTGAGCATTTGTGATTTTATACAAAAACATTAGCTTAAAAATTAATGTAATATTAATAACGAGAAATAACAAGCATTCCTCAGTAAACGCATGCAGCTCAGTTGACCAGTAGTACACAAGTCCACGCGGGAGTATGGCAGCGACGTGCCGCGTGCGTGATAAGGTGGAAGAACACTTCAACGAGTGAGTAACCCCTACGAATATCTGAGGGCACACGTCGTTGCAAATATACTTCTCTAAGCGCTCTTTTTGTTTCGGATTTGTGGATGCAAATTTTAATTCTCGGAAATATTATAATGAATTTGGCTATACGGTAACATAACTCTCATTTTGATGAATTAACGGGATACTGAAAAATCTTGGCAAAAAACAATTGCACCACCCCATTGATGAAACAACTGATACTTATATTATTATAATTATAGAATTTCCACAGGTTTACCTAATATTTTACGGAAGATTGTAATGAATGATTCTACATCTCATTTTTTTAGAAACTTACATTTTCACGCTTATTTTTAGTAGAAATACTATTTATCACTAATTGTTTAAAATGTTATATGTACCTAAGTGTATATTGAAACCTCGTGGTAGAGTTTGGTTGTAATTAACAAATTGTTTATGCCTTTTATACTTTGAACCAAACTGCCTACGATTAAAGCATAGCAAGTCGAATAAGTCAAACATTCAACGATAATTGCAGTTATACTAACGCGTCTAGATTCAATTTAATCACATTTTATGCTAAGGATTGTCGGACAATGCTCATGAACAATAAGGAAATTCTTTACCAAAAAATATCTGTGGCTAGATTTCTGTCGCATATATAAAATGTTTATCAGAATAAGCGAAATTTTAAAAATAGACGTAGTTTGGAAAGAAATGTTATTGCTGATAAATTTAGAAATTGGAGACAAAAACTCTAAGATAATGATGGAATAACTAAATGTCACGGTGTGATTATAGTGTGCACCTAAAATATAGTTTAAAGCAAATCTTGTAAGCACCTCTTCTAAATAACAAAACACAGGAAATAAGCGAAATACATGTGTAACACTAACAAAATGGCAAGTTTTGTTAACAAAATTTTAAGTATTATTAACAAGAATAATATAGATGTTTAGGAAATTTTATAAATTAAATTCATGATCTTGAATTCTTGTTCACATTTACCTCATTTCTTTCTTCAACACGTTCTTACTCCTATTTGATCTCCGTTAAATAAATAGATAAAGATTGCGTATCAGATCACTCATAAATTGGGATTCCGTAGCCATTCCAGAAAAGATCCAACTATATACATTTTATAAATTCTTATGTCGTGTCTATAAAAGTCTGTGATTCTAATGCCACGATAGATGATCGAAACACATTTTATTAATTCATATTAAATTTATTTGTTTTAAGTATATCTGCAAGCTGACTCGTCCAATAATTCCTTAAGGGTTTTTTTACAGTTCCAAAATTGAACAAGTTGTACCACACAAAATAAATTCATTTGAAAGTATCCGTCAAAACCCATTTTTGCGGTTTTTTCAGTTTTCTATATTATATTGTTTGAAAATGGGAGAGCAATTAAAGTAATATTAAACTTCAAGCTACTTTAAAACTTATATTTCTTAAACGGGCTGAGAAATGAATGAGTGAATGAAAACTTTACTTCATTTTAAAAGATCTTTCTAACGATATCTCATACAATTAGGTACGCGTAAAAATCTTCTTCATACCTACTTCTTAATAAGGATAGGTACCCTAAAAGACAAAAAGATCATTCTTTACTTTATGTTAATTGAGATCTTCTTCTAAAACACAAATTTGCAAAACTTCGTGCACTTGTATTCGACTACAAAATCCTAAGGAAATGTAGCGATTATAACAAAATATGTATATCATTATTATACATATATAATTTTCTATCACAATCAGTAATAGAAAAATTTACGCCATTATTTTTCAAACATTTACCTTCAAATACAATATCATATTCACCAATCCTCATGATTCCATTCTGTTTTCGATCCGAGAAATAATCGTCCTCATCACATACGCTGAATATTCTTTTGAATAATAGCTCCAAGTACTTTCCTATTCCTTGTTAAATGCTGAATTATTTTATAATTATTTCTTACGATTATTTTATACCACCAAAATTAAAAATTAATCTCCATTTTGATAAATATTCTTCTACCGTGCACAATAATCAAAAACAGATACGATATCAAAAATAGGCAAGCAGCATAATCATTGTGCAGTTTAAGACAAAAATATTTCATCTCTTCCTTACGATTGCCTTTTTTTATAAATTTTAAAATTGGACAGACGAAATTCGCAAAATGATAGCGAGACGAAGTTGAGCGCAAAAGCTACGATCAGCAAGCTAATTAGTATCTCGGCGCATTGCGAAAAGGCCAATCGATCCCAAATATTCCTCCCCCGCTGTGTCAGTTCAATCCGCGCTGTGCTTTTGCTTTATCGGGAGCTTTGTGCAATAACTTGAGCGGGTCCTTGCGGTATCGCGCGAATAGTTCCCGTTTAAACGTTTCAAATATTCGCCGATTCTTTTCATTTTGTTTCTCTCGCCAGAGCGGCCTGGCGCTCCGCTTTTGAATGCCCCAGTGGATGGTGAATATCGGCGACAGGACTTGGAACTTGTAGCCCATCAGGAACATCTCGTACACCTGCAACGAATAAATAATTTTCCATGTAAATTGCTAAATGGATAAATATTACGCACTATAATCTTATTTCATTATACGCAAGCATGATAGATTGATCCTAAGTCATATTAGCAAGGGCGTAATACTATTGTGACGAGATTCCATTGAAAATACTTGTCTACACCTATATACCACAATTATCAACATGACAATTGGCCTAAACTTAGAAAATACGTACGCGAATATAAAACAACGATTAAGATACTATTTCAAACCAGATATTGCAGCTTTGTTGCTAAGTTGATTGCATAGCAAATATATAACGTTTAATTATAATTTTCGACATAATTAATTTCATTAACTAAGTTAAACATAAGTGACACTGCATAAAACTAATAAAATTAAGAAGTTCTGGGAAGAAATTGTTTAAACTTCTTAAAAAAAATGACAAATCTAATATTAATAAAATATTAAAACCGTGTGACGTTTTGCGAGTAAATTGATTAAGTTTAACTTGTACATTGTTTTAAAAAATAATCGGTAAACCATAAAAATTACGCGTGGCTTATACGACTGATAATATCGATCCAAGAGAGCTCATAGAAAATAGAGCATAATATATTTAATACCTTAACACACGTCTCACAGAAATACGTTCTATAAAAAAATTGGATCAATTCTGCTCGACTCTTGCCAACCCAAACGTTGTGAATTATGCACTAACGTACAAAAATAGGCCATACGATTCAAAATGTGCTAATAGGAATGGCAGAAATTTAATCGGCTGTGCCTACATTTCCGTGTATCACTTCCTCCGATAAAAGTTGGCTGTTGTTGGCGGCCGACTCATTGCGTGTCGGTCGTCTGCATTGCATGTTAATGTATTAATAGTTTAAGCACTAGGGCAATATTTTGAAAACCTTCCTATCAAGGAGTATCTTATTTTTATTAAGAAATAATCTGTTATATGATATCAATATTCGGGAATAATTTATTACTTCTTCAATTTTAATTTTCTTTCTGGTGTTATGTAAATATAACTAGAAAAATGTTGTGAAATTCGTTTTTCCGAAATAATCTTCTTAAATAACGGAATAATTAAAGTATTATTTCAGTAATACCATTTTATTGGATTAAATGTCATATAGATTTAATATATACGCGCAATTTAATACGAGCCTTTCAAGAAATTACTTGCAAAACCGGATAAACATAACATGATGAATAAAACAAATAAATAAAACAATTCATGACAGTTACTCTAAGAATATCTAAACCATTTGAATTACCCGATATTTAGTAATTGATCATTTTAAAACGCTAATTAAATCAGTTAGAATAATCATGTATGGATATGACTATTTATTTAGCTAAACACTATATATATATATATATATATATATATATATATATACATATATATATATATATATATATATATATGTTTATTACATGTGTATATTGAACCAAAAATAAAACTTTCTTGAAACACGTTTTTATACTACAAACATTAAAAAAAATCATCTTTAAAGGATAAATCTAGCCAATATATTGAAACTCAGTGACTTTATTGCAAAAATAAGAGAGATGTTTAAACAATTTAGCAAATAATTCAGAGTTTCATAATGTCTTTTGGCACATAATTAGAATACACATAGTTGTAATTTATGTATTTATATTAATCATCAATATCGGCATACAATTGAAATTTAAGTCAGATCACAGTTTGTCTTATCATTTCGTAAGCCATACCGATCAGAACTTAATACTGGTATCTCAATAAGGCGATTGAGAGGCCTCTTACTTTGACTCGACTCCAAGTGGCCGCAGGCAACCTAGTTGAGATTATTCCTGAAACTAAGATGGACTGTTCAATGACCTTTCATGTTCTATAAGTTTTCTCGTTAAACTCAGGGTCGTAGTGGTTTTAACTTCGTATATAATCTTGCAATGAGAGGGCAATTTCAAAATTTGCTCGGGCCAAATTTCCAAATGTTAAAAACTATGTACATTTTTTTTAAATATATGATGTAAATTAAGTAAATAAAAATCATGGCAACCCATTCATATTATCAGCATAACTTCATTACTACTTAAGCGTTCTATTTTATTTATCACTCCCAGAAAATGATCATAGTAACTTCCTGTTCTTCAGTGGTCCAAGTACGAGTTTTCCCTGAAAAGGCATAAATACATAGTAACACCCTGAAGTATGATTAAAATTTATTTCATGAAATAAAACTCAAAGTTCTTGCAATCGTGTTCTTTTAATATCTCAAAAGTGATGTCTTGTTATTTATGTGCTACATATTAGATTATGGATAAATATAATATAACCTTTAAATCAGGTATAGTGTACCTGATTTAAAGGTTATATTCTCAAGGTCCATAAATATAAGATATACGATATAATGCAAAATAATATTCTCGAGGTCCATAAATATACGATAGGTAAAATACCAAAATATTGTAACTGTCTTATTAATAATTTTTATTCCAATCACATCAACAATGGGAAAATTGTTATAGCCCAATATATTTACTTACGAATACAAGTGGTTTGTAACGTGTGGGTTTACTACATAAATATAACAAAATTTACTATATTGAACTATAACTTCTACAGTATTATTACAATAATAAGGAATAGAAATGGTTTATGGACCAATATAAAAATATGCCATCAAAAATAGCGTTTGTAAACTAATGTTGCTAACGAAAATACAAATGTTCTCAAGTTAATATATTTACTTACGAATACAAGTGGTTTGTAACATGTACGTTTAGTACATAAATATAGCAAAATTTACTGTATTGAACTATAACTTCTACAGTATTATTACAATAATAACAAATAGATATAGTTTATGGACCAATATAAAAATATGCGATCAAAAATAGCGCTTGTAAACTGGTGTTGCTAAAGATAACACAAATGTTCTTAAGTTAATATATTTACTTACGAATACAAATGGTTTGTAACACGTACGTTTACCAAATAAATATAGGAAAATTTACTATATTGAACTATAACTTCTACAGTATTTATAATAACAAATATTAATAATAACAAATAGAAATGGTTTATGGACCAACATAAAAATAAGCGATCAAAAATAGCGCTTGTAAAATGGTGGTGCAAACGAAAATACGAATGTTCTTAAGTTAATATACGGATTGGCGATATGAATAATTAGTATTTGGCAAATAGAAGATGTAGTCTATAAGCCCGTCTCCTCTCGTAGCCACTGACGAAGCGAGGCAACATTGGCGAAAGCGCTGGGGCTAAGCGGCTGAGCGCAACCGCGGCCGAACGACACAATGCCGAACGCCTTGCCATTGATCAAAGCTGCACCACCCGAATCGCCCTGCGAATAATTTATTTACTATGAAAAGGAATAGACTGTGGAACAGACTTAATAACATTTACTGTATTTAATAAAAAAAAATCAATTTAATTCAACAATTGATTGTATTTAATAACATTTTTTTTAATTCAATTCAACAATTGACTGTATTTAATAAAATTTAGAAATTTATTGAAACGTCACTAAGATGTGAAGCGGTGTCCCATTTTTATTTTTACATATAGACGTAGAGGAAAAGTCAAATAAACCACAAAATTTAAGTCTAATGTATAGCATAAAACCTGTGTAATAAACATTTTGTTAGTAATATCCACATCAGTACAGGCATATTTCTGAACATTATTTGTCGATGATTGTAATGATTGCCACTAGATAGACAAGTTGGTAAATTAGCTGTTAAGCTAGTATTATCTACATACTCAACTATTCAGTAAATTAGAGTGAGAATAATACCTTTATATTCCACTTATTTTCATCATATAAATGATAACTATATTGCTGAATACCGTTGCGACTCAAATAGCTGACTAATTGGGATCAATACAATTGAACACAATATTATATACCATACCACTTTAGTATAACATCTGCTATAACTCTAGACTATACCATATGTTCCACCCAGATTTCAGTATTTGTAAGCACGTGCTATTGAAACGCATCGAAAAACAAGAAGTCACTCTCCTCTAAACTATACTAGTATATGTGTATTACACATACATAGTAATATATATTAATAGTACTATATGAGTACAATTAACATAGCAAGATAGTAATTGACATAGTGCATGTCAAGGCTAAACAACGAAAAATAGAGCAGCATGACTACATAGTATCGAAAAGAAGAAACGAAGACTCTTGCCCAGATGGAGAAACGAACTGAAGGTTTATGCTGAAATACTATGGTCATGCACTGTCCATTATAAGAAAGAATGGAAGCAGAAGGGGGGGGACTTTGCCCTGAAATGAAGTATAAAACCGACGTTGACGACAACAATAAATATATTAGCTTAAAATGTTAATTACAGGCTTAAATAAATGAGTAATTGTGTAAATTTTCTGTAGTATTATTTTAATTCCTCACCAACACAACTTTATTATGAAATGGATAAATTCATATTCACAAAGTACGCTCTAATCAAATGTTTGAAATGTATAATTATTTCTTAATATAAGGTTTTCAATAATATTCATAGGAAAATTTAATTTCAATGCCATGCCTTATTATCTCCCTATCCTTTATTTATTGTTGACGTATAACTTGATTAATTTAGTATTCTTTAGAAGGAATATTTGCACATAAAACAGCCTCTGCTGTTGTTATGTAAATATTATTTTTTTATCCTTCATTTGCCACTAATCTTTTTTTAACAACATTTTTAATCAATTATTATGATCACATTGCCTATTTATTACGTCATGGTTAACTGTAAAAAATTGGTTTCTCTGTAGTTAGCCACCATGTGTTTTCAGTCTTCTATATTAGTAACATTATTTCAAATAAACAAATAACCACTTGTATCATTTCAGAAAAAAAATGAAAAGCTGTATAATGCAATATATATAAAACTTTATAAATAAAATTTCTGAAGAAAGCTCTGTTTACTTCTTTCAATTTTGTCTGATTCTAATTTCTGGGTGTCTTGACTTGACTAAATAAAACAAGACTTTTATTAAATTGAACTGATTATAAGTACAGCATTTTATTCTGTAATCATTAACTAAAAATTAAATTAAAATGACGTGAAATAAAATTAAATATAAGTAAAACAAAATAAATATTTGTAGAGATATAAAAACTAATAAAGAAGTAAAAATATTTTTAAACATACAGGCAAGCAAATGACTTTTATCAATTTATTTCTTATACTAACCCAGCTATTAACTACTCGTACATAAGCTGAATGAATCTCGTCTTCTTAAGTGGGCTGAATATAAAGACAGTAAGATGATAAAACATAGTCTAATCTCGAGCTTGAGTGCTTATGATTGTACAAGATATTATAAACATTGATATTTTCAGCTAATCTTACCGAACAAGTACAAACGTATCTTTCAAAGATTATATAAGAGATTAAAAAAAACTTTTTTAAGTCTATTTTTGTTTTTATTTTGACTTATTTTGAGCCTTAATATCAAAAATACAAAATATCCGGTTAAACAATAAATACCTGGCAGGTTCCCTTTCCTCCAATAACGTAGGGTCCCGCACAAAACATATTATCGGTGTATACAGTGGGATAAGATAGGCGACAAAGGGTTGCTGGTTGGTATGGTATTTCTACTGCCATCAAATGCTTTGGTATTGAGCTGGCCCCTTGCTGTTGATACATATAAACAAAAATATTATTCTGTACCATGAGAAGCGAAATAATTTAAAGTAAAACTAACGTCAACAAATGTTTCCAGTATGGCGCGCTTACGATATTCTAAAGTTTGAGGATCATGCAATCATTTAATCATGACGATAATTAATTTCTTTACGACTTTATTTTTAAATTATGGAGAATTCACTTTAATGTGTCAAAACTGAAATATGAAAGTGAATTTTTTCAAGAAAATCAACTTGGAACGAAAATTATAGAAGAAATTCTTAAATCAGATATGTTTGCAACAAGGATGAAAATCTTTTCCTGTGTGTTTATGGTGTAATATAGCTATTGACCATATGTACGTAAAACTTTAAATAGATAATTTTAAATAAAATGTTTTTAAAATATACCAGTATGAGAGATAATCAAACGGAACGAGTATCATAACTTCAGTTTTATAATTCCATAACTTCAGTTTTATAATTCAGATATTAATATAATAGTATCATAACTTCAGTTTTATAATTCCCTTTATTTTCTATACATCTATTTTATTCTCGGGAACCAACTTTGTCGAATAAATATTACTATAAATCAATAAAAACAAACAATTTTTGAAGTAAAAGAACGTACGTCACTTATTTCTTGTCAAAGTATTTATTTTCCATAACAGTGAAATACCCCAAACCAAAACGTTACCAAGGAAATTAGAAGAGGTAAGTCCCAGCGACTGAGGTTGCATACAGGAATAAAATGTTTATTACAAACGAGTACAACATAAATTACAAACAAGTCTAAGTACCGTAATCCCCACAAACAAGTTCCGGTACAGCAATAGCGCGAGCGGTACCTCCTCAATTTTAATATCACCTGCCGCTCCGCCCTAATCTCTTCAGAACTTCCAATTTCACCGAAAGGTCGACTTTTGAATTTGTTTTCATATTCCGGTCAAGTACATTCGTAAATAGGAGGAAGTTAATATTTTACATCACGATATGACAAACTGACGAAATGTCATTCGGGGAAAACGAAAAGAAGTATCACGATTTTATTTTCACCGTTGCCTTATATTCGATAGAATAATTTTAATTATTTCATGAACGTTTGGATAAATTATCATCTCGTAATTATTAATGTTCTTTATGGATTTAATCATATCACTAATTAATTACAACAAATAATTTTAAAAAATCACCTTATTAACAAATATAGCAACGTAATATCAAAAAGGAAATTATTTTGTTTGGCCCATATTAAAAAGAGATATAGTTTATATTACCATTTCTGATTTGCTACGGTATGTAAAGACAAATACAAGTTTCTTTTCATCACATTATTAAATTTTACGGAACTCGGAAATGACCCATCACATGAATATTGTTTCGTATCTATAATTAAAAAAACTTAATTTTTATACATCATAATGGACTAATAATTATGACTATAGTATTTAATCTATCAGTAAACGACCATTGATTGCACTCTGAATAATTTTAAAACTAACTGATAGAAAATATACAATAAATGCTCCAAAAGTAAAAAAGTAGTTGTCCGCATTTTTCCAGTCTATAATCTGACGACATATTTTTTTACCATACGGACTCTTTAACTCATAAAGAAAATTTAGGCGTTAGTTAGTGATCATATACTTATGATACCACCAACATTAACATTAATAAAATACACAAAAGAATTAAAATTCAAACACGTCACCTTCGTTCGACCCCACCCGCTCACCGACACCTTCGAATTGTAAGAAATATACTCATTATCCTCAGGCAAGGGCACCGCAGACATCACGTCGCTGAATTCGATGCTGTCCTTGAGCTTCATGACGGCGATATCGTTGTCGAAGTCGGGATCGTTGTAGCGGGGGTGCGATTTTATTTCCGCCACTGGCAATATAATGCCACCCTCGTGCCTGTAGGTGCTTCCCGCCCTTAAAACTACTGTCTCCGGATCAGCTCTGAAATAGTTTTGCTGTTAGCTTTGCTAGATATTCCTTTATTAAATCAAGAAGATTTGGTCATTTATTTTCAAAAGTAATATCATCAAATAACGTTTTGGCACCAAATTTATTATTATACGTATACATATATTATTACATTCATGAACATTCAACGTATTGATTGACATGAATAGTCTTTTCAGTCGTATGACTTAATGGTATTTATAAACTTTTTTACCTAAGGAATATACAGCGAAGTTGGATCCTATCTAAACGGAAAACATATTTTTTTTATTTTTAAAACTATAATGTTTTACTACAATTATTTGTAACAACAGAAAAAAATGCAATACATATTTATGCAAACTACTGTTAGTACAATTAGAATCACATGCATCACGGGATATTAGCTGTAGGCAAAACAGTAGTCTACAAATCCAGTCTTATCTGAGATATGATGATATCTTATATATGAGGTCTATTTTAAGATGTTGAGTCCTACATATTTAAGAAAATAGACTTCAAAGAAGACAAAGTTTTTTTTTATTTGACCAGTGTTTACGCCGAACCAAAGTTTTGAATGAATAATCACATGAAATAATGTCATGTTTGCATAGAACATACTCGTACTAATTCTTTTAAGATGAATAAAATGGAATAATTAACAATAATCTGTAGCAACACTTTTGATATTTTCGATATGCAACCAATATCTTGAAGGGTGCTTTTATGTTTGGTTACTTTGGCCCCTTACCAATTTTTTAAACTATGACTGCTAGTCCTTAATTCGCCCGTATGTCTTCCGAGCCCTGGTAAAGGATTACAGGAATCTTATAGTCGATAAATAGTCATAGCTTCCATTTATTCAATACATCCCTATGTCAATAAACTCTATACCCAAATATTATTTATATGTCCCATTTAACTCTGTAATCATTCTGAACTTGTAATATTAAAATCTTGGCGTTTCTACCTACAAAATATACTTGCGTCATCTATTACCTATAGAGAGCATGATTCCGTTCAAGTACATATTATCTTTGGGGCGTTTTTACCCCAAAAGGCGATTCTTTATGTAATTTCGGTACTTTTGTAAACTTTATGTATCTACAATATTTTTCTTTTCACCGTTATTTTAGAGAAATCAATCGAAATAAATATACTAAAGGTAGACCATATGTTATCCACATTTACAATATTTGTATGAGCGGAAAAACTCGAGCTTTCTCGAACAGCACCTTCGTGAATCAGTTTGACTTATGTTGTGATAAATTGATGCTAATTATTCCATACCTATTTTTCGGAACTTCGTATTAATGAAATCATTCTATTTGCTTCTACAGTTATACTTATGGTGCAAATTCACTTAAATTCGATATTGAAATATTCGTAAAATTATGTTTAAAAGAGTTATTATATTTTTCGTTATATCTTAATGATGTGACAAATACGTTTCCCGTTACAGTAGAAAAACAAACAGTTATATCGACCATTCTAGGCATATTTCTACAAACTCCTCATCTGACATAATCTATTTTTTTTGTTTATTCAATTTTTTCCCTTTAATCCTTTTTTATATACTATCATAAAAACATTTTTTGTGCGTTTTACGTTACGTGCATTTTAATGTATACTTTCATTTATCAAGAAATTACTTTTATTATACATATATCAATTTATGATAAAGAAATTACTCATAATGAGGCATATTTATTATTTAAAATCCATATAAATTACGTATTTTATTTTTATTCGTATTAAAGTATTTATAACAATTATCTGTTAAATATAACTTAGAAAATATCGATTTCATATTAATTGCAAAAAAATAGGCACAAAGTAGAAGTAAGTTCTCATTGGCTTACGCTTAATGTAACAACCTACATAAAATCTCACGACAACATATATGGAAACTTCACACGCCACAGACACGCTTCGATGATGTGTACATTTCTACAGACTACCCGTAGAATTCGTCCTTCAATTCACAAAGTAAATCCAAACTAACCACACACAGACACATTGTACATCCCCACAGCTGAGTAATTACAGAGCACCTTTCCAGTATATCACGATGTCCATTGTCAAACTTAGAGGCAAAGCGTAAATTAACCAGATGATTGCGCATGTTTAGTTTTACTAGAGGGCAAGTTCTGAGGTCAAATGCATATTTCCAAAGTTGCTCCGCTTATATTAGGCTCTACAACAAATGCTAATGTCGTCGGTTCTAATCTAAATTATATACTCGCCATTGACAAATAATGTCTGTAACAAAATGAATTGAAGTTTACATTTATATTAATCATCACAACGTCTATTAACGCTTAGCAAAACTAGGAACTTCTTCTTTGTACGTCAATCAGAACCACGTACAAAATTGAACTTACACAAGCTGCTAATAAATTTCAAACTTTCTTAGTATTTATATGGCAAATATCAACCAATATTCTTAAGAAATTTTTTACTCAAAGCAGATTGTTCATCAAAAAATACTGTCCTTTGCATTTATTTGCTGTAAAGTCATCAAAATTATGTTAGCCTTTAGTTTTCAAAAAGGTTTCAGATATTATCTGAATTGATTATCCCAAAAAGAAAATTTCCTGAGTTAAAAAATCATATTACAATTGTTCAATTAAACGTTTAAGAGACAAAAAAGGAACGTAAGTTTACCCTGTTTCATCTCTCTGACAATAACCTTTTTAAGTATTTACGTGTATGGACAAATGATCGATTTACGCATTTCCTTTGTATAACTTGTGTGGAAAAGATGTATTATTCTGATAAAAGGCTGACAAAGAGAGATAAAAACGATAATTCAGATCATTAGGTTTTTTGAACATAAAATTATGGAACTTTCAATTTTGTTTGGTTAAAAGAACTTAACCTGAAAAAAATGTTCTGTCGATTGGAAATAATAATTTTACCGCTAAGTAAAGATGATCGTTTTACTAAGTTCAGAGAAAGTAGGTGAACCAACTCTTGTAACTCTACAATATTTTAAATAATTAATAGCATTTCTCCTTGTAAATTTCAAAAGTTTTCTATTGATCTTTAAAAGTATTTCTTTCAATTCACTCGCCTTTAACCCACCGTTAAAGTAATTTGTTGAAATACCTCTCAGTGTTTTATTGAAATGTTTTCCTTGTAGCTTGTTAACATCGTAGCAATTCATCTCAAATTAAAATATTTATATTCAATTAACTTTCAATAAATAAACAAGCTATATATTTCATGCTACTTAATCTTTATAAATATGATTAAATGTAATAAATAAATATATATATATATATATATATATATATATATATATATATATATATATATATTTCAAATTACATTTATATGGAAGACGCATCGCTAATTAAGACAGGTGTTATTTGATTTTCTTCCTATCATTCTCACATCAAAAGGGGCTCCTAATTATTATAGTTTCCAAACTCAGTTGGAAAATTTCCATCAACAAAAAGAACCATCCTATTATAAAGTTGTAAAAGTTATGGGTCATTTTAGCTACGAGTGTATTGCCAAATTAAACCGTAAGTTACATTAGAACACTGATATTTTTTTGTATAAAGTTTAAAGCAATTTTATTTCCTTTCCGGCAGTAGAAAAAGAAAATAAAGATATCATCTATATAAATACTTACCAAATGATAACATTGAAAATAATAAAATAATTATAACGTACCCCTCGGCACAGTGGGCAGCTGTCATAATATAATCTTTGCTTATGATGGAGCCGCCACAGAACCAGGTATTGTTGACGATAAAGGACACTTGATGAGGATAATCCTCAATTTCGGCCTCCTCGCCACCGACTATCCGATTGTAGTCGGGCAGCTCGAACCAAACCTCATCCCAGAATGACGGAGGTTTAAGGCATTCTTAACAGCGAACAAAATAAATTTTAGGATTGAGATCCAGCTAGAAAGTCTTTGAATATATTCAACAACTCGTATCAACGATGTGTAACTTTTCGAGACTAGACTTATCGTAAAAATCTAATATATAAGTAGCAAGTTTAATAAATATACTTAGCATAAAGGGATAAAAAATTATTAGAGATATAAAAAATAGTATCGGGCTTGCTGGATATAAAATATAAAAAACGTCATGAAAATTGATGCACAAAAATTGAGCATCATATTAAAAGTAGTGTAACATCAGAAATTTATCCATGAAATTCGCAATGGAGAAAAAATTAAACGTTTCAAACAGTAACAGAAAAAAGTAACTTTTTCGCATACTTGTAAAATGTGATACCATAACAACTCTTCATAGACAGGATCTGATATATAAGATGTTAAGAAACTTTTCACAAAGTCAGGTCAGAGAGTCAATGGCATAAATTATAGAAAACTTTAATGAGTAAAATATCAATTAAGTTCTTTCGAACGATTTAGACCTGATGATATAATTTTCTACGAAATTAGGCATTATTTCACATAATTTTATATACGCAATTAAAAAATATAATATTGTGTACAATCATACCATTAAAATGAAGGAAAAAACCGAATAACACACAACACTTCAAAACCAACATGGCTAATGCATATCAAATGTAACTCATAATGGACTAGGACATGAACTATTTATAAAAGCCATAGAGCCCGCAATGGGGGATAAATTAAACCGAGCAGCGTTACCGTCCCACTTGCATACATTAATAAATCATTAACGGCCGTCATGTTTAAAACTGACTGTACTTGTACAAATTTCCAAGAAAAATTAATTTCCTCATATAGTATTTTATATAAATATTTTATATAAATATATTATATAAAGTATTTTATATTCAAGTTCTCGAGATAATATAAAAGGCAGTAATATAAATGGCTAAAAAGATTAGTCTAATAGCTGCTCTGATTTATACACTTGGTATTGAAGAATCAAAATATAATTATTACTATTTATGATAAGTGACTTCCTGACAAAATCGTTACAGAAAATATTCATCTTTTGCCTCAAAAGTGAAAAAGACGTAAATAAAACGTAAGTCACATGCGACGTGCCTAAGTATTAAAATTAGACGAGTACGTATATGCGTATATTTGTATGAGTATGTGTTTATATATATATATATATATATATATATATATATATATATCGGAGGTTTGTAGCCACGTTCGCACATACTGCTTTACTAAATATCCGAAAGTAAATAGCACAACAAAGTATCTAATTTTTCAATTAGTTAATCATGAATTTGCCATCACTCCTACAGATCTTTTAATTATTAATAAATAAATCTATTATTAATAAACAATTTGTTCATGTAATTCAATAAACTACTTTCAATACTAATCACAAGAGGTACGAAATTAGAATATTATTTTTAAACTACCAGAAGCCGATGTGGAACAAAGCGTTACGCAAATGTGGTAGGCTCACATACAGAGCATTTATGAATATTGTAATCACCGAGTGCGAACTATTGATTTAAAAATTATTATATATTTGGTTCAAAACCCAAACACTATAGTGCGATAGTGTAAAGCGAAGTTTAATCTTCACACTTAAATAAAAATCACAGAGAATAGTAATTACCTGAGAAAATCTTCTAAAAGTTCTTATCGGGTCAAGTGACATAAATAGCGATTATATATTTAATAATGTCCCGGCCGTTACTTTTACGATCAAAGTGTGCTTAGTAATTTCATAACTGATCGAATAAAGTTGTTTCTATACGTTGTTAACGAAATTACAACAACGACTTGATGTCTTTTAATAGAATCTTTTCAAGCTAAATAATTTCAATCAAATTAACCGGATCATTCCAAAGGTCTTCTTCGTTTGGAAAAAAAGAGGCAATTCTAGTAAAACATTTTATTCAAATCTGAACATCCGATTAACCAACGAACTTTATATACTGCACAATGAAAATATATTTTACGTAATTTAGAAGTTCGTACTATGATTAAATGAGTGGTGGGGTCCAGGCGAAACTGTAATATTTTTTCCCGATTATAAAATAATATGTTCATCTCATCTTTAAAATTGATCTATATATTTCAATTACTCATACATTACAATATCATTTTGCGAACACGTTTTTAATGATAACATTCCAAAAAATACAAAAGAAAGCAACTTAACAAATACATACGCACTACCTAGCTTCATCCGTTATCCTCATAATAATTGCAAACTTCACATCAATTTTGACTAAAGAACAACCCACAATTTCACATATGCCCCAACTTCATGTTAAAGCCAGGCTTTTGTTTGAAGTTTCAATTTCAGTAAGCTTTAGCAATTATCTTCACATACTTTATAAGTCTGCTTTAGTAAAACTCAATAGTGCGCGCAATGTTTGTATTATGGTAATGGTTATACTTGTATAAATTTTGTGTGTGTATGTTATATAAGTTGTATTGGTTCACATAACCGTTACGTCGGTTTGATATGAAGTTCGTATTACAAGAGGCCGGGGGATTTTTTATTAAATTTAATAATCACAAAATTATGCTTATATTTTTTTACAAATTTGTTTGATGTTCGTTAGACAAGCTCGGCTTTTCGACGCATCGTCTTTAGTAGGTCCAATGAGTCTCGCTAACTTATCATTATTCAAACCTAGTTATACGATAATTATTAAAAAATTACTTTATGTGTCCCTGCACTAGATAATTACAATGACAATGACACTTATTTGTGACACAAATTGCTAGGCTGATGGTGGTGAAATCGCCCGCATGATTATGCAAATATCAATTTCCATCACCGAAGCAGTTCACGTGACACACATTTAAATAGTTTAATATTTTGTGGAGCACGAAGGCGACTGCAAGTTTCGGTAGAAATTTATTACATATGTAAAAACCCTAATGCATTCAAATAAAAAAAAATTAACAATAAATGCTTAATATTTTAAATTTATATTATATTTTAAAAGTCATATTAAATTAAATAAAAGAGCTAAGTTAATCTTTAAATTTAATATTCATGATATGACACTAAATATAAAAAGTATTGATTTTTTTTCCAATATGAATGTAAATTAAATAATACCGAAACACAATTACCGAGAAACACATACCATAAATGGCTTGAAGGAAGGAGTTAAAAACCAGGAAATATTACGTTTATAAGAAGCGTTTTGCTTTAAAGACTTCGTTAAGGTTTAGTTACACCCTAAAAGCGACTTATAAACATTTTTAAATGAAAAAATCATGAAATTAACTTAACCTTTCCTTTTTATTACAGCCAATTTAAACAGAATTTACGTGGCACCTACATACAATCCAAAAGCCGTAAAGTGTCAGGCCCACACAGATCCAGAATAAAATATTTTTAAAATTTTGGTGCATACAGCGGCAATGAAAAAAATATTATGGTGCCTGGACGGAAGTTGATGAATAACTTTTCCTATCGCCTTTTTTAAATAACAAGTTTACCCATAGAATTACAGCTTAAAATATTTAACAACTACCTATAAAGTTTAATATTAAATAAGATATATCAAAATATATCTTTTTGCCTTATTAAATCCTGTCGCAACATTCTTACAAAATTTCCAAAAATTTTAGTAATTCCTGTACAAATCGAGTCACAACCCGGCTACGCCAACTCATTACTACCAACTTACCCAGCTACACAATGCGCCGCAGTCATAATGAAGACCTCACTTATTATGGAGCCACCGCAGAACCAGGTGTTGTTGACAACGAAGGAGACCTGATGCGCATAATCCTCGATCCTAGCTTCTTGGCCGGAAACTATGCGGTTGTAATCATCAGCAGGCCTCGCCTCCACGATTGGAGTTGGCAGTTGCAGGCATGCTTCAGGTTTGACAGACAGAGGCATGTTCACTTTTTTTGCATGCAGTTTCCATTTAATTAATTTATTTGTTACATCTACACAGTGTAGCAAAATTATCAGCATAAGCCCTATCTATTCATTCGTGCCTTTACCCGTAAAGATTTTCGACTGAGTAATATTATAAATTAAAAACGATAAGCATGTTAAAAATAGCCCATAAAGATTTTGGCTCATAGTCACGGAAATCAGATCTATGGGAATTCAGAACAGTATCCCGGGGGAATCAGGACAGGGTCCAAATAAGTATCTACACATCCTCTAAATAAAACAGCATTGAGTTTACTCGTATGTTCATTTTTAGGGTTTCCTAGCCAAATGGTCAAAACGGTATGCCTATAATGTCGTTATGTTCGTCTGTCTGTTCCTACGTCACAGCATCATAACTCTTTCAATTTAAGATTTAGTGTGAAGAAATTGTACAATAAAGCGTAGTTAAAATATGCAAGTGCATAAAAATAAAAATGCATTTCTTTTTTTTAATATGTACGGTGATGATAAATCGAACAATGAACATACCTCCCCAACGAGTCAATCATTGATGAATTCTTAAAATCAAATCGTTACATATTTTCTCAATACGTCATTTCCTTTTTTTATTTATCCAAGTTATAATTTAATTATGCTCAATTTTTTTCGAAACCCTTTCGCTTCGCGTAGTAATATCGTGATCGAGTTATAAATAAGAGATAATTCGTAAGAACCGCCCTCCTAACTCCAACTACTAAAATAAATACTAAATATTTTTATATTTTATTAATTGTTATAATATTAACTATTATAAATGATTTGCAAACTAGAGAAAAAAAGGACTAGGTAATAAAAAATACATAGTTGAGAAAATGTTGGGCACTATCAAAATAATTAACAAAAATTAAATTGGCATTACATTTTCATGTACTTTTTTAACTATTCAATAAGAGACTCCAATGTACGATAGGTCTGAAATGAAAACCCTGGATACTTCTCTAATAAATACATACTTTTGACGTATGAAAACCCTAGGTATATTTCTAATAATTATATATTTTTGACGTACAAAACCCCTAGGTACATCTCTAATAATTATATATTTTAGACGTACGGAAACCCCAGATATATCTCTAATAATTATATATTTTTGACATATGAAAACCCTAGGTACATCTCTAATAATTACATATTTTTGACGTATGCAGTTTATTCACAGTAAATATAAGCCAACATAAATATTTTATGTTCATTTTTAATACCGTTCGTCGAACATAATAACTGACGTATACACTTACTGAAATTCCAATTGCATGAACTTTTAAAATAATTCACGTCGAATGCCTGATTTTAAATTATCTATATTTCTTGAAATTATCGATTGTTGAAGTAAACCGACATAATTTTAATTAAAAGTGGTAATTAAATGCTTAGAATTGTTTTAATTTTTTAAGTCCATAGTTGAAAAATCAGAGTGAAGATGAACACATAGTGATTCACTTAACCGTAACATTTAGCAAACGGCGTTTAAAAACGAAAAATAAGTTTTATGTGTATATAAATTGTGTTGATATACCACAATAACACTTTAAAGATCTGCGGCTAATAAACATCCACTCGATTAAGCGTATAAAATAAAAGTCATCCCCATTTTAAATGTATGAACAAATACATAAAAGAAACTAATATTTTGCTAGAAACCTAAAACCCCGTTAAAAGCATCTGTGTGCTTAATTTCCTCTGTATATATATAAAACTGTAGAGATTACGAAAGTGTGACAGACAAAGGGATATGATGTTATAAAGATTCCTCGTTTAAATACGCCTGAATAATTCTCAATATAGCGATAAAATTATATATTGTGAGCTAATTCCGTAACCAAAAATGAAAGATTGATATTTTAATTAAAGCAGACAAATATAGCTTCGGTGTTTAAATAACTTTCTACTTTAAACTTGCGTCGGAAATTCAAAATTCAGCTAACTCAACTCGCTTAACAAAGTTTCCTTATAATAAATTGAATTAAAATAAATCTAATTAAAAGAGAGGATTAAACCGATTTTAAACATCAAAGTTTTTAAACATGGAAAAAATTCAATATTGTAGATCAAAAAATAAACGTGTGTAGGACAAATCAAATATTTTTATGAATGTTATACCTACTTTTCTTTAATACCAGAGTATTGGAGACTCATTTTGCTGATCACTATATGTAATATGATAAACCTGTTAATTACGAGTAGAGCTCTTCTAGGGTTCCGTTTACAATTACAATATACATATGCAAATTTAAATATTTGACAGCATTTATTACCAGGTATTTTGTTTTATTATTCATTAATATCGATATTATTTAATGCCTAAAGTCCTTCAATGAAAAAGTTATGATACTATGGCAGTAGGACAAACGGACTTCATAAGATAAATTATCTTTTTATATTGCTCTTAGAGATTTGTAGCTAATTCGATGCGCATAGTTTATATTATTCAATATGGCTCCTAAAACTTAAACCATTTACAAATGTTGGATTTACTTGCAAAACAGAAATTACATAGCACATAAATATTACATTTCCTATTGCTCGCCTGAATATAATAAAAGTATTGATAATTAAATTAAGTTTAAAATAGTTTAACAATTTATTAAGCTATTATTATATGAATATACTGTATGATATGAATATTTGTATGATATGAATATAAACTAATTTAAAGATATAACATTTAGTCAAAACGAAATCAACAGTACTCCCAAAAACATATAAAACAGTAAATACATAATCTGGGAAATGTGATCAATCTAAATAAACCCGCTAAGAAAACTGTTCCGTCTATAAAATGCTTATTCCTTTATTTGGAGTACAAATAATGTATGATTATTGTTTATTTAGTTGTATGAATTCGGTCTAAAATATATTTTTGTTCCAAATTCGTATTTGCTTTGCAACTAACAACTTCAAACAAATAATTATAGCATATTCGCCAAAAATTATTTAAACAGTCCCTAGTATTAATTTAACAAGGTATTTACTATGAATCGTAGAGAAACGAGCTATAAAATATAACAATTATTTAACACACATTTGATATATTAATTACGACTGTTACTATGAATTACAACCCTTTTAAATATTAAACCAATGACATAATTATTTCACATACCTCCACAGCCAAGTCCAATGGCGAACAGTAAGTAAAACTTAAAGATCCACATTTCGACAAAATTTTTGACACAACTGAATTAACACAGAAATAATTTCCAATTTTACTGTATTTATATAAGAGCGATAACGCGGTTATGGGGGATGAGCCGTGTTAAACCATTAACTCCGTATAACATTTGCATACATTACTAACAGCAGAGCTAACTTATACTCGGTTCTTCAACGCTCTAACTGTGTTCGCATAGGACGATAGGGTAAAACAGAACTCATTAGGATTCTTGTAGCTTCGTATGTACAGTTTGTTCCCAGAATATAGGAAAGGCATTGTATGAATAAAAATTTTACAATTTACATATCGTGAGGTCATTGCCAGGAGCTATTAATAATATAAAATGTATTTATAACTTTGGCAAGATCAGTGTCGTTTATTCCTAATGTTAAATGTCTATTTTTCACTGCCGAAAAGGTGTTTAAGAAAATGTATGGAGTAATACGACGACTTCATCAATGCATATCGACAATGATATGCGATTATCAGATTTCCTGGTAGCTCACGACTGATTACTAGTTAATGTGATATTGAATATATTTGGCGTTAATTTTGTAGAAATTCATTATTCACGATCAAATGAAGCTACGTGATGTAGTATTATTTCTACTTTCTTTAAGTTCTTTACCACGACCTAGGTTTCGTTGTATTACATTTTCAGGTGGGCTATTAGCAAAGATTAAATCTTAGAAACATCCAACAGCATTTATATGTTTCAAACCCAATAGCGGAAGCAGAGTTTGTGTGGGTTTTCCCACTGCTTATGTTAGTGAGTTTATTGTAGGGGAGCGGTGTAGTTTTTATTATATTTCCGAGAGTTATACGATATACCAATATTTTAGTGAGGGTAATAAATTCCTGAAGATATTGTAATACAACGAAACCTAGGTCGTGGTAAAGAACTTAAAGAAAGTAGAAATAATACTACATCACGTAGTTTCATTTAACTGTGAGTTAATGTATTTTTTTCTCCTTATTTATTAATTGTACCGTACTTTAAAACAATTTGCCTATAATCGTTTTATGCTACTCGCATATGTTCAACACTCTGGATCAATATCTAAGTTTAATATAGAGTTTTAATGAGGAGTACATGAATAAGTAAACATGGTGCCAAAGCTTAGAGCTATAAACATGAATTTAATTCAATTATCCCCATGAGAGCATTACATAGTAAAAAAATAACTGTAAAGTCATCACCGTAATGATTATACCTAATCATTTACGGAGATTCATCTAATTCGTAACAATAATCACTTAACTGCTTCAAATAATCGCTGTTAAACACAACAAGTACTCAAAAAGTAGAGTCGCTTACGTCAACTTGGTTCTATGACACAACTGTCAAACAAAAATGATAGTAAATACTTTCAACTGAGATATACGTTACTAGTCTAGGGATGCCTCCTGATCTCGTTACCACAACTCTTGAGTGGAAGTGATAACATGGTTCATCAAATTCTCATCTCATTTCAAGTCTTTCTCAGTTCCAGGTACATGTCAAGTTAAATGGATCTTATTACAATATTACAAAATTTTACGTACTACCTTCAATTGTAGATCATTTCGTCAAGTATTTTAAATATTGGATATAAACCTTATTACGCATAGTAAGGAATATAAATAAGTTGTATTGCGTGTAGTAGAGATGAGTGAAAAAGCGAATTAACGTTCTTCATTGGGACAATAAGGTATTTAAGTACACCGATATAGTACAAACAGATTCACATTACGATACGCATACATTTAGATATCAATCTATTAAAAATATCAATTCTACTTTCGCTAGGTTAATATGTTTCTAAGTATCTGTTTCACAGTTGTAATAAAAATAATATATATATATATTTAATTCATTAATACTAATTTATCGAATAATTTCGATAATTCGAATAATATCGAATAATTTCATTAATACTAATTTATCGAATAATTTATTTTCAGAAAAATGGTTAAAATTATAAAGGCAAGAGCACACTTCAATACGCTTCGTAGATTCATGTAAAAGAGAGGCCGTATCAAAAATTATTATTACATATATCCGATATTAATTTAAAAGGCTTCGAAGAGTTCGTAATTTCTTAGGGAAAATATCCCCAAGTTCGGTATATATTTTTTATAAATCAAAATAAACGATAAAATAAGTGAATATCAAGATAAGAAATCATCAAAAGAAATGATTAGGTGAAACATAACTAAACCGTCAGCACCATTCAATAATCGATAATCGTTAAGTAAAGTATCTCTACCGTGCTATTAAATTGTTAAACATAGTTAATCTAACCATAATCACATACGTACAATCAAAATATTAAAATTACAGCGAGTGACTAATTTACTTTTAACAAAGTCATGACAGCGTTATTAAGGTAACTATCTAGTTGTTAGTGAGAGCTAAATTAAATAGCCATTATCGATGAAGCATTAAGTTATTATAGAAAACTTAATTAAATCAACAACATAATAAGAGTCTACAATATTTAGCAGAGATTCAACTTAATCACCGCGGTAAAACTAGATTAAGTTACTCATTGGAATTTCAATCAAATCACGAGTCAATAATCACCCGTATGGATGATTTCCGTCCTTTAGTCACCTGTTGATATAACATAATAACTTATCGTAAATCATCTATGTGAAAAGAAGGTTAAATATAAAAAAAATCTAAATATTTCATAGAAGTCTGTAATTTTCAAGCTATACTATTAACTCATATTTAATTAAGCATATGAAGCGGTAAAAAATGTAAATTAACGGAATAATCCATTTACCAAATATAATATTGATGTGAATTGTCATTATTTTTCATAGAAGCTGTATCTGCATTATAATTAAAAAAAGCCCCTTCACTCTATTAAATAAAGTTACTTAAAGTAAGAAATTGACGGAGATATAAATATTTAAAATTGTATTGTTTACTCAAAAAAACTATACATAAAGCTACGTCCATTAAGTCAAGAGAATCTCATTTCAGTTTGTTTTAAATTAGCAAACGGTTGTGCCAACATTCAATTAATAACCGCAGAGGTTATTTTGACAAACGGGGCCAATATACAACGGCATCGAACATTGTTCTCAACCACTGTGCATGACCGCAATATTCTATTACCGTAACGCAAAGCGCGCCATGATAAGTATTCCAAGAATATCTATAAAAAGTTCATCTGACCCTGTTCGGGGAAGTCGTTATGACAATGAAGCGTACTTATGATTCAAATTGTTTCGCTGACAACGGAGAATCGCCCGCAGTCAACGAAACAATTATGCAAATATCAATTGCCATCACAGGCACATTTTCGAGATACATATTCAAATGTATATAAAAAAGGCTGGCTCGTATAGGGGAGCTGAATTTATAATTGGCCATGATGATAGGCATTAACTGCCATATGTCATGTAATAAACATTTATATTTGTCTTTATTATTTTTTTTTATTTGTTACCTTTGTTAATGGCAATTTTCATCGAAACGCATTTTTAAGTTCAATTTTATTGGCGATGTAAGGGCGCTGTAAGTGCTTTTGTCATTTATTAACATATATAGGTACGTGTTTAATTCGTGAATCTAATAATAAAATACAAACCGTAATGATTTCTCCACTCGTCGCAATTTATAATATATTCAACATACTAATAAATTTGAATTCAATGAATTTTCCGTGTGTGCAAATAATTTTTCTAAATGACTCGTGCAAGTGGGAATGCTTTCTAGTCCCATAGTTAATTTTAAGAAAAATGTATATCTTATACATTTACAAAAGATTTTAATGATTAAATTTGTTTGAATTTAAAGAGTGAAACCTTTAGATCTTTTGTGCTATTTTGGTTAGTGTTGAAAAGAATAAATATTTGAAAAAGTTATGTGGAAAATTATTTATTTTTAAATAAACTCAATAAACGTGTAAATTCACACATTAACAATTCTTAACACCATCAACTGTTAAGTACTTACATCTATTTGTGTCGAAATCGCATTCATCTTAGGAAAATATTTACAGTGTGCATGATGGACATTAATTAAAGGCCCGCAAGAAAAACGTTTTTTGTAAAAATATTTACTGGTATTCCTATTAAATCTTAAAAATGTATTTTTATAGTAACGTACTAAAACGGTGTAATATTTATACAATGTCAGAAAGCTAAGCTTAATATCATTAATAAAAACATAATTTTTGTTTGTATTTTATAATTATATAAAGAAGTAAGATTGTTTATTTGGTTCTATAAAGATAATATCAGAAACTACTCTATTAACCGACCTTCATAAATTTCATAACTTATCGTGGGGTACATATTATTATGACAATTATGAAAGAAATAGAAAATAGAAATAATTACGCATTGTAAAAGGAATTATATCAAGTGAAATAAAATCGGAAAATCGATTTTTCCATTTTAGAGTTCCTCATGGAACGCTCGTAGTGCGAGTCATACTCATACTTGAATAAGTTTATTTGTGTTATAAAGAAATATTAAAAATTTAGTGCAAAATAAATAAATTTAAACCTATAAAAAACTGCTAAGTATAGTAATAGTTCAAAAATTAGATTAATTTCTGACTTTCTTCCTTAAATAGGTATCAAATTGTTTCAACAATTTTAACTATTAAAAATTCCAGCAAACGTTTACGAGCATTATTTCGCCACGTTTTTAGGGTGGATATTACTGCCGAAAATAATATAACAAGATTTAACGTAGGCCGAGAAAAACTCTCCCCCTTTTCACTCAACGTGCGTATGAAAATGGAGTCTAATCTACGATACTTTGCTACTAAAAATATACACATTTTGAAAGCTACGGCCACGAGAAAAAACTTCCTTTCTCATCTAAGTTTTTAATTAACTCTTTTCGTTCGTAACTTTCTTTATCGACCCTCCATCTTATCGTCTTAGCTTTGAAGATGTATAAATAAATAATTACGTTCGACCTCTGCGTCGTATTTTACTTACTCGAGTGTATTTTTTATACTTTATTATTGTGAACCATCCTTCTTGATGATTTAAGCCCAGTCTGACTAAATTATATTTTGAAGGTATGCAAAACTAAGTGGAATCAGCATTTCCTTTTTTTTAATTTGCATATATATTGGTGTATTTACAGATTTTTCACTGAAATGTGCCTGCCGTAAATTAATTACATTATTTATAACAAACTAAGCTTCTTGATCCATGTCAATATTCTTGAGAAATATAAGAGTAAGAAAATTAGAATCAACAAATGAAGTTTCATTGGAGGTGAAATGTGATTTTAGGGTGACAAAAAAAATTAGGAAAGCTGGTGTCCTAATGGTGTCTTGAAAATTCCCTGAAGTTCACCCTGGAACTTTTAGGTGGATGAAATAGGGCTGTTTGTTCTTTCTTAGTGATTATCTTGGCAACTATTGATTTTTAGAATAAAATAGTTATTACAATTAAATTTATAAAACTCTTTTGAGAAAAGGTTCTTTTCCTTCTCTACTTACAACTATTCTTTCTTTACATTCAATGTCGGATATTCACTACTGTCATATTACAGATTGAATCTCTTCTGTTTACACTATGTTTTCTTTTGTTTACACTATGTTTTATAATTGGCTTCAAATATTGTATCCATGAAAGAATCAATGAAATATCCCTTTTTAGTTGATATATAAATTCGTTTCCTATATTTTTCCACCAATTTCATTTTGATTGCTAGTTCAGATGGAGCATATTCCTTGCAAATATATGATAATTCTCTAAATATAAACTAGCAGTCATCTCTGTTTTAGATGTATGAATATACCTTCTATTTATATTCTTCTTTATAGATTCTTCGGACATTGGATGATATCCGGTTGAACCAAATCTTCTAAAGAGAACGCGGTAGAATTGAAGCTGAAGATATCCTGTGACCGGAAACTCCAATCTTCTTATTAGAAATGAATGCAGAAAAGTTATTCCGAGCATATTTTATGCGGTAATCGATATGAACTTAAAGAAAAGTAGCACTCCACAAATACATACTATTTTCCTATCATCTTCTTAGATAGTCCGTATTCTGTGCTGAAAACGAAAGTTTTATAATCCGATAAAGGTTCACAACAATAAAACACTTTCCGTTCATTTTGTAACTTTTTCGGTTAATTTCAATAAAATATTATGATACTAAAATATTTTTAATACATCTGACGTAACTACCTTGACAACTGGTGAACGACTGCTTTAACTATCACAATACAAATTCACTGAGAGAGACAATAAGGCACTCATACATTAATGCACGTTGTAGCATCGGTATGTATAATATATTTATGTATACCGAAGCATACTTTTTCGGGCATAATTTATGGTATATATTCAAAACAAATACTTGTATGGAAAAGAAAAAAGAACCTTTTTGTACACAATTGTATAGTCTTAAATTTTTGTCATAATTTTTTTCGGAAAAAACAATGGTTGTCAAAATAAACGCAGAAAAAGTGTAATTAACCCCATTTTATAACCTAAAGAAAGCTCCGGAGTGAACTTTGGAAAAGAACTTTACGAATTGGATTACGAAGTTTTAGTCGAAAAATCTGAAAATATACTCTCTTTTTATGTACTCTAATTTCTGTAAAAGAAGTTTCTCGTAGTATTTATTGTTACGTAGTTTTCTTATGTGACTGGATTACTTATATCAGCGACTGATTGAAAGCTCGTTTATATTGCGTTGATCAACTAGAGACTAATATGTTTAATACACTCTCACAATTTGACAAGTGATATTCAAGGAATTAAGTACAATTTCATAGCAGTGAAATATTTTAAAGTAACTTATAAGAGTACAACCAATTTTTATTTTTAGCCTTTCTCTCTGAACACAATAAACTAATTAAATTCTTTTTTGGAAATAGTAAGTACCAAAGCGTGTGAACTTTTCTATACAAATAAGGCTTGTGTTGTACCAAAGTAGAGCTAAACAGCATCATACAAATAGTAAGTAGTAATCAGGCATACTTAATATGTTCCATGAAAACAAGTCTTTTATGACATAAAGTATATGAATTGAGACGGATTAGTGTTTTACAGAACTATTATTTTAGGTAGACTTATTGCAAAGTGATAATACAGTTGTAGTCTAATACCCAAATAAAAAAGGCATAACTATAACCAAATTCTCTAATTGACAACAACACAAAAAAATTTTCAAAGAAAATACCCTAAAACAGGTTTACGGAAAAAGAAACAGAACTATAAAGATTATTCAGAATAAATATCAAGATACAGGCTTTTGCAAAATTACAAGTTTGCATAATCCGTTTCAAAATTCAACATACTTCTTAATTGATAATTGTCTTTCTGTATTAACAGCAAGTTATTTTTTACTTTTTAAAAAATTTCATAATTTAAAATTAAAAAAAATTAAAATTTCATCAATTTTATTAAAAAAACTTTTATCAAACAAAATTCATCAAGAAATAAATAAAATACTCTAAGTCAACAATCATATGCCGGTCATCTGCTGCACCCAACCCCTCAGGGACGCTATGTTGGTGAAGACCGTCGGCGACAGCGGCCAAGCGCAACCCCTCGAATATGAGACGATACCGTAGGCCACCCCTTCGTAGACGGCCGGTCCACCCGAATCGCCCTGCGCAGCAAGGTTGCAACTCATCAATAATTTACAAAATTGAATGTGCCTCGCCCGCTCTTTCTTACTTAAGGTGGGATTTAAATTAACTAACAAGCTGCGCGAATTTCGCCCGGTGCATAGATTAATCTGTTTAGCTAAAAAGTTACAAGCGCTTGAAATGTCGAAAAGTTAATATTGTGCTTACTGTTGCGGTTTTTGGAAATTCCGTGGCTCGGCGCTTGAAGATGTGAGTTTTACTAAAAAGGCTGATTGTAAGATAGATGCTTCAGTATCATTTGAAGTACAAAACTTTTTATTTATATTTGCAATTTAACGTCGTGGATTTGTTTTACTATATTTTCGAAAATTTTAGATTTTAGCACAAGAAACAACACAAAGTTTTATTTTATACGCGATGAACTATTAAAGCTACTAACAGGAAAATATTTTGAAGTTCAGTTTAAAGTATCATTAATTTATTAATATGCTTATAGAAGTTAAAAGTACTGTTTAAGGTATCATTATGGACATTAGAATTTTCATCATTTAGCGATAAATATTGTAGTCCATTTTCGCAACTCATAATTTAACAGAAAATCCGCGGCGATATTTTATAGAAATATTTCGCTCATTTTATAAAATAATTTACGGTCAGAAATTCTTTAAACTGTATATTTTGAATGATTTCCAGTTAGGGTATATATTAAAAACTCAGTAACGTAAAAATCATAAGTTACCTGACAGGCATCCTCTCCGCCTATCAAGAAGTTTCCAGCGCAGAACATGTGATCAGTAACTGTGGATCCATAAGATAACTGACACAACCAATGTGGAACTGTAGGGACCGTAACCTCCATCATGGTCGTGGGAACGTCTCTTCCACCAAACTTTAATAAATGTAACAAAATATTTTATTCTTAATTGTGATGACGTGATTATTTATTGAAAACTGATTATGACTCACATTGGGGTCGAAGAAAATCTACTGGTTACAAGACTATTAAAGAATTAAAACTAATTTCAGATGTAAATAAACTCATACTTTAAACCTATGGGTATCTGCGTGTTTAAATAAATACTCAGAAAAGCATACATTTAAAGTGAATCTTCTTTATTTTTAAAGATCTATTTATAACTTATTTAACAATATGTTTAACGAATGATTATTATTAATACTATGTTATATAAACTTTACTCATATCATTTTGTAAGTAAATATGGAGGTTATTAATTGTAAATATACGAAAAGTAATAATATGTTAAGATATTAAGCCAAATAGTTCTAACTATAAAAATAGTGAACAGCGCCATATATCGCCTGTTTGTAGTTTAAATTTCAGTATTCATTCTACTGAATATCACAAATAGCGTTATGAAAATATTCATATAAATTTTATCACAGATGGCGTCAGGATAGCTTTTCTTACTCTTCCGTAGATCAATTCAAAAGTAATTTCATTTCAATGAAAAACTCTAGTATTTAAGTAAATTTCAATAACACAAAAATGGCAAATTTCACATTTGTATCGTATATAGCATACAATAAAAGAAAATTAAAATCAATCAAAAGAAAAATATTTCCAAATCTATATAATTAATTCCTGTGAAATGTTTTTTTTTCTGAGGCATGTTTTAGTCTTTCAAGCCTCCAAAATCTTTCAGATTTTTTTTGGGGCTGCAATATTTTTTTATAAAGCTCATAAGCGTTTTACCACCATTAATTAATAGTGGTATTATGATAAAAAGTACGTATTACCAATAACTTGAAATTATGTATCGATTCGATTTAAACATACCAAAGTTTTGTCTCTAATAAAGCTTCTATCTTCGAAAGATCTCTGAAAATCAATCTTGTTCCTTAAAGCGATTTTAATAGTAAATAAAATTTACGAAATAATAGACTATTTATTAATAGGTAAATATAACAGGACGCTTTCAAACAACAAAGTGTTTATCAACAGAAGTTTAGTTGGACTAAGATAATAGCAAAATTAAAAGAAAGTTTTTGTATCGTTAGTTACTTTCTTTTAATTAATTACTCTACTAAGCGAGTCAAATCTCATAATCAGTAAAATTGTAAGATCTTTAAACATTTTTGGCCATTAATATAAAAGTGGATAAAACTTGCTAACAAGTTAGGAGAAACGTTAGTACGTTAAACACGGTGGAAAGATAATAAATTCAAACACACTTCAATGGATAACGATTTCCATTCAGAAAGACTATTATTTCCATTCTAAGAGTTCTTAACAACTTATCTCGATGTAACTTGATATATTTCAAGTGTTATGAAGACATGAGTAGTTTAATTGAGTGTTAATTCCATCACACATGTAAAATTTCATTCTGGCTATAAGTTTAATTTTTTTCCACCCAATTCACGAGACTGTTATATAGGTAGAATATTTATTTCAATTTCATCGGTATAATTCCTTTTATTTTATTTCATTTACATTTTATAAGTCTATCTCCATTTAGTTTTATAGGCACATATACTAGCGCGCTCAAAAAATACTAACGTATTCTACTAAAATAATATTTTATTAGATTTTTTCACTATAAATCTCTGCAACTAAGTGCAATATTTTACCCTTCAGATATGAAACCTGATTTATAATCTTTGTGATCATAAAAATACGCTATCAATAATATATATGTATTGTCAGCTAAACCAAATAAATTGGTAATTTTCCTGCTTTCGCATCAAGAGACAGCTTTTTAGTTTGGTGTTTATAATTATTATTCAAAATATGTTATCGATACATTGACTCGACGAATAAAATGTCCTAATGGGGATCACAAAATATTTCAGGTTTTGTTCTAAGTTACAATATTTTTATATTTACTATAACCTTATGAATGTTTATGGGGCAAATTTCAACGAAGTGTTATGATGAAAAATATCTAACCACTGTAAGCCCCCACCCGGACACAGTGACCCCAGCGATGGGCACTGTCTGATTGACGGCCGGTAGCCCGATAGGCGATACACTCGCGCTGAAAGTGATAGGCGCGGTCAGCGTCAGCACTGCTATATCGTAGTCATAGGCGGGGTTGTTATACATCTCGTGCGCGGACACATTGGCAACGGCCAGCAGCATCCCGCCACGATCGCGGAATGTGCTTCCAGCACGCAGGCGAATACTGTCCGGGCTGGCTCTGGGGTTAGAATCGAATGATAATTTTAAAAATCGCATGTAATTAGTGAAAACATTTCCAACACATATACAGATATGCGCGCAACTAGCGAGCAAATGCTCTGGTTATATTATTTTCAAATTGTTTAATATAATGCTCGTCAACCAATTGTTGTGCAGAATGAAGAAATGAAAGTTTTTTTTTTGTTTCGACATTACGTTATTTAAATTCATTTAATTACATAAACTGACATTAAAGATAAACATTCTCAATTTCAATATTTCTTGTTCCCAAGTTGATATGATTTGAACGTCGATGGAGTTATGGATCGGATGATTCCAGGATAAATCATAGTGATTTCCAAATTAATATTAAGTGAACTATACTGAGTAATGCAAATAAGATAACGGAAATACATTTTGTATTTTCATATCCGCTTATGTGTGTAAACATTTTATAGCCCAGGGCGACACATCTTAAGTAATTTTGTTTTAAGTATTACTTTACATTTTTAATGAAAAATTTATAAAATTATTATCATTTTTAGCTCAACATTATAAACTCATGCAATATCATCAAAGAGCTATAAGCAAGTAGAGTATGCAATTTTCCTATGCTACAATCGTCGATTTTACAAAAAATTGTCATTTTGATAACATTTTACATTTTTGATATATTTTGCTATGACAGATGATAGTATAGAAAAGCTATATAGAAAAACTAGTGTAGAAAAACTTTTTAGCAAAGATCTTTATAGATCTTTATAGATAGAATCTTCGCTAATAGCCCACCTGAAGATGTTGTAATACAACGAAACCTAGGTCGTGGTAACCTAGGTCGTGTTACAGAATTTAAAGAAAGTAAAAATAATACTACATCACGTAGTTTCATTTAATTTTGAATAATGAATTTCTACAAAATTAACGCCAAATATATTCAATGTTTGTTATTTTGTTTTAAATATTAATTTATTATTTAATATTAATCTACTTCCTTCTTGTTTAGGACAATTTGATACATGCGTGCTAGTCTAGTAATACAGACTTAACTAATAAAATTAATTTCTAAGATACTTTCATTAAATTTGGGTTTGATTTTGACAAATTAACTGTACAAACAAAATGTCACTCATTAATATAAGTAAACTGTAAACTAGAGACGCCAATTGACAAATTACCACACTAATGCTCAACGACAGTAAAGCGCTCCCCCCCCCCTCCCGCCGTCTTATTTACGTCACAAATTTCGCTACGCTGCTGAAATATTGCGCTATATAAATTTCACTTCAATTAATAAGTTTGCGCGAGCACCAAATAGTAATAAATTATTTTTTTACAATAGTAATATGGATGTCCTAATTAAAAATTTTATTTTTTTAATATATTTTTATTCTTATAAAGTAGTCACTAGCTACTATTTTATCACTCAATCGCGAACTTTGGCGTATTAAATATCATACTATCAAAACCTAAATTTAATTAATCAATTCTAGCATCTAAATCCAAACCTCAATTAAATTATCAACACGGTTACACAAAAAAATCCAAAAAAAGTCGGAATCTATCCATAAATATATTAACATCAAACAACTATATATAAAATCAGTATGTTGCAATAATTTATACAACGTCACACTTTCCACTACTCACAACTAAAATGCATGGCACAGCAAATATTTACAAAAGCAAATATGTAGCAAAGAGTAAAAGAAAGAAGTTACGACAAGAAATTAATAATTTTCAATTTATAAAATATTTGGAAGTTCATACTTACCCCAATACACAATGAGCTGCTGTCATAATATGCTGAGGGCCAATTATGAAACCGCCGCAAAAAAATGTTCGATTTACAATGAAGCTGACTTGGTAAGGACGCACTGCGATAGTTGTCTCTTTACCACCGACTATTTTATCTGTAAGTACCAGGCATGGTTCCAAACCCTCGAGCTCGTCAACCTCACTCATGCCTTCAAAATAATTTACATTTTATCAAGAAAATATTATAAAGAGCATAAGTCCGATATTTTACTTATCACAGCAAAAATATTATTTACACGTAAGAAACTGATACGATTTGAAATATTATTCATAACTTATTTATAACAAATTCTATCTGCCTTGGGGACTTTGTTTCGTAGGCGTTTAGAGTATTAAGAAAAATTTTTGAAAATAAATATTAAAAAAGATCAAAAGCAGGCACATTTATAAAATAAATAGTAAGCAAAAATCCATTTTATCTCATATCATTTTAACAAAATTAATCTAGATTATACCCACTTATAGCGTATCTTATTATTGGTGTCAAAATAAATCTGCTTTTAAATATAACAAATTTTAACTGAGAATTTATTTAGGGTTATAGTTATTTTAAAAGTTATCCGTTTAAACGGAAACATGATCAAAATTCCACAGCTGAGATCACAATCATTTATTACCTTTCACAAAAACAATAACAAATAGCACTGCAAAAACTTTGGCAAAATCCATGTTAACGGCAAACTTTAAAATACACTACACGATCACTATGAATAAAACTAAAAATAAAATGTAAAGCTAGTTCAGGCCCCGATACACGAGTTTGACCTCGCTGTGTAGTAATTTTTTTGCAAATATGAATTGGGGTCATAACGCAAATAATTTAGGTACGGTTTATGTAATACCAAATCTAATAACCTGATTGAAAGAACCAAGTATCATTATCACGGTAAAATACAACACTTAAACAAAATTACACGGATCGTTAACCAATCGATACTGTTATCAATCTATTATTCCACCAGAAGGTTAGCCCTTTCCTTTTTTCGCAAACTTAGTGAACAAATGTAATAAACTCAGAGAATACATATATATACATATTGTTAATAGTTTTTTTTTGTTAGCAAATATTTTTATTTAGAAACAAAAAAGATTTTCATAGTTTAACAATTGTTTTCTCGATGCTTTATTCTTACAATATGATTGTTAACCAAGAATTTAACGTTGCTAGCTTAATTATTATTACGTTACGATGCATGCATAAAAGATTATATTTTTTGCACAAATCCTAATTAATTTGAAGATAGGTTAATTTCAGGTTAAATATAAATGTAATAAAATAATACGGACATGCGAATCCCGTAACACTCTATATCACCTCTCTCTGCTTAGATTTTAACCACTTACGCCCGTATGCACCACAGACGGTCAGGACTCTCAGTCGGATATACTGACAGTTAAACGTATTATACGTATATTAACGTATTATATATGGATACATTAGGAATTGTGCCGTGCAATAGGGCAAGGTTGGTAAAGCGACTTTTGTTCCGACTTTTTGTTGTTCGATTGGCAGTTAATGAGAAACAGAAATACGATATTAACTACCAGTAAGTCCAACTGACAGTCTTGACCATTTGTGGTGCATATGGGCGTAAGTCAAATCGAGTTTTTGGAAATTTCTAAAGTTTAGCTATAAGATAATAAACAATAACGATAATAAATTTTCTACGTCAAAAGAGCAAGTTAAGAAGTAAACAGGAAATTTTTGGTAATGCTTGATAAGTCATAATCAATTAAGGCTTCGTTTAAAAAAAAATGTATTCTTTTGTTTCATGAATTGCATTATTGCATGAACTGAAAATTGCAACTGGCATGATGAATGAGAATTTTGAATAAGCAACTTGTTAAAAATTGCATTCTGTTTTAAATTCATTTTAAATTTATAACTGTAAGCAGATTATTTTCAAATTGAACTAAAGGTCTAAAAGTATTGTTCATGATCTTATTTTGACGTTGTCGACCTTTAATTTGTTATGGAGCATTTCATCCATTAAGTAGGGAATTGTTTTTTTAGGACAGTGGTTTATATTAAAAAAAAAAAAAATATATATATATATATATATATATATATGCTCACAATTACCTCATTGAGAACAAAGTAATTTTGACACATATGTTATTGACGTCATTTTTTCTGAAAACGTAATCAATCAATTCCTTGTGATAAAAAACTTCTGTAACATTATGTACGAAGAGCATCACGTGCATAGTCATTAGTATCCCCATGTTTGATGAAGTCTTGAAAAGAGTGTATACGCGTATGAGAATAAATTAAATAAAAGTAGTACACCAGGACATAACTCATCACCACCCTTTTATATCCGGACTAACTTAGAAGGTAACTTAAAAACATAGACGAGTTCTAGTGTACTACTTTCAAGAAATCATAGAAAATATAAAATAATATAACATGTAATTCATAGAACGCATACACAAGGTAATTTTAATGTAGTAATTTTGACCTATTGTTCTGAAAAATAGAACGAAAGGGAAATTATTTCTTTTGGATTTTTTTGAAGCGAAAACTACTTTTGGCTCATCGTATCCAAAATTGTTTGATGGAAATAGAATTGCAATTTCGTGTCAGTCAATCATTGGTGCAGTGGTAAAGCACTTATTACGGAATACGACGGAAGACCGAGTTCGATCGATCTTAATGCTAGTGTTTTTTTTCTTTTTTAATTCCATTTTATAAATTAATATTTCTGAATTGAATCTAAATCTGAAACAATTTTTTATCAACATTCGACAAAAATTTTCTCAATTTTTTCTCAGCATTTAAATGTTTTCAGTACATACATGTCAAGACATGGTTTAACGCAAAAAAATGGTTGTAGGCTGTCTTTGTTCCGAATCAAACTGTCCAATTTTCTTATTTTGTTATTTTCTTTTAATATAATTTATTAATAGAATTCAAACAAAATTCTCTCTCCCGCACTCGGTGTATACTCAGTATGTAAAGTCCAAGTTAAAATATAAAGAGGTAAATTTTGAACAAATCAATTTATTTATGATGTGGTGTATTTTGTACGTAGTTGCAAATATTTTATAAACTACTGAGCCTAATTTTATGCATTAACACATAATATTTATTATGAAATTATTTGATGTCAAAGTAGACAAAATATATATACTACTAATGTTAATTATTTATCTTTTTTTTAAATTTCCAACAAATACAGTGCTTTTACATCGGTTACAAAAGTTTTCACTTCTACAGTGTGGTCTGCTAATGGTGTTACCAAGTGATGTGCGTAACACCAATTTTGTTTTTTGAATTTCAAAATTGTAAAGTGACTGTTTCGGAAAAAGTTGGGTTTTCTCACATTCGCCAAAAACATCTTAAGTTCAGAACTATGAAAGGAATAAGTTCTATGAAAATATGTCATAAGTAAAAATACCTAATCATAGCTTTATACCAAGTCGCGCATTTTTCAGCAAAATCTAGGCTTTTATGCAACGCTACAGACTCTGGCGGAGCTCTAAAATGTGAACTATAAGCATGTACCGAATCCATATTTAACAAGGCGACACAAAAACTGGAACACCTAGGCGGACTTGTACGTAATTGAAAAATGTTTGCTCTTTAAAAAGTTAGCGAAAGCTCGAACGGACCCGAATAGTTAGAGATAGTAGTGCTATACATGGTGTCAGAGCTGCACCGGGGGCGTTCAATGAAAGGTCCCGAGTGCACGTAAGTACTCTGATAAATGTATTTGCGCTGAAATGTTGACTCAGCAGTTTTCGTTCCGCAACCATTCCGAGCCGCAGGCCGGCACTTTAAGCACACCAATGTAAAATGTATCAGCAAAGTAAGATTTTTAGAAGAAATATTCGCCTTTGGACGAAATACAAGTTCTGGCCCACATATATAAATATTATGCACGTTGTGAAGCCTTTTTGCTGTTACTTCATCCATCACAATTTAATTTGGTATACAAAATGTGAAATCTAATTTAAAAGTAGGTGTCATGAAGTTATTATTGCAATTTATTTGCATCGTTAGTTTAATTTTACACCATTAATATGTAAGCTCACAAAAGGTCACAGTCGTTAAAGAAGAGCATTGTAAATAAAAGGGAATTGCATCTAAACTATACAAGGTATAGTTAGTTTTCATTAAAATATGTAAGCTTGAATCTTTCAGTCTTAAACGAAAGTGAACATTTCTTGAAATAGATGTTCCTAATAGATTTAAAAAACATATAAATCACTTCAAAATGTCTTCGAATGTACAACGTAAGATGCCAATATTACTAATCTAAGACCCGTCTCGGATCACGAACATCAGATTATGTCACCGTGCCAGGCCTCACAAAACGCAATCCCGCATAAAATTATCCCATCAACGTCTGTATCGACCAGAGACAGACCGCGATTGCAGCGGTCAATTTTAATTAACAAAGCCACTATTGCGACCTAAAGTCAACAAGGGCATGTTATTACAAGTGCGATTGGAGGGCAGCGGACGCCCAGTAAATTAGCATGTGAATGCGGCGTCAAGTGGCGGTGCGGCGGCGTGTCGCTGACAGTTGGCCCGCCTCCCTGACTCCTATCAGTGATCGATAGTCGAACCAATTACTCGGATACATTTATATAGGTTTGTTTCAAAGTAATTGTTGTTCAGGCAGTAGGATTTTTTATTTAATCGTACCATTTCTCAATGTGAAAAATCGTACTGATTTTCTAAAGTGGAAATTTTTTTGTTTATTTCTTTTGTCCAAACATGAAACTTTCATTATTGTATTGTTTAAAGAACACAAATAGACATAAGGAATATGATATATTTTTAGAACGTGCGGGTAATGAGAAAGAACGATTTAAGTGAAGTAATTTGCACATTTTTAAATTAAACTTTCCAAACATGACAGTTACATTGAAATAATATCCGAAGTTTTAGTAGACTACAAAAAAGCCTCAGAATTTGAATACTTAATTATTATAGTTTGTTTATTATGAGTTACCAGATTGGGCTGTACAGCTTTGTACTTGAGTAAAATAAAAATTGAATACTTGGGAATACTGTCAATAAATTAATCGTTAATTATTATTAAGTAAAAAGGCGATTAGAATAAAGTGCAGTCACAATTTAATCATCAAGGAAAAAACTGATCACCATTTTATTTTCGATTTCCATGTTCATTTTCTGCGTGCTTTTTATACCCTTGCCCATACGCATATTTTACTACCCGGACATTTTAACAAATTCATATTTTCTGAAAACAAACACGCAATTCAAATATAAGTTTATTTTAAAAAAAAACTTTTAAAATATAATATTAAGCGATTAATTTGGTTGTGGAATAAGGTTAAAACTGTTAATTTTACAACTCATTAGACTTCTCATCTCGCAAAAACAACATTTTTATCACGAGTAAACCCTCCGGTTAGTAACAAGTAACAAGCGTAAACATGACTTTATGTGATAATATTAAACTGAATCTGTTCCCGCCTATACCCGTTACTTGATCACGAAACTGAACTGCGATTTGAAAATGGCACTCAACACAAGCACTTCACAGAGTTGGCTTAGCAACGGCACGCAATGCACTGTGACTCGCCACTGAATATTTGAAGCCGATTAGCCGTACCTCTGACTATCGAAAAAGTATCGCTTCGTTCACAAACAGAAAACGCGTGCCCATTGGCGCATAACAGATGTTTGAACATCGCATTGACATGAATGTTTGTCGAGGGAAACGTGATTTCGACTCAAATATTTATTTGAACTAGTGGACTTGAAATTAGAACACTCTCCCACTTAGTATAAATTGCACAATTACAGGTAGAAATGGGCGTAAAGTAAGATTCCATAGTTATTTATATCTCTTGAAACTGTTGATACGAGTTATGGAAATATATAATTACGGAAATTGAAAATTCTAATCAAATGCGAGTATCAATAACATTTTTCCATTGTTGAAAAATTAGTTTGTGATACACCCATTGTACTCCAGTTTGATGGCCATCATTTCGCAAACATGGTGTAAAACTGAAAAATTTTAAATGGAACTTTCATTTCCATGAGCTCTTTTGATGACTCCAAAATTATTTCACCAAGTCAACCACTACTTTTAAATATATTTAAAAAATTGTTGGGCAATTGTAATCTCAAGTACTACTTATGTGATTTATATAAAATTTCCACTGTTTTCTTCCAAGAATATATTTTCAGTCTTCAGGTTTAAAGAATACTAAAACAAAAATTTCCAATTTTTAAAAGACTTAAATATAAGTAAAAAAATTAGTAATTTTCACAAATTGTTTAAAAACGAATACAAACCTTCTCAAAATATATCCAAACATTCATTTTCCATAATAATAAATTAAAATTAACTTCAATTTACTTGTAAAAACAAAGTCGCCGAACCGGGAGCGATAAAGGTGAAATTTTCACTATTTTTCTTATCTTTTATTTTCCTTTTTGGCAATACCTGAAATATGTATTATCTGTCCACGTCAAAAAAACTCATATAGTAAACTAAAAGAGAAGTGAAGTGAGGGGCAAAGATTAAGATTCAGAGACGCAAATACCTATTATACCATAATATCTAAAAATATGTGTCAAATTTCACAAAAGTAGTGTGAATTGAAAATGGATGTGAGTAAATACCCTTAGTATGCAAATAATTTCCTATTTAACATACTATTCTAATAGAAGTGAAAAATAGGATCATAACTTGCTCTTCTATATTTAGAAATATTATCTTGAAGTTTTTAATAGAACAGCGACTCTGAGGTTCAAGAATATTTCAATTGTGTCAAGAGTATCACGAAACAATAAAATATGTATGCCTTGATAATAAATTACTACAAAATGACGAAAAAGAGCGCCCCTCCCCCCACCTTCTCATCTATACAAGGTAGTGAAAAATAAGAACTATGAAAAGCACGAATAATTTTTAAATTTTACAAAGGAAGAGGTGGATACAGAAAGCTAACTGGCGAAAAAATAATGCAACAAAGGGAAAGTCGAAATCCCCCAGCAAGCAATTAAAATCTGCTATGTTAGCTTATGTGACGCGGACAATGTTATTAAGATTCTAATGGTTTCAAATAAAAGAAAAGACTACGTTAAGGTTGTAGTTGTTTTCTTTTCATTATTTTAAAACGTGACTCCGGGTTGCTTTTTTTTAACAAGGGACGGAATATATTTCAACTCCAAAATAAATAAGTCGCTAATGAATAAATTGGAGTACCAAAGCCAAATATTGAACAAAGAATGATTTTACAAGATAGTTAATGAGACAAACGAACAAGTGGTATACTTAAACGAAGGTAGTTAATTAAATGAAAAGTATATTGTAGAGCCATTGCATAATATTTTTAAACAATGCTTTATGTAAAATATTAAATTACTGTTTTATGTAAAATAAGCGTTTACTAACTATTTTATATAAATTGATGTAAAAAAAAATAAATTCACAGAATGTACTCGAAATAAAAGGTCTCGACTAAATGGAACGTAGCGAGCCAAAAGAAATATTACAGAAAAATAGTTACAAAGTTCGTCGAACCAAACGCGTTGATGCAGAAACTGTCTTTGTGTCGAATTTTTTACAATTTTAAATAGTTTAACAAAGCCTAACGTTTGCTGGCGGATCCACTATCTTTTGTTTGTCGTATTTATCAACTTCGTGCTATTTTTAAACTCGACAACTGTAGACATATTTGAATTAAAAGAATACCATAATTTAGTTGCAAGAATAACGGTATATTCATAACCAACTTACAAAATTTCATAACATAGAATCCTTATTAATATGGTAATATTAGTTAGGATTCTGTGTTGCGAAATCGAGTTTGTTTATTTGTTTAGTCTACGTTCACGCCTCAAACAACCTTCCGATCAAACAACCTACATAAAATGTTGCGTCTGTCATGTATATCTACAAAGATTATATTACCCGTGCTGATGATTTTTATATACGCATTAATCTCAAAATAGAAAATAATCGTGTTTTTGATATTTAAAAAACATCTGGTTAGGGATCAAAGAACAAAGTTTGTACTAACATATTACGGCCATATGTCAGCCTACCGCAACCTACTGTATGGCATAAAGGTTTTTTTTCTTTTCACGTCATTTCTTCGATTGTAAGGATCTTAGATCACTTAGCCTTTTCTAATGCTAAGATTCGATTTCTTTCACAAGAATATTTTTTTATTTCACTTCCAATAAATGTCTTAGTCTTTTCCAAATCGCGGATCAAAGCCAAGTCCTTAAAACGAAAATATAAGCCAATGCTAAACAATTTTATAATTTAGGGATTTTACGGAATGCATATGGCACCCACATTATTTAATAAAAAAGTCAAGAACATATAGTTTACACCATTTACGAGTTTTTGCCTTTTCAAGGTATGAAAAGAATAATAGACTGAAAATGGAAAAAAATTTAAAAGCTTTTATGTTTCAGCTTTAACATCAAGAATAAAATCAGGTAATCACCCTTCAATTAATTACGTAAATCATAGGATTTACGCAATTTACTTAAAGATGAATCATATAATCATATTTCTGGCATTAATCAATTAGTAAGCTCTTCTGCTTAAAATAACCTATAAAATATCAATTAAACTATAAATATAACAATAAATATATAAGCTAGAAAATTTTGAACGCACACAATAAAATATAGTAATTTAATAAAATTAAGCAGTTAACTTTGTTTCTAATTTTAACTTTCTTTCTTGACTAATTAGATTTCGATACATATTCAAGATTAGAATGCAGGAAAATTTACATTTACGAGTACTTCACAATATAAATGACAAAATACGATTGAAAGAAGTTTGCTTCGTAAAAAATTGACGAATATATAAAAAAGTGAAGGAACACCACACTTTAGTATTTCAGGAACACCTGACTTATTTTCTGATGCATTATTTATTTATTTACCATCCCAGGGTTAGGAATTAAATCAATTAATAAATAGTTGCAATAAATTCGATAATTTAAAACGTTAATTAAAATAGTAAAATCTGAATGAATAATATCATTAAGAAAATTAATTGTTCAGTAACGTGATAAGGTTAACCGAAACGGAAAAGATAATCGTCACTTTCGCTCTCTATTGTTCTATTTGTAAATGGGCAAAGAAGAGAAAAACGGACACAATAATTATTTGAATACCGAATTATTTGTATTTCATATAGCGTAGTGATATGAAGAATAACTTTCGCTTTCTATTGTTCTACCTGTACATGGGCAAATAAGAGAAAAACGGACACTATAATTATTTGAATTCCGAATTATTTGCATTTCATATAGCGGAGTGATATGAAAAATAACTTTCGCTCTCTATCGTTCTATTTGTAAATGGGCAAAGAAGAGAAAAACGAACACAATAATTATTTGAATTCCGAATTATTTGTATTTCATATAGCGTAGTGATATGAAGAATCACTTTCGCTCTCTATTGTTCTATCTGTACATGGGCAAATAAGAGAAAAACGGACACAATAATTATTTGAATTCCAAATTATTTGCATTTCATATAGGGGAGTGATATGAATAATCACTTTTGCTCTCTATTGTTCTATATGTACATTGGCAAATAAGAGAAAAACGGACAAAATAATTGTTTAAATTTCGAATTATTTGCATTTCATATAGGGGAGTGATATAAAGAATCAGTTTCGCTCTCTATTGTTCTATTTTTACATGGGCAAATAAGAGGAAAACGGACAAAATAATTATCTGAATTTCGAATTATTTGTATTTCGTATAGGAGAATAATATGAAGAATCACTTTCGCTATCCACCGTGAAAGTTGTTTTTCCATTAAAGAGTGTTTCGTAGCTCTGTGGTTTCACTGGTGATGACAAGAACACATATCTTTATATTTGTGTTTCGACATCTTCCGGTTTATTTGTATTTAGAATATTGACTATCACTGTTATAATATGACAATGAATTACGCGGAAATAGGGAAGACATTAATTGCGGAAATGAAGTTATTAATATTTATAAGTTTTCAGTGACGTTATCAATAACGGTAGATCATTCGTACAAAGCTTGAAGTCTGTATTAGCAGCATGTGTTAAGTATAACAATGCCATAAATCATAAATCGAATAATCAAATTAAAAAATCCATAAAACAATTAAAAATTTTCTCCACACCTTAAACATTTCAAATATTCTCCCAAAGTAAATAAGAATCCATTACAGTAAACCTCTTGATACAATAATAAATTATGAAAGCAAGTTCCTTCGTAGGAAAGGAACGTGTGAATATATTTACAAATTAGTTCTCAACATATCTTGGACTGTCGAGAGAATCGTGGTTGAAAAGAAAAGAGCGATCTTTTCTCAGGTCCAGGAGACCAACAGTAAGGTTACATTCATAACCTCAATCTATCATGCAGTGCATATTACAGACAAATTCTTTCGTTCACTCTACGACCGTATATTTTAGTACTTACAGTGCCTAAAAGCAATGTCACGTGGCACTCTGTACTTAATGGCGTCGATATTCGGGCGGCGCGTGTCCATGACAGGTGACCAAGGCCACTTACAGCCCGGCCACTTGCCCCATACTAATGGCACGTAAGGCAATACACCATAATGGCTACTTGTAAATCAATTTACATCGTACGAAAGGTCGGAATATTTAATCTAAAAGTACACAGAAGGCTAAATATATGCGCCGAAGAGCAAAAGGTGAAAATTAATGGAGGTTTGGAGGGCACCTCCCACATTGGCAAAATGATCCTAACAAGGGCCAACCCATGTTTTTATTAAAGGCCTATGCTTTTTATTATGTATGATCTTTCCTTATAAATATTAATAATCTGCCAGCCAACGAACTGCGGTGACGCGATGTAGAGAAAACAATATTTTCAACTGTCTCTCGCCCACTCACCTTCTCTTTGTCTCTCCCTCCTTCTCTCTCTCTCTCTCTTTCTCTCACTCTGTCTAATTACTTAATTTTAATTAAATAACCCCATTGTTAGATATCACTAAGAAATAAACATTCTATCATTTTCAAATGACACCACGCTAGGCAACTTAAAACATAATTTGTTATAATTATATATATTTTCAACAAATTGTCAATGTGACCATTTGGCGAAAGGTTGTTGATAAGTCAAAATATGTATACACTGATGACACATAACTTAGAACCGAAATTTATAATATACGATATGTACTTATAATATCTATTTATAAGCTATATTTAAGTTTACAGTGAAAATAATTATGAAAGATCCATAGTAAATCTAGATTATATTTTAATATATATTAGTCGGCTAACATCAAAACTAATATTAAAAAAAAATTTGGGGTGAAGAAGTATTGAAAAATAATTCATTTATATTAATCATTTATAAAAAATATTTTCAAAATGTTTATCAAAATATCAGTCTGTTAACAAATTCAATTGGACGTAAATTGACATCAACATAATATAAGCCCGCCAAATAAGTTCTGCCTTACCCACATAACAAAACAGTAAATAACAATGTCAGTAAATCGAAAGAAAAGACGGAAAAATGATCAAGAGACTGAAAACAAACTACTCAGAAAAAAATCAAGTAACTATAGAATTATATTCGGTTTGTCAGTAAGATTATATTTAACAGAAAACTTTGATAGTAAAATATTTGATGGTAGTAGTAGGTTTCTGCTGTTTTGTACTATAAATCCTAGAAAAGATAAAAGATACTAAAAGTTTAAAAAAAGTTTATTTCCGTTTTTATGTCAATATATATAATTGCTAACGGCCACATCACTTTACAACTTCATAGTAAATTTATGTACATTTTCCATCCTTGCATTTGATCAAATTTTGAAAAAGATATCTTGATATACCATCAAAAAGTTAAAAATAAAAAAATCAGCTAACTAATGATTAGTCCGATCAATTATTTGCCATAGGCATGACTCAAAAACAATTATTTTGTCTCTCCGTTTTATAACCTATCAGTCTATTTGTCGACTTATTGTTCACTAGAGCATCAAAGAAAAATATCAAACCCATTTCAATAGGATTATCACAGAGATGATATTCCGAGCTCATACTAAAATTTAGACTATATTTTGTTCCGATCGAAAATTGCGCAAGAGGCTTGAAATTCAATTATTGGCACTCACTTTGATCTGAGTGCGCGGACTTAGAACCGAAAAAATAAATTGCCGAGATTATCACAGCAATTCAGCTAAAAGTTCAAGCCAAGGTAAAAGTTGATTTTATATTGGCCAAAGCTAGTTAGCTAGACAGACATAAACTTTTGACCTCAGAAAAGGACACCTAAATATACAATATTTAATAAAATATTGACAATTTAATAAATGTTGACATTGATGACTTGAGCGAAGCTGCGCAAAACAGCTACTAAAAATATGATTCTAGTTTAAATTCTTTTTAATGAGGCCCTATATTTAAGAATAGTTTGTTTTACTCTATCAATAAAAAAAACGCGATCACGATATTTCATAAATTACTTTTCTCAGAGAAGGTTAATTATTAATTTCACTAGTTCATCAACTTTCTAATGCTAACATTATAAAGCACTGAACTCTAAAATATACTGGGCACATGCAGATGGAAAGCCAACTTATTTAATACCATTTAAAATATGTACATCGCTATTTTAAGGTTATTGTAGCATTACGGAGCGCAACGGCCCTTCTAGGCAAGAGGGAGAAATAAAACTACTTTACGATCCCGGCAAAAAGTGGCAAGCATCCCTTATGCATTAAAAAGGATCCCACTTGCCCGTGGAAAAAGACAAATGTACAAAAAGCCCATTTTTTTCACAAATATGTACAGTCACTATAAACACACAAGACACCGCTTGATTTACCGTAAGACATAACAAAGCTTTCTTACGATTTCAAAGTAATATTATGCGCTTATGACTTCATACATCAAGTGGGGGCGCAAATATTCTTAAAACTACCCTCGTTCGTATCATGAATAAGTTGAATAGATTTATGATTTAGCGAAGGTCGTTGCTAGTTTGACGTATTCGTATCAGTGAGAGTAACGTTTATGAGGTATGACGAAATGAAAAAGGAAATTGTTTTAAGAATGTATTTCCCTTTACTACAACTAATGAAACAAAGTGTTTCCAATGATTTATGTGCATATATAAAAAAATTAGAGGAAGTTATTCATATGTTAAACGCATAATTATGTAAATTGATTAATCAGAATAAATTCACAGCATTAAGAGAGTGAACAATATCCTTGTTATTATGGTAGAAGTGTATAATATAAATATACAAATAAGAACTTAACAAAAGTGTTAAACTCGGATGATACATTAACAGACAATTAAAAAATTACATTTTGAGCATATTATTCCAGAAAATTAATTTATTTTACTTTAATTGTATTTATTTCACTTTTTAAAAAAATAAATCTTATCAAATCATTTTAATTTCATTCAAATTATTTTCTGAATGTAAATTATACATATATATATATATATATATATATATATATATATATATATATATATATATATATATATATTTAAAGTCCTCAGACTTAAAGTGATTCATATTTTACCCACATCCTATAATCATTCTACTTCAACGATCTTGAATTTGTTTCTGTTATACATACATATTATGACTAGTATTTAATACTAAATTCATCTTTTATCGCATGACCTATTCCTGTGTAAGATAAAGAGACCAAATTATGTATTGAAATATTGAAAAATTTCTACTACAATAATATTCATCAAAATGACAGTCGATTAAAGTAACATGTAACATTCTTTTTCTCTAATTACTCTTTTTCTCTAATTTACTTTCTAATTAATAAAAACTATTGCTAGTAACTATTGCCTCGAATCAGCTACATATATTAATAGAATATATAAATATTTCATTTCTGCTTATGACGAGCTTTACAAAGATGAATACGAAACGGAACACAAGGCTACCCCGTTCATAAAGAGTGCGTGCGTCTGCCGCCAGCGAGAGCGGCGGGAGCACACCCAGCCTCCCGCAGGTAGGTGACGTGTAATTACGATGTGACTCTGTGTAATTGGATATCGGAAACACTGAGCCGGAGCGTCCGGCCACCGGCACTGATCGTGAAATATTAACGCGGCCACGCGTGCAAGTAATTCCCTAAAAGGTCGTAATTAAAAAAATACCGACAAATGAACGAGATTAAATTACAAGACAGACTCAAAGCGGCACTGCGTGCGCCCTAATTCACTTCATTTATTTATTGATCGATGTGTCCGATAATTAAATGAAATGACGACTTTATAAATAAACTTTATTTTGTATCGTGGTGACCATGAGTAGATATAGCCATTGGTTTTTGTTGTCTGTCGGTGTTTTTGAAGGGAGCGTTTAAATATTTTCAATTCCAATAAATTTACTTATATGTGTGTGAGTGTGTGTAAATATTGAAACAGAATCATTTCAATTAGGTTAGGTTCCTAACTTTTAGGACAACTGCAAGAGGCCTACTTGAACAATTAAACGAACCGAATGCCGAGACAAAATACTTTTAAAAATATTAATTTCATGATTCCAATGTGATATAATTTTAAAGGCATAATTTAGAAATTATCACTTTATGTATCCGATATACCATTTATATAAAATTAATTCAGTCTATAAGTATTTTCATATACTTTTTTATGGAACTGGCTTCTACGAAAAAAGTATTATTATTAATGAACAGAAATTATTATAATTAACATTACTTTTACACTCCACATACACTGATCCATCTTTGTTGTGTACACTTATTTAATTTATAGCCACTCATATAAAATGAGCAATATATGTATATAAAACTCAAGCGTCTGAATGTTTTCAATTACAGTCTCATCCTTTAATACAGCAATCACTACCTACTTAGGTATTAAATGAGCAACATCCTCAATTACAGCAATCAGTACCTACTTAGATATTAAATGAGCAACATCCTCAACCGAGCATCGTTGACTGTCACGAATAGTTGGAAGAGATTATTTCACGGAAATGGTACAGAAAAGGTCCATTGCATCACTTTATCTTATATGTGGTATTTGTGCCCTCCAATATCAGCTCTTAAAGATTAAAAATCAAATGAGACTGAACCTACATTCCTAGTCCTGATCATCAATGCAATTGACTACTATTTTTAGAAACACCTATATTAAATAATATTACAATGTATATTTCTCATTATATTTCAATACTGAATATATTTAGCGTTAATTTTGCAGAAATTCATTATTTACAATTAAATGAAACTACGTGATGTAGTATTATTTCCACTTTACACAACCTAGGTTTCGTTGTATTACAACATCTTCAGTTGGGCTATTAGCAAAGATGTTGTAATACAACGAAACCTAGGTCGTGGTAAAGAACTTAAAGAAAGTAGAAATAATACTACGTCACGTAGTTTCATTTAATTGCCAATATTTCAATACATTTCCATCCCGATATCTTCAAACCTATCAATGTAGCCTGATGGCGTGATGATGTTGATTTCAAAATTTTCATCTAAATCGTCATTGCATGCCGATATGTTCCATGAACTCATAATATTTCCTTATTTCTTTTGAAAATATGTACAAAATTACCCTTCATATATCACGGAACTTAATTTTCATCACTCCTGTGCAATATTTGCAATTCGGTTCCACGTGCCACCTGGCTTTAAATTTACTAATAACGCCACATAGAAACTACACGGTCACATTGCTTTAAATTTAATGATAACGCTACACAGAAATTATAGAACTACATTACCTTAAATTTCCTGATAACGCCACTAAAACGAGTACCGTTATAATGAACTAAATTTGAATTTCTCCCCTCGCTCCTAACACATGAGAACTGAGGTATATACTTGTGATGTTATGCATTAAAGCGTCACTTCTTTTTGATTATATATATATATTTCAATTATTTACCAAACCATTCGTCCTTCAAAAAATATTTCAAAGTATATACATATTTTTCAAAATACAACATGGATGCTTTGGTTGACAAACCTATATTTCCAACAACTAAACAAACGATTTTGATCCTTAATATAGCTGACAAATTGTGCTGTGTAATATCGTACCCTAATTTTGTCCTTAATACTGATATATATACGAATATATATCCTTAGATAGTAGAAAATAATAGAAAACATTTTCAGCGTATTTATTTTAAATTAAAACTAATATATGTTAGAACTATTTGAAAAGTAGTGTTGCTAAGTTCAGAATATAATTTGCAGACAGTGAAGAATTATTAGAAGTTGGTATGTCTTTCGCTCTAATAAAATGTTTCACCGATTACATTTGGGCTTGAAAACAAAACGTTCGGTTATTAAATTTCAAATTCCGGCCTTCAATAACTCAGTCTAAAATCGGTTCTTTTTTATTTTTCATTAGGATGAAAATGACTTGCCCTTACTGGTCATCATTTCGTTTGCTGACTATTGTAAATTAAATATTTACAATTGGTGTACACAACCAATTAGACCAATGAGTGAGATGTTACAAACCTAATATCGACTCTATACCACAACGAGCAATAAGTTACATTTTAATACGAGTACCTAAATGTGTTTAACCACCTACTTTCACCTACCTATTCCCTTTGTACACAAAATGAACTTATTACAAACTAAGTAAAACTATGCTTAAAAGGCAGGATCTCTGTGTGATTATGTAGTACTATCTCACATTTCATAGTCAAATATTGAATATATTTGGCGTTAATTTTGTAGAAATTCATAATTCACAATTAAATAAAACTACGTGATGTAGTATTATTTCTACATCACGTCACTCTTTCATTAAGTTCTTTACCATGACCTAGGTTTCGTTGTATTACTAATAGCCCACCTGAAGATGTTGTAATATAACGAAACCTACGTCGTGGTAAAGAACTTAAAGAAAGTAGAAATAATACTACATCACGTAGTTTCATTTAATTGTTAATATGTTTTATTGCTATGCCAAATTTCAACTTTCTACGTCAAACGGTTTCTAAGAAAACGACTTTTATCGAGAAAAAAAATTAATTATCTTAACACTACTCGATATATATTCTTAACACTACTCGACCTAAAATTATGAATTATAAGATCCTTGAAAGCCTATACAAAGGTCGTAGGAAAACTAAAACGATTATCCCAGATCTTAATTTTTTTTAAATATGCACCATGTTTTCACACCTATGGAATATATAGTAAGCAATATATTTACGTCGTGAAAAAAACATAGAAATACTATTTACCCTCAAATGTATACAAGTGTATAAATGTTGTACGGAACATTCGTAGTACCTTAGTACTCTTCTTGCGCTTGATATGTTTACTTAGGAAATAAGCAATGTCTAATACATAGGACAAGAAATCTATAGTTGTTCCAAACATACACACGAGATAAACAACGAAATTTCCAAACAAACGAGATCATTCAGGAGTATAATTAATTTACGGCTAATCACCCATAAATTATTTAATTTCAGGCTTTAATATCAGATGAAATAAAATTCTAAAAGAAAATACAAATTAACCATTATTTTAATCCTTGTAATGAACATAATCTCTTAACCCGCTACGGATTACATTAATTCTCAAAAGAATCATTTAATTAATTCTAAGTATTATAATTAATCGTTTAGTATTATTTAGGTTAATTCTAGGTGTTATAATTAATCTTTAAGTATTATTTAGGTTAAACCTGAGGCATTACGCGACACCCTACATTTTACGCTGCCACATCAGAGCCGTTCGTTGCTAATACACGTTTTAAACCCCGACGTATTCAACTTATTCCATTCCAATGCGTGAAATATTCGCTCCACGTCCCGTATAACTATGTTAATGTTATACAACACCCGCGTCGCGAATGATAGGCGACGAACGAGCCACGTCGAAAAATCTATAATACGCCGAATATTACCACGCTTCTCCATTAGTACAGGCATAGGTGGCACTCGCGCAAATAGCTGTATCGATGATTTATAAAAGCCAACTCCTACCTGCTCGCTAGAGCATGCTGTAAAGCGAACGCCTAGCTAAAGTGAAAACGTGTGATGCTGTCTACATGAGATCACAAAAGTGCGATGACGGATATAAGAGAATAGCTACGGGTTTATTTCACGTTTATAGATTATTTTTCATTATCTTGTTCATTCTTTGTAAACGAAAAATATTTTTCCCCCGAAAAATCTATCTATCAATATTATTACATGTAACGTCTTCCATAAAACATTATATCATGGTGGAAATATTTGTTAATAGTGAGAAAGGGAATTATTTACTCGATGAATTAAAAGAATACTTACTTTTTTTTAAATATACCTTCCATTGACTGATTTTTTGACCGAAGTAAAGAAGGAAAGAAAATTCGTCTCTAATTTTTCTTCTATTAGTTTATATGTGAATCCGTGTAAACTTGTTATATATTGGTCACGATATTCTTATATTTTTACATGAAAGTAAAACTATTCAAGATTATTAAATAACAGGTTACATTAATTTTGTTCTGTTACAAACTCAAAATTACACACTCAAAATCATTAATTGTGTTTTGTTAACTTTACATTACAACACTTTAATTTAACATTTAAGCGAAGCTTAAAGCATGCATATTACTATCAAAACAAATATGGCTTTAAATCTATTTGCATTCAGTGTGCTGAAGGTTTTGTAAAAAATTTAATTTTGCATTAACACCGTTAATACGCAGAATTAGAAAGCCACGTAACTTAAAAATCACGTAACCGCGTAACTAAAAAACATGAGAAAAATCTTCGAGTTGTTCCCTTGCTACTCAAGTTCTTATTGAATATATATTTTGATAGATATTCAGTAAACTGATGTGCATTCAAAAGATATTTTTTTTAAATATTCACAACAACAAAAACTCTTTTCAAAATACATTTATTCATTAAACGAAAAACAAACAACCATGAAATAGTTGGAAAAAATAGCAATGAATTATAATCAGCACTGAGCTTAAGAAATTATATGATCCAACACTTGGAGAATAATAAACTATACAAATAGAAGAAATGAGGCAGATATGTTAGTGGTATACACTCCATATAATAACATAATATATATGTTCACATATAAAAGATAAGACTTTAAGTCTAGAAAGATATTACTTTATTTTGAAGAAATATAAGTCGTGAGAAAGGTTGTCTATCTTTTTACGAAAATTCGTGCGAGCAGATTATCACATAAAATTCACATGAATATAAGGGACAGAAAGAGATCTAAAATATTTTAATGATACTTATATTTTAAGTAATAACGTGACACAATAAGTACAAAAGCATCAATTTGCAAAATATCGACTGTACCTACTCCAAATAGCGAATTACGTCCCAGCATAATCTATAGCAATGCACGTAGGTACTTACGTAAAGGGATCTCGGATATAATATCGGAAAATAACCGCACGCCGGCGTAACAAATGACTCATAAAAATTAATGTTCGTTGCGTTTTTTTGGCAGTTTTTCATTAGTGCATTGGAGATTAATTGCCACAATCGCCAAGTACCCGCTCGCTATGTGTAGCATTTTCTGCGAAAATAAAGCTCGCTTGCCGGTTGGCAGCTTTTGGCTTTAAATTTTAAAGTCGATAGTGAAAATTCGGGTTGATGTAAATTTGACAAAGCGTTTTTATGAATTTAAGTGGTCGTTATTATTTAATACAAATTAAAGATTAAAGAACTTAAAATTAATCTTAGCGTCGTAAATTAGATTACACAATATCTTTTTAAGTAGGAAATGTATCGTGCAACAAGTCAAATATCCAGGTCTAATTCTAATTCTAAAATGTAGAAATTGAATCAATTTTCCATTTACTGATTTCAATTCGATAGCTTTACGTTTACAGAGAGTGTAAACACAATAGTACTTCCATTATCCTATACCCTTGGCAATTGTGAATCATTTGTTATTAAGATAAAATTACCCGCAGCAAAGAACTAAATAACGATTCCGTGGCACACTGAATGATCAGAACAAATTTATCTCATTTGCTTCATTGCTAAACTCATCTTACGTAACCAAACGTCAAGAGACCTTCCTTAAAATATAAAATTGAACTATTCTACTTTTCCGTTTGTCTGAACACCGCCAAGACTCGACCCGCACTATCGGACATTGTGCCGTTTACCCAAAGTGTTTCGCAACTATTTTGACACCCCGATAATTCAGCTCCAGCGAATGCTGGAAGACTGACTTAAATTTATTAGTATGCGGGGAGTTGAATATCTGATTATAACGTATCCCAAATTTGAAGTTTATATCTGTTATAGTTTCTGGAATATTTGACAAAATCGTCGATTTCATAACCTATCTATTCGTTCACTAATTGACAACTCATCTAAGTTCACTTCAAAAAGAACTAGAAATTTGAATCTTTAGAATGTAGAATAGCAATGAAGGGAAATATTATAACGTTATGCCTGGCTGTGGTAGACTTTTCAGATGTTTTTCACTTTAAAAACCCGAATCGTAGAAAAAGAAAATTCGAGTAGTTTTATATATTTTGTCACATGGTAAAACAAAATAGAAATATATCAATTTATCGAAGCCAATTTCAAAGTTGTTATAGATATGGTATTCAATCAATCTAGATGAAAAGCGATATCACTATTTATAGACGAATTTACATTTCTTTGACCGAGATCTTTTGTTTTTACTCAATACATTTTACAGTTAACTTCAAAGATAAATTTGATCGTTTTTAAGTAATGTTTTCGATGCGATATTTCTTGCTCTATATATTGATTGGTTATAGCTCAAAGTTTTCTCTGTTTCATTTCTCTACAATCTAAACTCTACTCTATTATGATTTGATAGGGGTTCTAACCTATTTTGAAACAAATTCTTGACTTTCCTTCCTAAATAGTTATGCATACCAAGACTCCATCATAAATTCCTTATTTTTTTTTACAATATATTAGTTACATCTATGCAATGTGTTTTCTACAATTATCCTTAACTTCATGTCCCCATTTATCACTCCGTCTCTCGTAACTACTCATGCACAGAAACTTATTCGCCTTTTTCACGGATAAATTTCTATGATTTATATCAGTAAAGAAGTACTCTTCAAACTATGGGCCACGGTTCGTTTCTACTTTAAGCGCAGCGCTTTATCTAGTTTTATTGTATTTGTCGAAAACTTAGATTCATTATTTTAAGCTATTCTGTTACAAATGTTGTGCGTATATTTTTTCAATTCTGTTTTTAGGTAATTTTTCATTAAAATAGGGTTGGTCATCAACCTTACTTGCATATATTCATGTATGTACTTATATAGAAACCTTATGGGCTCCGTAATCTCGCAAAGGTCCATTTTCTTTTAATACGACAGGTAGCCTGTCTTTAAATAATGCTAAGATTCAAGATTTACGTGAGGAACACTCCGTATCCACTACAATAATAAATTATAGCCCCGAGATAGACTTATAATTTCATTCGTACACCTACAATTTAAATTAATATCATACTAATTTTATTAAAATGTAACTTTTATTTTATTTTATTTTATTTATTTAGTTGTCAACTTGAATTTAAAGTACACATCAAGCATAATAATAAGTTTAGAAGAAAATTATTAGTAGATGGGGAAAAACGTTACAATATAAAATAATAACCGCACATTTCTAAATTATAATACAAATATTGACATGAGTTGGGAGAATTTGGAAGAAGGAAAGAACAAGAGAGCCGAAGAACTAGCGGCTAGGAGAGGTAAGACCTTTCCACTCGATCCTTGAAAACATTTATGGAGGAAAATATTCTTAAGTTAAGATCCAGTAGATTCTAAAGTATTGCTATTTGGACACTAAAACATTTTTCGTTAGAGTAGAGCTATGTTTGAGAATAAATACGGAGAATAAACTTTCAGAGTATAACCCGAGGCCGTGAGCAGACAAGTCTTTTATTCCGTCAATAATATAATATAATTTTGACTCTGAACATTTTTAAGTGAATCTTCTTGATATAGGCCTTGGGATGGGGAACCAGGTATAGACAAACCGACCTAGAAGAGACAGAAGTGACGTCACATCAGCGGAGGATCATCGATACGGCCAGTATACTCTCTTAGGTTGCATGTTTAAACTTGTTGACACGGAAGGTATGCGTCGATATCAACAGCATCCTAACCATGTTTTCTCTCTACTGCTTAGCAGAAAAGACTCCCTCTCTCTCTCTCTCTCCCTCTCTCTTTTATCGGTCTCCTTCTCTCTTATAGTAACTGTACATAATACAAAGCGCCTTCGTTATTACTGCATACGTATGCTATACAGTAAACACATGCTCAAAAGTAACAAACCTTTTTTTAATTTAAGAGTTATATTATCGTGATAATTATATCTAAATCACAGAGTAATAGTGATAAAATAAGTGATGCTTTTCAACAAAATAAATAAGGATTGTGCAAATTTTCATTATATTCTAAGATAATTCCAATGTTGCAGTTTTTTCTATGTTTATTAACAAAGTGGTATCGCAGATATTTGTACCATACTTCATTTATTATAAGCCAATGGTTTCCATGAAATAATGTAATGATTAGACTAGGTTTGTATAGTAAAACCGCGTTTGTAGCAAATGTTGAACGTTGACTTTAATGGTGAAAATATTCAAAAGTAATTCAAGATGTCAGTTCACAGTTTGTGTCGAATGTATTTATCTGTTTCACATTAATATACGTAAAAAGAGTTGGATAAAATAATGTTGGAATATTAAATGAATTCCTGACTTTGACTTAGTCCTGTCATTTAGCAGGAATAACTTTTATATGATTAGAGTTAATTTTATTTGATAACTATATTTCACTCATACTTTCGAGATAAACGAAAAACCTGTCAAGCACGAGTAGAACTCGCAATATGAGTGCTCCGTACCCAGTTAGGCACTTATAAAACATTTTCAAACAGGTTACATAGTTTCCTAATTAAACTATTTCCAAATATTAATTTTTCAGAACGTAAATATATTGCTTGCTATATATTTTCAAGACGTAAATTTAAAAAAAAATTATAATTCCACATAGAATTATAAATCATTGATTTTTGGATTCTTTCCTTTATTTGTGTTATATGTCTTATAACACAAATAAAGGAACCCATTATACCGACTTTCAATATTATAGGACTACCGGAGCTGCCCTATAGGCTTTGACGATCACAGTAAGTGAGACTTATGATAAAAATAAAAAAAATACGCTTTAAAGGGTAGCAATGTAAGGCTTCAGTAAAAAATATAATTTCCACTTGATATATCAGGCCGTTTTTAAGAAAAAGGGCCATGAGAGACAGACGGACGGACGGGCAACCAAGTGATGCTGTGAGGATACAGTTTTTCTTTTTTTTATTTTGAAGGACGAAACTCTGAAAACGACCAAGTGCTTCTCAGAGCAGGCATAACATAGGATATTTAAGTAAAAGAAATATATTTGTATTTCTTTTTTTCACTCAAATGGAAAAATAAGTATATTTACGTAAGTAACGAATATATTTATACAACTTATAGTAAATTATTAAATATTTCGCCCTCACTTAGATGTACGGGGAGAGACATTATATTTTTCTACATATTATGTAAAGACTGGATTCGAAGCATCTATCTGCAAAATGTGAAAATCAATTTAAATCTGCATAAATTGAGAATCTGTGGCCGGTGGACGGACTTCACGTTTCGCCATGTTCATTTCGATACTTTTATATAATTAAAAAAAAACAGAACGCAAAGTTATACATGGTTTAAATAAAATCTAGTTTGGTTTTTAATTGGTATTCCCACAAACTCATCCATATCGCATAATCAAATCTTGAATTCAGATCTCAATTGGTCCCGAAGGATCAGTAGTATTTTCGTATCTAGTTTTTGTCAATGGATGAATTTGGGTCCTTACATTATTCAGTGTTCCGATAGATTATTTATTATCTAATACCAAAGTTCAGATCCTTTGGGAGATTTATTTTTAATATTAGCATGCTTTACACACATTTCTCTACACTGCTAGTAAGTAAATATTGTTTTATAAAATCATTTCAACCGTTTTTAGAAGAGTGAAGGTTTATTCTATTACTTTAGTACTTTTAAAATATACGAAATATATATACTGAACAAAATTAAAGATACATAGAAAAAAAACTGTTAAGTAGAACTCGCACTTCGACAGTTCTACACACTTGAAAAATATAAAACTTTAAATGCTAAATGTAGTATTATTATAATATCTACAAATATTATTTGTAATTTGCGACCATTTAAATATATTCTCTAGTGTAACTAATAGTAAATTATATAATTACAGGCCAAATAACTTGATTGTCTTTATCTCGTTTATTTATTATTTAAAATGGCAAAATAATTTTTCTTTAAAGTATTTACCAAAGGCCATTGTACTAATTTGTTTCAGATTGTTTTATATTTGTGATTAAACAGTTAGAGGGAAAGACACCGCGAAACGATTTGGTGACGGATGTCTTACTAAGAAATCGCTATACCAAAAAATATCGTTAGATATTTTAGCTAGCATTTTAAAATTCTTCTTTAGAGACATTCCAGTGGATGGGATAAGAAAACGAATATCCTCAAAATTTAAATGGCCTCTCCATTAGTTAAAAAAAAAGAAAAGTGTATTTTTTACATTTTGGAAATTTTTACGTAATTTACGTACACTTTCCTAAGAAATTTCCTCACAATTGGTCTTAAATTAAAAAAAGTTATGTTCTGACACACGTGAATTTGGCGATATTATAAAGATTGTTTTATTTCCATCCAACTACGAAATCTTAAACACACGTCATATTAAAATAATTTTAAACATTACATTTACATGTAATCACACTACTGGTTTAAGCACTTATACAGGCGAGACAAAATTTAAATTTAAATATAATATGAAAATTAATTGTAAAATAACTTTCATTTATGAAGTAAATTAACTTAACGATTGTTGTTAAAAAATGATTCTGTTTTTTTCCACTTGGCTACGGAAATTTAAAGGACAAGACATGATATTACAATAACTTTAAACGTTACATTTAAAGAAATTAAGCTAGTGGTTTAAGCGCTTATTCAAAAAGTGTTTTATTAAATTTTACATATAATATAATTATTAACTGTTTCCTTTACTTGTGTTATAACTTAATTTTCTTTTAAAAAATGTAAACCGTTTTGTTAAATGAAATCTTACCGTATGCATATGTCTCTAGAAATACATAAAATAATTTTTCTGGCACTGTAAAAAAATACTTTTCAATAATTTTTATGAGTGGTCATTAATATCTTGGGAGCGAGCTACGTAAGTCCCAAAGTTGAATTCAAATATAATCGTGCTATTGCACTGGATTAAGCGTTTATATACGCTTATATACAAATAACAACCATTTATATACAAATAATAATAATTGTTTATTGGATTAAGCGTATATAAGGCGAATTAAACATTTAGAAAAAACTATATTTTCGCATGGCGACCGGTTGTAAAATCAATAGAGAAGTAAAAGTTGTTATTTTATTATTATTTTATTTATTATTTTCCATTTTGTAATCCAATGGTTGCAAAATTTTAAATTTATAATATAATTAATACCATTAACTTATTAAATATTATTAATGAAGTCACTTGCAATATGTCGCGGTGCATACATGATGCCATTATTACCTGGGTAAGGTAAAACAGAGAAAAAGACAATTTATCAATAATTTAACAATATGTTATAAAATATAGTCTAGGTAGACACACAAATTTCAATTTTTTTTTTATATTGAATAGTTCAATGTAATATAATTTACAGACAGACACACAAACAGAAAGTATATTAGGAGATTGTATATTCGAGCACCGTCTAAGCTATAACGTTTAACATTACAAAAACTAAAAGATATATAAACAAAAGCGACTATTAACCAAATTGACCAAATATTCTTTCTGCGACATAGATTTTAACTTGTTTTCCTAAAATATATTTTTAAAATGTCAACAGTATTCTGCTCAGATAAAATACAGATCAAATTTCGTCCCTGATTAAGAAAGATAAGTAAAAGAACTATAAAACAGCAATAAGACTCAAGGTGGACAGTGAACAACAAACGGACATTTCAGCAATATGACGAAGCCGGTTGCAACTTGCACGTGACCGGAACACCGAATGATATCACCAAATACAATTAAAGCAATTCACTCAATTGCCCCGAACCATTAGCTAACCTATTGTGCACAGAGACGGTGTCCAATTTGAACGTTCTATTTGGTTTCGTTACGCAAATCCATTAGGTAACTGCAACTTGATACGGAGACACGCTGATATTTTCGAGGACAGTACATTATACATGTTTAAACTATGTAGGTACCTGCTAATACACTTCAACAGCAGAGAAACTAAAAATAATAATGATATTAATGGAATATAAACATTTGTCGTAAAATTCATATCAGTTTGAAACTCATTACTACTTTCCATCAAATATTACAAGATCGTTCTAAGCGTCACCAAATTGTAATTAATCAATACTGTCAAAAATTTAGTACTGATATATTAATTTATAGTCGCGTTTATAATTGTCAACCGCGTTCAAATAGGAACTATGATAAAATATCGTTTAGCGACCTGCAACCAAGAGACCGTAACGTTTGAATGTCTATTTAAATTGCAAAACCATCTGTCAACTGCAGTCCAGCCTTACAGAAATAATGTTACATGGTTGTACTATACAAACTATGTAAGAAACTATTAGTACCATCTGGCGATAAATTTCTAAACTTCGTTATACTGCTGCCATTTTTTCATGTGAAGTCCACATAGCGTACATGTAATCTATCAAAATTATGTATAACGCCTAAATCTGGTGCGGTGTGTTGTGCGACATATTATTAATAAGTCATGCTTAATTTTTTCCAAAACCTCTTTACATTCATTGATACAACTGTCGAGAACATACTGCACTGATATCGACACACATATAACTATATGATATGTTATATGTTATATAACTATATGGTATTGACACACATATAACTGTATAATATATGATATGTTATTATTTTTGTCTTCTTCGAGCGACCTCTATGTTTCTTACTTGGTACCTATATCGAATTTCAGGCGTGCTCATTGATTTGTAAAGCCAAAGATTTAACCCAAAATTAGGAGATTTAACTTTTTTACTGACTTATTTACCTACCAACTAATAATTTATTTGCTTCATGCCTTTATGTATACCTTTGTACAATTAACTTCCTATTGACTTTGTTATTTTGCTTGCGTATATAAACACAAGCGGAACGATTCCATACTCGATGAGTTTACTTCTCATCCATTGAAACTACCTGTCTGGTGACAGGTAGTTTGGTGACCGGGAGGTGGTCCTCCAGGTTCCATATTTGTGCACTGAATTGGGCAATGGGCCCATTTACCAAAAGTTTAAACACTCCATCACTAAATTATCATTAGACCTGTATCATCCAAACGCGATCAGAGTACCTATGCTTATATTATTGAACAATTCTATGTGCCTTTAATTTCCATAGTCAAATTTCAATTCATTTTTATGATACCACTTGGAGCCATTCAAATAAAAGATAATCATTCAAATTGATTTATTAATGCCTCTGATTTAACATGCACAAAGCAGGTCGTACCAATGTAGCAGCAGGCTGAGGAATTGGAATTTAAAGTTTAATTACAGTCTCTGCTTGAGACCTAAAATACTAATTTAAAAACAGCAAATACTTAAATCTCACGAATTAGGCTCAGAACAGCGACGAATCTGAAGTGTTGGATTTATTTGGTAAAGAATCTGCTTGTGACTCAAAATACTAATTTGAAATAACTGAGCCATAAATCTCACGATTTAAGTATCCATAGCTATAGTACTGCCATAGTACATAGCATAACCATAGTACCGCCATAGCGTCAAGCTATATAGCCATAGCTATAGCATAGCCAGCGTCAAGACTAAGAAGATTGGAAACCGAAGTTCAATTTCAGAGTCCCTATTTGAGACTCAAGATTCCAATTTAAAAACAACAGATTCAGAAATCTCACGCTTGAGGCAAGCAGAACCCCTAAATAAATAGAACCCAGGATATGAAACTCGGAGTACAATGAATGATAATAATACTAATTTAAAGACAGTGGATCCACAAGTTTCGTGATTTAAGCAAACAGTAATCCCACAGCGCCAAACTGAGAAGTTGGAACCCAAAGTTGAATAACAAAGTATCTACTTGAAACTCACAAGTCACACGATTTAAGCAGGTAGTACCCCCACAGCGTCAAGATTGGAGAGCTGGAACTTGAAGTTATGAGTAGAGCCTCTGCTTGGGAGTCAAAATACTAATTTTAAAATGGTAGATCCTCAAGTCTCACAGTATAGGCGCGCAGTAACCCAGCAGAAATTAGGAATTTGTGACCGAAGTTTAGTGGCAGAGTCTCTGCTGGAGAGTCAAAATAATAATTTAAAAACAGCACATCCTCAAGTTTCACAATTTAGGCGGGCAGTACCTCTGCATCATGTGAGTGTGAGTTGGAACCCGAAATATGTTGACAGAATCTCAGATGGATATCTTCAATATTAATTTAAAAATAGCAGAAATCCATGCCTCACGGTTTAACTAAGCAGTACACGATTATGCAGTATCAAGATTTATGGGTTAAAGGATGAAATTATATTGTACGTACACGTACGTCCTTATCTACCTATATTTACCCTATTATTTTTTGCTGCGTCAAGACAAGTAAAACGTGTTGGTACTCGATGAATTTAATCCTCATCACAAAAAGTTTCTTTCATCACCTTCCGGCTTCATCATTGCATCCTGATTTTGCTAAAGAGCTAATTTATGTGACCCTTAGTTGTGCCTTATTAGATTATCGTTAGATCTATATTATCGAAACTCGATCACAGCACCGATGGTCCTTAATATTAAGGAATTATATGGTATATCTTTAATTTTCGTAGTCGGATTCTAACCAAATATTCATGGGATCATTTTCATGCGACCCTTCTAAATAAAAAAAGAATCATTCAAATTGAATAAGACATACCGGAGATTTGAGATAACAAGTAAAAAAGTACAGCGAATTGAAAACCTTCTCCTTTTTAGAAGTCACGTGACAATAATATTTTAGCTATTAGGTTTCTGCAGTAAAAATGTCGGGAGTATATGAATATCTCATTGATTATAACAAAAAATTATAAGATTTGAATGACCTATTATATAACAAATACTCACACATATATATGTATGTGTATACGTGGTTGTATGTTTTCATACATACACACACACACACACACACACATATATATATATATATATATATATATATATATATATATATATATATATATATATATACACACACACAAACATACTCAGCCACGCATACGGCTGTGGAAAAAAATGTTGTATTCTATAACTATTTACGGTTCAAAGTTCTCTGAAAATATTATTATTAATATTTTAGATTCAAAGAACGAAAACGCTCGTTGAGTGGAAAAACGTCCATCACTTATAATAATAGTCAGAACACATCGTGGCTAATTCAATAAGACCACAATATGAAAGTGTGGCTCATGATTGAAAGTCGTGTCGTGGGTAGCATGATTTTTGACCGCTACCCGTTATAGTTATCAAGAAAAGCCATAACGCATTCTGAACGTTCTGAACTTCGCTGTCTTATTATAGATGTACTTATTATCAATGCCTTTATTCAAATTTACTTAAATATAATTATTCAATCAGCCTTTATTCAATTTGACTTAAATATAATTAGTTATTCAAATAGTTTCTGACATTATTTATAATTAATCATTTTAATCACATGCATTCTTTGTAGCTTTTCTCTAGTTTTTTTGTATAACATTGTACTATTAATTTTAACATCCCACTTTACTTTTTAAATCTCTTCTAAAAATCTTTCATTCTTAACTTTTACTCTATTCAGCTAAATTTGTGAACATCTACTATTCTTTCTTTTTATACTCAATACGTAAAATAACGTATGTAACAATCTTCGAAAGTAATATATATATATATATATATATATATATATATATATGTAATTATTGCCCAACATTCCCTAGAGGTTATTTTAAAGACATCATAAAGATACTTTTCATTCCTCACGTTATGGCTCGGCTACGTTACTAAGCCAAAGTGAACATCACGTAATCCAATGTTTGTCTAGTACCATTTTGTATGTACTAATAAATATATTAAACTATCGAAGTATCGGAAAACTCGTGGAAAATTACAAAGCATACACTCTGCCCGCATTTTAATCAAATATTTATAATACATACTTATTTAATAAAGATATGCATATATACTTATTTAATTTAGAAGATAAGTATGCAAAGTGCGCGATCTCGATCGGCGGAGCTCAGGTAACCGAGACAAAAATATGTTAGCCACGAGAGCTTCATAACAATTACCAGCGCAGGGTGGCTGTTGGAGGAAACGGTTTTCCGAGTAGAGGAAGCGCCTGCGAAGTCGACGCCAGCAATGAGTACAACAAACGCGCGCGCCGGTTGAATGCAAATACTTACAAATGCGGTCGGAAAATCTTAACGGCCAGCGCTAAGACGCTGCTGGCGTGACTGCTGTTTGCGCTCATTAAACTAGTGGAGGTTTAAAGTTAATTGGTCTTGCTGTACAACATTTCTGATGTTCATTTTATGTAGATGTTAAAGCTGGAAGAAGTGCTAAACTTTGAGTAGTCTAAATGTTTTTTTTCGGTTAAATTTAATTATGCAGTCTATTCTCTTCTCGCTAAGTTTAAAATAGTAGTATACATTTTATTTAAATGCAAATATTGAGGGGATAGATAGTATTAGCAAATTCATTTAATTACAGTATTCATGACCAAGCATTTAATTTTCAATTAAGAATCACACTTAATAATCGTGCTAGTAAAAATAATCCATGCCTAATAAAATTTAGCACACAATTGATAATATGTTTGGTCAGTATATAAACCATAGACACAGCAATATTTATAAAGCACAAGATATTGATCTCCTTACCAACGACAATTTTGATTTCATTATAATAGACAATTAGGAATTAATATTTTGTAATTTCCGCATAGTGTACACCATAACCAATGAAAATTAAACAATTTTATAAACAAAAGTGTCAATTTAACTAGATATCCTTTACAGATCTTGAGAACAGCAGTCGATTGATGTTATAAAAAGGGTTATAGCTACACCGTGTTAAAAGTCATACTGTGCAGACGTTTCCAAACGCGGCAAAACGAATTCCTAACGGCGGTGTGTACCTCTGCATGCAAAACGTCACCAAGTGGAATAGCGACTTGTTTGGCTATAGATATATATATATATATATATATATATATATATGTATATGCTATAGATATATAGATAGGCTTCCACTCGGCATGGCGAGTTCTTTGACTATAAAATAATAATATAATTATATTTCGGGTATAGATGACACATTTGGAGCTGCAATTAGATTATGGTATCCCTCGATTTTATGATCACCAGATTTTAGAAGCGCGAGAACCTCCAAAACATGTTTCTACATTCATTTGCATAAAAAATAACATATCGAACCACAGTGACGCAGATAATTTGAATATTTTAATTATATATGAATTTGGTTTTGACTATGTCTTAATTACTGCATATAAAATTGACAGTAATCATGACATATTATTTACAGATAATATTTACATTATTTACAGACAATCCTCAAGTTACGGCATTTTAAGTTAGTTCTCTTTATGTTAATTACCACAATTTCAAATTAACTTTCTCCAACATGCGATCGCATGTTGGAGGAAGTTAATTATGGTGTATCAGCAAGTAAGTTTATTACAAATGCGAGGAGATCAAATTAAGCATTTATAAAATTTACGAATGTACCGTTTAAGGAAAGTATTTAATTTCCATGGCTTTGGTTAATTTTTCCTAGCCCCTTCTACATTTAAAATGTTCCTAATATCCTATATCTCCGTTTATAGTTATATTTTTATCGCCACAAATATTAAAATTACAAGTTGTCTAGAAACAAAGAAAATTTGAAAAAAGCGTTTTGAAAAATTCTCTTACTATTTAATTTTTATTTTCCTAACTTATAATTGCACATAATACTTCGTAAACAAGTTGCCGAGTGTATGCGAATGTATTGTTAAAAACGCGATAACGATTGTATATAATAAGCCGCAAAATACGCGACGCTGATTCGAAAAAAGAATAAATGAAGCGCTCCGCAGCGTTTCAAAGTAAACAAACAACAAATAAAATTAAATGACCCCCGAGTAGCTATGCATTTCATTATCTGTACCCCATACCCGGCAACGCAAAACCGCACGGGACGTTTTTCGCGAGCTTAGCGTTCACAAAATCAGCAACTCGCACAAAGCCAGCATTTAAACTAATTACCATTAAAGGGCCTACGGTTGATACCGTAACACTTAATCAAGTTAGTCCAGCATAATTCCACGCCACGATTGTCCGGCGGCGTGTCTTGGCCGGCAATGAATACGCCCGCCCCGTGCAGATTTACGCTGATGTCATTAGAACCACAAACGGTTAACTCAAACATTAAAATCACTTTACGTTCCCGCTCTAACGGACTGCTTAATGGACATTTCTAATGCCACCACGCTCTGCTACGGATTGCCGCTTTACATCCGCACGTTGCCGTACATACCTACGTACGTACGTACGTACGGAGCCTTTGCCAACTTTACCTATTATGGTTCCTTTGCCAATATGAAAATGCCAACGTATACAGGTGTTATATCGTTGAGTTTTAGTATCCTATGACAAAGGTTCATCTATTTGCATAAAGTTCCCGCACCCGCGTGGTGTCAAGTGAAATTCGGACAGATGAATACTTTCACAAGGTTTATATTTAACCGTTTGTCAAATAAAAGGTTTTAACGGTATTAGAACGAGAAACCTTCGTATTTTAATTAATTATTAAAACACATTTCTGACTTGGGTTTGTATTCCCTTCTATATCTTGAATTAATACTGACTAATTTAATATTATATATACGTTATATAGAATCTAATGTTCTTCACATATATCAGCGTTTTAGGTTAGAAACGTATAAGTATTATACATTTCTGAAAAATTTGTGTATATAAATTGTCGAAAGCGTTAGTTAGAGGTGTCTTATTGCTATTCAAATAATTTATACTATTGATTTTAATGTATTTACTGATTTCAGTAAACTTTTTTCAACCAACGTATAGCTTAATTTTAGTTTAAGAGAATTGAAGTACAGTAGTAATAATAAAAATTTTCAAAAAAGTTTTTTTTTTCTTTTTAAAGTTTTTAAGTAAAAATTTCCTGTTATGTCCATACACTTGTTCGTACATATAACAAGGATGCGGATACTTTTATCAAAAAGTATGTATCTATCACAAAGCAAATTTACAGCCGTAATGAAATAAAATATTTGCTAAAAACATCCAGTAAATCACTATTCAGTACTCAAATCAAGCTAACGAGAAATATATGAAAAAAAAAATATTTTTATGGAATAAACGAAGAGTCATGCTAAAAGAATAGAAAATTTAGATAACATAGTAACATATTATATTTAAAAATTAAATACGAAAATGGTTTTTCTTGTTTCTAATCTCAAACGCATATACTCTAAAGACATAAGTAGTAAATTAAGATAATCTAAGGCTCACCAGTGTAGAAATAATCCGTAATGTAGCCTGTCATTTGAATTTAAGATTAATTAATCACATTCAAGATACATTAATGCTCCATGTAAATTTAGTGAACACATTCAATTAAGGTCGATTGAGCATATTCAATATGTGCTAGCACCTCATATAAATTTATTGAACACATTCAAATAAGATTAATTGAGCACATTCAAGATGGACTGAGACACCATTGCAAAATTTCATGTGCATAGGTCTAAAATTGTAGAACTTGTAAGGATGTTACAGGTAGAGACAAACAAACAACATGACAAAATGATTCCGTTTCGTTTTTACCATTTTACCACGGAGCTCTGAAAAGTCACGTCCTGACAAAATACTTTAAATACGATACCTTTTTATATTTATATAGTCTTCGCCCGCAGCTTTGCCAGAATGGATTTTTAATTAATGCGACAGAATTTATACGCCGGTTTTGGGGTTTCGCACCTTTAATGTACGTATGGCGCAATCTATTGTCTTGTAGTATCACATTTTCATTATTGTTTAAAAACATCTTATGAAAATTATGCAATTTTGTCATGTTAAAAAGTATCTGTATGTTAATTTTAATTATAAGCAATGCTTATACCAAGTTCAATAGAAATCAGTTCAGCCGTTTTTCGGAAACAAACATTCAAACGTTCCCATTTAAAATATTAGAATAATATTATGAACAAAATGATTTCAATTTTATTTTTAAAACGCTTTTTTAATTCGACCTGTTACTAACCAACTAACTATCTGATGGAATCTACAAAACTACCTTTCATTCACTTTTAATTACTGTATCATCATAAAACTTGGCATTTGTGTGAAGCACAATAAATGTCTCAAAAAAAAAATATTGCCTCTCAAATTAATAATAAGTGAATGAAAATGCTTAATATTTCAGTTAGATTTCTAGATAAAGCACCCTGTACTTTCACACTCAAATATTATACTAAATAACAAACATGGCTTACACTAAAGACCTTACTGAGTAGACAGAAAAACAGGTTCGATAATTATTTTTTAGTATAGTCTTTAGGAAAGTATGTTTTTTTTTATATAACCATTCTAAAAGTAAGAGTAAGTCGACTAATATGACCAAACATTTCCAATCATAATTTTTGATTTCTGAAAAATTAGATAAGTGATGCCTGATATTTCTCTGAAAACTATACATCAAAATACATGCATGTTTTTTCATCGATTTTTATATTTTTTTCATATATTAAACTAATTCATTTTTATTCCCAACTAAATGAAACTACATGATGTAGTATTATTTCTACTATATTTAAATTCATAAAAATGACCTAGGTTTCGTTGTATGACAACATATTCAGGTGGGCCATGTGTAAATCAATCTTTACAAATAGCCCACCTGAAGATGTTGTCATACAGCGAAACTTAGGTCGTGCTTAAGGATTTAAATAAAGTAAAAATGATACTACATCACGTAGTTTCATTTAGTTGTGAATAAAAATTAAGTGATAATGAATTTCTGCAAAATTAATCCCAAATATATTTAATATTAAACTAGCTGAATGTATTTAGAAAATTTAGTTTCATTTTCTCAAAACTGTGGAAGAAAGCGAATAAACAATTAATTAACATTTTATACTGTACTCATTAACGAAAACATTTTTATTATACTTTGACCAAAAATAACTGAAAACTTAATTTTTACCTCATTCATGAATTTTATAATTATAATTTATAATTATACCGAATTTTATAATTATACCGAATTCTAGCTTTCTAGCACAAACGTTTCAAAACCAATAAAAATCTGATAGACAAAATAACAGACAAATAATGAACAGACAAACGATTAGACGGACACGTATTCGTTCCATATAGGTATTTTTTCTACTTTTCGCACTATTTTTTTCTGTATTGGCGCAGAATTTTAAAAGAATTGAAACAATACAATTTTTTCTCACACTATTCTAATTTCATAAAGTGGATAAAAGGTCAAAGAGCAAATTAAAAGCAAAGCAAAAAAAAAAAAAGAGCAAAAAAAAAAATTTTAGAAAAAAGAAAAACCGACACCAATTTTTATCAAATAACTACTGACACAATTAACAAATTTGTTTGTCTTCAAGTTGCATTGATTTTATAATTTTTAAATATTTTTAGAGACCTTCGTTGAAATGAGTATACTTACTAAACGCGCGGTTATTATAACAAAACCAGAGGAAAAATTGAGAAAATAATTTAGACAGTGAACAGTGTAGCGGCGTGAATTTTCAGAAACCAGAGCTTAAAACATGTAACTTAAAACACACTAAGTAATGAATGAGCAGATGGTCGTGTTCCTCGCTTCATATATGACACCTCCTATGACCTTATATAACATGCGAGTGAGTGTTTTTAACCTTTAAAAATTCTTTATTTACGAATGACGTCTTTCGTTAATTGAGGAATCACCAGGCCCTAGTACAACTAGTACAGTAAATGGTTTGTTAAGAGACAGTCTACATTACGAAATTTGTATTTTTTATATAAATATTTCATGTAAAATACAAATGTCATAAAAATTGTATCAGTGCTGAGAATAATTACTAGCTAGCCAGCAAGTAAAAAACACAAATTTAAAATTATGAGATCAACTAAATGTAACTAGATGGTAAAGGTTCTGCCAATAGTATATTACTATCAAACCGAATAACAGGACTTATAAGTATGTAGGAACGAGTTGTAGGAACGAATTCGTTATGATATTATTAACAGATGATATCAGTTTTTGAAGTTACTGTTTTAAATTTCGTTAAAAATAGGTAAAATATGTTAGTCTAAATGAAAACTCAATTAATAAAGCCCGTCGAATCAATAACATAGTTACAAAAAAACTCTTTCAAAATGACTTTTCAAAAAAGTTAATGGTTTCCATATGTTTTATTAAATATTAAACTAGTTCTCAGTTTTTAGAAAATATCCTGTTTTCATTTCATTATTTCGCTAGTTTATATCCTGTCATCTATACCATCATACCGTTATGTTATATTCGCCTTTATTGACATTACAAATAATTTTCAAAATTACGTACTCAGACAGCATTCATCCAAAACATCTCAGACTAAGGTGGCAAGCGCCCACAAAGCTCATTCGTCGTTAAGCTAGCGAGACGAAATAGTTAAATCCTTTCAATATCAGCGTTCAAACAAAACAAAAGGAGTCTTTGATTATTTTCACAGTTGGCAAGCTGAGATGGAGCCGGGCGGCGTCGTCCATGACATGGGCGGCAAATAGAGAGGGCGTGAAAGCGCATAGTCCGCGACGACTGAATCCCTCTCAACTATGCAAATTTGTCCGACGACCATCCCACCGTTCACACATAGAGTTGGCTATCTAACCGAACCTGTGAATGAAGAATTTGGTATTCCGTTTGAACTCTTAAATTAAATAAACATATTTTATACGATCATGCAGGTTAAATTTCTTCGTTAAGAGAATTGTTAATGCAACATTTTAAGGACTGAGAATGAAACTAGATTAAATAATAAAAATTAATTAACGTTTACACATGCAAGATATTAATTACTTCGTGAAATAAACTGTTGCAATAGGAATGTTACGGAGCAGTCTGGCAAAAAGTTCACTACAACTTTCGTCAAAATTAAATTTTCCAACGTAGGAATCAAAGGGATCAAAACTACAATAGAGTTGAAGTTAAAAATGTAAGGTTTACCGTAAAAATATTTGAAAATAGAAAAAGTATATTTTAAAAGATGGTTAGGTCTTTATATTTTTCTGTAATTTCTCTCCGTGATTCATTCTCAAGTTAAAGATTACTTTTTAAAATTAAGATCAAAAACGAAACGTATTTAATAATATTCTATTCGTAAAACAGAATAAAATAACCATAAAGTCAAAATTTGACACAATAATCTGAACTGTCATAACGTAATCATAAAAACGGCAGTGATCTTACATTCATTTTTCTGCTCGGCGTGGTTTCTATAACTTTTGATTCATCATCAACATACATTCATTGACATACGAGCACATAGAAAAAAATCTGTTTTTAGCTAGACCTCCAAAACTTCTTTATCGATTTCAATCATTAATACTAGGTTATCTAAATACTAGAAAAAAGCTTGATGTATTTGGTTTGAATACAATTAGTTGTTCTCAAATGTTTATAGAACGTAGATTTAAATTTTAACGTAATACACCTCAAGAAACACCTCTTTTTCCAAATCCGAAATATATCGTAATGTATATACCGCCAAGCATTAAAACAATTAATAAAATAGTACAAAGCCACACGAAAATTTCAAATTTTACAAGTCCATAAAATCACACGTAGACGCCAAATGATTAAATCAACCTATTTCATGAAAATAAAAAAACATATATTTCCGTTTGAACTTCATTCCATTTTCCATTATGAGTAGGTTAAACATAAGCATTAATTTTAATAACTTGCCTCTTAAAATAAAGCAGTGCAAAACACCGCAAAGGAATACACATTATCAATTCAAATGCTTCAGCTCTGAAAATTTCAAACTCAATAATAATTTTCGCAAGCATTTGGAGACCAATATTGATGACAATAAAGTAAAGATTATAATGAAAACTAAATATAAACTACAACTGAGGAAGCAACCAGTTTTGATATAAAGATTTAAAAGATACTGAGTTATTTGACAAAATAAAAATAATACAAAGTTAAGTACCTTCTATTCTAAGAAAATACCAGTTTGAAAAACAGAATAAAATAAAGATTATAATGAAAACTGTATCCAAACTACAACTAGGGAAGCAACCGGTTTTGATATAAATATTTAAATACTACTGAGTCATTTGACAAAATAAAAATAATACAAAGTTAAGTACCGTCTATTCTAAGAAAATACCAGCTTGAAACACACAGTTTAGGATTTAATACGGATATTTGTAATCAATCTAGAACAATACAAACTTTCACCAAATTTATTATATAAAGATGTCTAAATAAAGCAGGGTCTAAAACAGAAAATTTGATACGTCGATTGACAACATAAAGAATAGTAAGTACATACATAATAACATTTAGGAGGGACCATTTTCCTCCAAATATATACCTAATTAAAGCTGAAACTGCATGGCAAACGGTTGAATACAACACTCAACAACAATCCACCGTATGCTAGATTGTGCAGAATTTGCTTTAAAATAAATTCCCTTTTATATACTTCCGAACATCATCAATTGAAAAAAATATATAACGCACTTATACACGGACAATTATTAAAATAAAAACCTTGACGACGAGTAAAATAGGAAATACGGCAAAACGACCGCATCAAATTCGCAAATGTAAAGCAGAACTGAGTTGCTGAACGAAAGCCGTAAATATTACAAAATTCAATAAAGACTCAAACGAAATCCAAATTCCTCCTTCCGGCTACATCTTCTGGTATGCGGCATTTAAATGCAAAGGAGCTTGTTGAAAAATCATAAGTAAACATTTTAAAGCAGATTTTATATTAAGAATGCAAATCTTCCAAAGTAATCCGGCACTTTATTTCCACGAGATGATAATGCCCTACCTACTATTGAAACAGTCTAGTTACAGCGACGCCAAATAAATATTAAAACTGTATTTACAAAGTCCTGATATTACTCTGAATGTTTTATCTTCGTATTAAGTACAATAACGGTATTTGTTATGTTAATAATGGACATTTTGCGTGTGGAAAGTTCGTTCGCGATCGTTGTTTAAGGTTAACGTTGTGAAAACTAGTCGTACGCCAACAAGGCGGTAGTAATCATCTACTTATTTGAACTTTATCGTATTGGGAATAACTTTTTTGTCCGTGACCGCAAGCTTAGCAATTACGTACCTACAGGTTTTAGTTCTATTGTTTTCTGTACATAACTTGGCTTTGAAAGTAGTTTTGAATGAAAGTAATAACCTACTATTTTCTATAATAAGTCAATTTGAATGCCAGAAACATTTGAACAAAATATAACAAACATCGATATACGAGTTTTTTTCGTCTTAAAAGAAAAACTTACGGAAACAATAAAATAAAAGCAATTCTGAAACAAGACATTAAGATTGTTTATTTATTCAATCAAATATTTATTAAGAAGTATCATAACATAAAAAAATAATACACAATATACATTTAGCTCTCGCTTTTTTTTAACGACTAATTCATCTTTCAATATTGCCTCCCAAGTATGAGCTATGTTATCGACCAGCGCACCAGTCTTAAATTATGACGATAAAAGAAGTCATAACTCGATTAATTTTATATGTAATTAATATTTAAGACATATTTTTTTAAAGAAGAGATCTTTCCCTAAAAAATTATATTTTTTAATTTTTTAAATATGTTTTATGCTCTAAATTTTGCCTTTGAAAAATAGCATGCATCTCCGTTTGTTAGTCTGTAGATTTGTGCATATAAATATGAACGTGTGAGGAGATACGCAGGTCTCAATGCTTGGTCGATTTTTGTGAATATTTTTTCCATCAAATAATTAGCTATCAGAATAGAAGCCTTTTATTTTCACATTGACTTTCGTTCTTCATACTCGACGACTGTACTCGGTCTCCGTTTTTTACGGATCTTTTTATCCCTTTTTCCTAAGCGCTGCACTTTTTAACTTTTTTTATTAGATTTTCATGTCATACCAAAGAATGTTTTTCATTGACTTTCCTGATTAATAGTATAAAAGTATAAATAAATAATGTAAACTTGCTTTACTTGGATACATAAATATGAGAAAAATGATTCAATATTAAATTAAAATAAATGGAAGAAAAACACGCTGTGTGTGAACTATTTATTATATTAACAATTAAGTCTTATTCTCATTCTCATAAACTGACGTAGTCGCAGATTGAGTGCAACGTAAACACACTTCGAAGTTTTATTTAGATAAACAATAATTTTAATTCTATTTAATTCTTAAATATACCATTCTTTACATTTCGCGTCATTATTCGTATTTATATGAATTTTATGTGCAAATTAATAAATTTATTCACGTAAACACGAATTTTCTTTCTTTTTTTAAATCTATATCACTTTACTACCGTTCTGAATACTTTTTCATATTTATTATAAAGTAGATATTCGCATCGGTAAATTTTCGTCATCTCATATAGACATAGCTACAAAAATACACAGCGAATAGCAATAACAAAACTTAATTCGTAATTAGATACGTGGCTTTTGCCAATTCATTATTATTCATGGAAAACTTGATGCCGGTCAATAGTCTTTCGAGCTATTAGGTATAAGATATAAATATAGTCCAATACACACATATATATATATATATATATATATATATATATATATATATATATATGTATATATAAAATAGGTAGAAATAATACGTAAATAAGAATCAAGGTATATATAAATATTTAACACCTTCGTTATGTCAAATCATCTGATTAGATAAATGTAAATAGTGCTCCACTCATCTTCTGCCTTACATACACTCTACTTTTGCATTCCATAAGCAAAAGCCTAAACAACTAAAAAAAGAACTTGTTTTCTACGCTGAGTATTCGCATACTTTTATTATTCTTTCCCTTACTAAAACCTTTTAATCTTTCTCTAGTCTCTAGACTAGACTGATATCCGAGAGTGATTTTAAAAAAGTATATATTTTTACAAATGTTAAATGCATCGTATGCTTGTTAAATTTCTTTATTAAGAGACACATAAAATGAATTGTGTAGACATTAATGATCGGCGGTGACTTCTTTGGCAATTACGGAACTGAAGAGACGACACCGCAAGTTATAATATGATGTTATAAGTATTACACTAGGGAATTATATATTGATTATATTAAAGATTTATGATGAAAAAACTGTGTTCGCGATTTATTTCGTGAGATTTTGTATTTGTTTAGACAGATTATTTAAAAAAAAATCTAAATAAGATATGAATATATATAATTAATCAAAGTTTTTGCCATTGCACCATAGATGAAGTTTTATTAAATATTGAAAATATAGATATCGTCTAAAAATATACATATAAGGTACTAATAAAGTAATTATATGACTCCATGCAAGAAGTTTTCTGGATGCCACTGTCTTTGAATACATAATTGACCGACACTACGTAAACTTTTCGATTATACAACGCGTACGTGTATCACAAAGTAAGGGTGTGCTTCATGGAATCCAATACCAGCATTATCATTTAACTTGGGTACCATTTGAGATATCACGATGAAGCAAAAATTAAGTTGTACCCAGCGTAAAATTCATGTCATGTGTAAAATTTGTACCAATAGCTTCAGTAATTTTCGATATGAATCCTTTGATAAAGAAAGAAGGACAAACATACAGATAGATGATTTTTTTTTATGATACTAAAACGAATTAAGTTTTAGTAATCGAATACGCTAACGGAAAATATATTTAGAAGTGAAAAATTGTAAAATCACAAATATTTTAATTTTATTTATCGATATAAATTTAATAGAACATTGATCGTTTCATGCATTTTTGTTGATATTGAAAATTTAATTATTTATTCCCCAAGGGAAGGAAGAAAAAGCACTTGAACTAAATTTTGATGTGTAACATCTAATGACGCGTTTGGATGGGAGTTAAAACGTTCTGATGGCGTTCTGTTCGCGACGTGCCATTCGGTTAGCTTCGCGTCTTGTCGACTCTTTCCGACTTAGCTCGGTCAGCTTCGCATCTCGTTGGCTTTTTCCGACTTGATTCGGCCAACTTTGCGTCTTTTCGGCTAACAGTCTCATAAATAAACTAAAAATATATTTTCAATAGATTGTTAAGAAATCATTTCGTGATAAATTATTTAAAAAAAAAACAAATTAATAACATTAAATTAATATTTTATTATTAACATCTATCTGAACTTTGTTTTTTCGTTCTCAATTCGTTCGAATAAAATTATTTCAATATAAAAATATAAAAGAAATTTACGTTTCACGTCTACCAGTCGCGCCATGATGGCTCACAATTTCTTTTTTTTTACGACTCATCAAGCCTAATGAATTACTGGGAAGAAAGCGCTTAACCCTCTTCATCCCTAAAGCAGTAGCCAACTCGCCACCTAAACCGGAGTCATGATTACAACAATCAACATTAGAACGAAAACAAATACAATATCGATTACGAAAGGCAATTATCCAACAAAATGAAGTAAAAGCGATTAAGTCCGTTTCGCCCGAACGCCCGGCCGTGGCGGGAATCCAATTGCTCCGCTCGAGATGGATATACGCTTACCTTGGAGAGGCGCCGCTAATTTTTTAGGTCAATGGGTTTTACACCGATTCTATTAATTATTGCATGTCAGTTGAGGCATATTACAATGAAAAGTAAATATTACGTTTATAGGAATACAGACTTACTGCACTTATAAATGACACAACGATATAATGCATGATAACTTTCAACGCAAAATACTCGTATAATGCCCGGTAACTTTGAATACAATATATAATGACTGATAACTTTCAGCACAAAATATAATGCTTGATAACTTTCAACCCAAAATATAAAGCATGATAACTTTCAATGCGAAATATAATCCTGATAACTTTCAACGCAAAATATAATGCCTGATAACTTTGAACAGAAAATATAATGCCTGATAACTTTCAACATAAAATATAATTCTTGATAACTTTCAACCCAAAATATAATGCCTGATTACTTTCAGCGCAAAATATAATGCCTGATAACTTTGAACACAAAATATAATACATGATAACTTTCAATGCAAAATATAATGCCTGATAACTTTGAACACAAAATATAATGTCTGATAACTTTCAACACAAAATGTAATGCTTGATAACTTTCAACCCAAAATATAATGTCTGATAACTTTCAACTCAATATATAATGCCTGATAACTTTCAACACAAAATATAATGCCTGATAACTTTGAACACATAATATAATACCTAATAACTTCAACCATTGATTTCATAAAATAATACATAGGATGTACCAATAGAAGAATAAGAAACCATAACCTATTTTATAATGTGTTAGGAACAAAAAGTTCCTTTTCCTTAAAAATGAAGCATTTTTTATTAATTGAAAAATGAAACAGAAGTAAAATTACCTCTAATTTAAATAAAAGGGATGAAAATTGTTCTGCATATAGTTTGATATAAAATTCAAGATTAAATGTTGCACAGAATACATACGATACGAGTATACATACGATATATATATATATATATATATATATACACACACAAATATAATTTATAAAGTCGAGAAGATTATGATTTCAACACATGTTGAATTTAATAGATCTTATTTAACCTTTCTGTTGATAAAACTTTAAATTAAATAACATTTATTATTAAATATATTCAATTCCAAATATTTTTCCCATAAATTAATTTGATTAAGACTACAAGACTTTAACTAATCTGCCTTTAAATTTAAAAAAAAAAGAAAGCTCAATCCCCAATAATAGTATTATTTTCATCATAAACACAAATAAGTCGCAAAGCAAACAAACTTGTTACGTGTGTGTCGTGACTACCGTCTTTCGCTCAGTTAATTACATATCGGTATTACACGTACTCAAAATTGTGATACATATTGTACGTTTAGTGGGAGAGGATAAAATAAATATGTTATTTATTCATACTAAAATTCTGCTGATCTATTTTATCACCTATATATACTCATAAGATTTCTGTAATAGGTTTGTTTTATGTAAGTAGTAATGAACAAAAATGGACTGCTATTTTATCTCCTATGTATACTTATAAGATTTCTGTAATAGGCTTGTTTATGTAAGTAATAATGAACAAAAATGGAGTGCAATTTTATCACCTATGTATACTTACAAGATTTCTGTAATAGGTTTGTTTTATGTAAGTAGTAATGAACAAAAACGGACTGCAATTATATCACCCATGGATACTTATAAGATTTCTGCAATAGGCTTGTTTCATGTAAGTAGTAATGAACAAAAATAGACTGCTATTTTATCACCTATGTATACTTATAAGATTTCTGTAATAGGCTTGTTTATGTAAGTAATAATGAACAAAAATGGAGTGCAATTTTATCACCTATGTATACTTACAAGATTTCTGTAATAGGTTTGTTTTATGTAAGTAGTAATGAACAAAAATGGACTGCAATTATATCACCTATGGATACTTATAAGATTTCTGCAATAGGCTTGTTTCATGTAAGTAGTAATGAACAAAAATGGACTGCTATTTTATCACCTATGTATACTTATAAGATTTCTGTAATAGGCTTGTTTATGTAAGTAATAATGAACAAAAATGGAGTGCAATTTTATCACCTATGTATACTTACAAGATTTCTGTAATAGGTTTGTTTTATGTAAGTAGTAATGAACAAAAATGGACTGCAATTATATCACCTATGGATACTTATAAGATTTCTGCAATAGGCTTGTTTCATGTAAGTAGTAATGAACAAAAATAGACTGCTATTTTATCACCTATGTATACTTATAAGATTTCTGTAATAGGCTTGTTTATGTAAGTAATAATGAACAAAAATGGAGTGCAATTTTATCACCTATGTATACTTACAAGATTTCTGTAATAGGTTTGTTTTATGTAAGTAGTAATGAACAAAAATGGACTGCAATTATATCACCTATGGATACTTATAAGATTTCTGCAATAGGCTTGTTTCATGTAAGTAGTAATGAACAAAAATGGACTGCTATTTTATCACCTATGTATACTTATAAGATTTCTGTAATAGGCTTGTTTATGTAAGTAGTAATGAACAAAAATGGACTGCTATTTTATCACCTATGTATACTTATAAGATTTCTGTAATGGTCTTGTTTTACGTAAGTAATAATGAACAAAAATGGACTGCAAAATAACAACTATATTTAATTAAATCAGCCAGACCTAATTTAGCATTGCTCTCTAGCGCAATCTGAACTGAGTGATGTTAATAATTTTAAAGTTCATAAAGAAATAAATGTAGGTATCATAAGTATAGCAAAATTCAAAATAAATGTAATATCAAACGTTACTATGGCCTATAATACAGAGAAAAATAAACAAATTAACAAACTCAATGAATAATATGTAGGAACGACTACACTATACTCATTATGTGACTACAATATACTGACCACAATAAACCCAATACGTCCCATTTTCTTGGGTATCTAACAATATGAAGCAGCATCAACTAAAAGCGAGGTATGTCGTGATAAACACCGGGGCAGCTGTAGCCACAATTGGTTTATATCCCTGAAAGACCGGTTTCAAATGGTGCTTCATCATTGATGGCACTCGTATGTCACGTCTTTGTTAAAACGAACAAATCTTAGTCAACATTACACGTTATTGATGTTTCATTGATTTCGTCAATGAGCCTCTTAAATTGTAGTGGAAGGTGTTAACTTAAAGGATCTTAATTACAGCTTCACATTAAATAATGTCTATATAGCTTTTGTCAACAACGCAGACGACTTTGAAGTATACTGCTCGAGAATGCTTCAGTTTTTGATCAACCATTTTTTCTTAACCGAAACTCCCCTAGTGAATATTTTTTTCTTCTCTGCCATTTCCAGTACACATAACACCACTGTCCTGTATATTTTGTGTCATTGTGTCATCGACATTCTTAGGATAGGGAAAGAATACTAATAACGAAATGACCTATTTTAATTCAAAACATTTTCGGCCATTTCCAGTACATATAACACCATTGTCCTGTATATTTTACTTGTATCATCGACATTTTTGGGGTAGGGAAAGAATTCTAATAACGTAATAACCTATTTTAATTCAAAAACATTCTCGGCCGTTTATACATATAAAACCACTGTCCTGATATTTTACTTATGTCATCGACATTCTTGAGATAGGGAAAGAATTCTAATAACGAAATAACCTATTTTAATTCAAAAACATTCTCGGCCGTTTATACATATAAAACCACTGTCCTGATATTTTACTTATATCATCGACATTCTTGAGATAGGGAAAGAATTCTAATAACGGAATGACCTATTTTAATTCAAAAACATAATTTAATTATTATATAACGTTTACTACATTGACTCTAATATATGAAAGACAAAATATAACAAAACACAATCAATATCTTCAATTACATCCAACAAAATGAAACACCTATGCTATACATTAGCTATGTACACATCCATAAACACTTCGCTCCAAAAATGTTTCGCTGATACTTCGACATAGTTCACGAAATTAACCAACAAAGTTTAAAAGTTTTATTAATAAAGTTTACTTAGCCCGGTTTAATAAATTCTTTAATTAAGAAGAACGTTTCTAATCACAACGCACAGGTGGAATTTGCAGAGTCAGCGAATTAATTACCGAAATTAATTTTGTAATACGGCCGCGAGGTATTTATGCAAATCGATTAACAATTTGTTTTAGTTGCTTTTTTTTATTTCCACTTTGTTTTTATGTGTCTGGCGAAATTTAAGCCTCTAAAAACAAAAAGATATCGATTCAAGTAATTGGTAAAATACCTTACTTACTTGACTAATTATTTGTTGTAAACAATTTAGTTAATGTTTTATATTATATATAATCCGATACAATTAGAAACAAAAAATATGACTAACAATACCCATAATTATTTATAATTCCTCATTTATTCCACACTTGGCACCGACGATATTTTAATTTTATCACCGATGACTTTGATTAACATATAACAACTTTGATTAACTTTCATAACAACTTTGATTAACTTTCAGCTACTATTTTGGATAATAGCTTAATGTTGCGAATGAACTATTATTTATTATTTTGCCTTCTTACCAATGCTATGATTTTGGGTCACATAACACATAGCTATAAAAAAAACTTCGTCGTGCCTATTTACCATAGTATTTTCACATTAGTGACGAAGTAAAATTAAGAAAGTTTTCCATTTTTCCTTTAAATAATTTTCTGTTTCGTTTTGAGGCTTCTATAACCAAACTGTCTGTCAGTTTGTATATCACAGACGTTTGACTTGCATACTATAAAACTCAAGTTTCCGTACTTACACATATTTACAACGTTTAAAATGTTATGAAACAAATCTTTGTAAAGAAAGTTTTTAAATTATCTCTCCTCTGTATTTGATTTTTTCTCATACCACATTGTGTATGTAAGATTTCAAAAATATTGGGGATAATCATAAACACTTTTTCGGTACAGGGATCCGTTTAAGAAATATTAAGCTTTAAAGACGTAATTTTTAAGGTTTCGTCCCTCAAAATGAAAAAAAACTTATAGGATTATTTGATTGTCCGTCCGTGTGTCTCTCTATTAAAACCCATTTTCTCAGAAACTGTTTGAGTTAGCAAGTTAAAATTATATCATATACTGATTCCTATAGCCTTAAATTGCTGTAAAAATGTTAAATATTTCGATTTTAGTAACAAAAAGACATGGACTTTTAAAGCAATTTTTTTTATTTTTACCATATTCTCACTCAATAGTCGTCAAAACCTACTCCTGGTCGATTTAAAATATTGAAAGTCAACTTAATGATTACGAGTAAAGAGAAAAATCCAAAAATCGATGACTTCTAATTCTATGCGAAATTACATAATATTGTTTTAAATATGCGCCTGTGAAAGACAATATATTACTATGATAGGCAATATATTACTTTATTTATAGTCTTACTCGCCGATCATCAAAACCTATTAGGTACTTCCAATCTACCTACAATCTTGAAAATCAGCATAATGGGAAAAAGTTAAGTAAAAGTTCAAAAATCAATGATTTCTAATTCTATGTGGAATTATAAATTCTTTGTCCGTGAATATGGTAATACTAGCGTGACCCGTGCGAAGTCTTCGCATTATTTATTCCATTATGAAGCTCAGATGACAGATCAAACAAATATTTTACTAAAATTGACATATAGAGGCGCAAGTATCAAAAGCATTGAGCTAAAGCGCCACTTTATTTATACGTGAGTGGATTTGAAATTAAACAAAAATTTTACCGACTGTCAATCATATTGACGTTGAGCCGTTAGATGGCAGCATTGCTGTTTTGTGTATATAATTTTAATAATTAATTAATTTGCAAAAACAATAGCAATAATACATTTTTTAGTTGTGGATGCCGGTAGAGTAAGCAATTATCTATAAAATGATATATAATTTATGTGGATTAGTTGTGAGGTTTTTTCTAAAAAGGGAGAGTAACATCTTAACCTTAGCGTATTAATATATATGATGATGATGATGATTGGAAGGCAATATATTTGCTTTCACTAAACTTAGAATTTTGTAAATAGTTTAATAAAAATACTATGTGTCATTAAATGTTTATAAATGTCTAAACGTGTACGAAACCTTGTAATGCCAGTTCTATTCGTGCTAGAGAGTTAGAAGTTCTATTCGTGCTAAAGAGTTAGAGAGAGAAGAGAAGATTAAAAACGAGAAGAAAAGAGTATAGCGAGTTCTATTCGTGCTAAAGAGTTAGAAGTTCTATTCGTGCTAAAATGTTAGAGAGAGAAGAGAAGAGTAAAAACGAGAAAAGTATAGCGAGTTCTATTCGCGCTAAAGAGTTAGAGAGAGAAGAGATGAGTAAAAATTATAACACAACTAAATAGGCTCTACTTGTTTACGAGTAATAGTCAACTAGTTTATGACATATAGTTGGGTCTTTAAAAAGTATATTGATACTCAACACTAGTGAGTTAAATCAAATACAAAAATAACTTTATATTTTAAAAAGTATATTTATTATGTCTTTGAAAAATACACTAGACTAAATATTTTTATATTTACGTGGTGAGCAATAATATAGTTTAAATAAGCACCATGTCTTTACACCTGTCAAAAATAAAGTAGACAATATCCATACACTACGAAAAATTAATATTTGTAAATAGTTTAATAGTAATACTATGCGCCATTGAATGTTTACAAGTAGCTAAAGGTGCGGAACCCTCGTAGTGCGAGTTATACTCGTACTTGACAGGTTGTTTTTTTTAATTCGTATGTAAAATTATTGTTAAAAACAAAATGAAATGTCCGTAAAAATGTGCCGTAAATAGCTTTTATCAACTGTATATTCTAGAAATATTTATATTAATTTATATAGAAACAAATAATTCATGTGAAATATTAATAAAACATTTTCTTTGCAATTAAATTAATTGGATGGAGTTTATCGCTTTCCCGTATATATAAAAGCAAAATTTTTCATAAGCAATGTGTTCGCACATAATCAATACCAATCAATTGAAATAATTAAAATATATTATAAAGTAAATAAGATATATTTACTTATATACACTGAGCAACGTATACGATAATTTATTTTATATATTCAAAGAAAAATATTTACCATACATGTCAATGCTAGATTGGAATCTATATATTTTACACTTCTGACTATTACTGCCGAAATAAAACTCAATGAATGAGAATAATTATTCACCCTTCGATTATATTAAAAGCAACCCACGCGAATTACAGCACTTTTTTTACTTATTTCGGGCTTGCCAACAGTGTTCATTAAATTCGACACGAGGAAATTCCCAAGTGCCAAAAAAATATTCCATCACATTTGAAAAATACAATGTAAACTTAACCTAAGCATTTTCCGACTGAAAGAAACGTCGCTTCGCATTTTCCAAATATGACATATTTCGTTATAAATATGTATGAGACGCGACTTGAAATGAATATAATTTGCATACTCGCGTTTCTTTATAAAATTTTGGGTAAAAAAGGTATCACCCACGTAGGTACAATATGTTTGATTTTGGATGGAAAATTTTAAGGTATGCCAAAATGTGAAGGTATGAACCGTTCAAATCGTATATACGGTCCTGTATAATCTCTGTGCCATTTACATTTTTCTTTTCATGAGTACGTCACAACAGTATCCCCATGTTATTTTGTGAAATACACAACGTGTTTGGAAATTACCAAAAAATAAATTACCTAAACCCATAATTTCGTCGACAGAAAAACTGATGACTAGCCAAATTTTTTTTCCGTAAGGGGTATTTTATAGAATATGCAAATGACTTAAATATATTTTGAGCTGTAAATAAAAATAGTGGTAGAAAAAGTGACTTCCTTAATGCTTCAAGCATAAGAGAATTAAGGATAACAACTTCCAGGCTCATATAAGCCATTAATGATTTTATGAAAAATTTATTTACTTAAGTAAAGCAGTATTTCTATCCAACGACGTTCTAAGAAAGGATTTTCATTATTTCTTAACAAACTGCATATTTTTTCCGAAATGAAAATTTATTAACGATCTGTTTATTAATGGAGTTTAAATCACTATTAAAAAAATACATTTCCATCAATGTATATGTATATTAGTTAGGATAATATTATTCCGTTGTATAATTATAAAGATGCAATTGTTGAACTGCCTTAAAAAAACACACAATTTTTTATTTCTTTTTGACGTGTAGGAGCTTAGCAACTTACATATAATATATTGTCTAGTCATCTATACTCCAATCAGTATCAAAGAGAATGTTTATAAACAATCAGATTTGACAGTTCAGATATTGTAAACTTTTTCTTACATTCACGTTAGTAATTTAATATGGATTTATTTAGTATTTGTGATTAAAAAATATATTTTTATTAGCGTGCATAATACACTGTACATATTCGTAACTTATATTATATAGGTTATATTTTCTATTTAAGAGAAATTCAGATAAGGAAGATGAGGTCTTTCGAACAATTTATAAGTGTTACATAAAATAATTCATTAAATCTTAATTTACATAGAAAATCATTACACAGTAATCACAAATACTTAATTTTTGGGTAATCATTAAAATATATTTTTAAAAACAAACTAATATATAAAAACACACGAAATACAATAATATGTCACAGAAAAAATATACTGCATACATACACAATTACATCACAATAAATCTGAGCTTCACACCGATATCCAAAGATGGTTGTGCCTAATGCTAGCGCCGTCCAGGCCGGCTTTTTGCCGATAGTATTACAGAACATATCATATCTATTACAGAACATATTCGTAGAACATATTCATCATAAATCTATCTATTACATCGTACATCTACATTAACAATGTTTGTTCAGCCATGCCGCGGGGCTTATAAATGACATTGCTCCAAGTAGAAATCTTTAGACGTAGTTTAATTTAAAAGTAGTGTTTTCTTTCGCCACATATCACTTATTTTGTGTCCAGATCAGTTTGGTTGTATTTATGTTACAGTGATATGACGGCAATCTTAGTATTTCAGAGTGATATGTATTCTTGAATAGCTTTATAGGTACGGTCTTTAGAAAAACATTCGCCATTTTAATTACACTCATACTTAAAAATATTACACATTTAACACAAAGAATTTAACGTTATAAAACACATAATAACATAATAAACTTAATATAATACAAAATAATTTTATGAAACGCTAATAATTTAGAGAGTAATGTTGGAAAATTTGATGACCGTTCGCACGCGGTTTTTAATCGCCATTACGTTGATAAGCGTGGCAAGCAAGCATTGAATATACGTGGTATACATAAGTTGCCACACGTGGGCATAAAGTAAACAAAAAAATATAATTGATCTCCTGAATCAATATAACTTTGGACAAGAAATGTGTCCCTTGTGAACATATAAATAATAAATGTCGCAAATAATTGTACTACCTGTGCGCTCGGATTAATTAAGATTTGTTAGTCGCACGTAAATTTATATATGGCTATTTCAATACAATTGTTAGATTTCGTATTTGAGCAACAAGTGGACAGATAGATAATCATATGAACCCACATTAATTGCCCTCAAAACAAAAACTAATAAGTTAGTTTTACCAGACATACATATCCGAATGGGGAACAAAAGTTTATTGCCCCGCAAAATTCATAAGCACCAATCGGCATTTTTATCTGATAAACTGTTGATTTTATGAAATTCGAACGATAGTAAGGTTTCAAAATAATATTGTTAACTAAGTCTCAAGGTGTATTGACCATAAAAACTGGTATTACATTTCTTCTCTTTCTAATATCTATTCAAGTGTTTTTCAGATGATTCGAGTTGTATATAAATGAATATAGGTATGTCAATTTGAAATAAATATTTATTTATTTGGCGAAGATTTGAAGATGAGGTAAACATTACATTTTCTGTAGCCATTGATAGACATATATTATTTTTAAACTACTTGCACGAAACACAAACGTAGATATATGTTTTCTGTTCAGAATAATATTTCGATTATTATATTATTTTCCGCTTAGTACACTATGTTATAAGTAATGCGTTATGTAAGACTATTAAAATATGTCATAAGTAATCACTGCAAATGCACTATAATATATATAAATACAATCAACCCTGCATATTCAGGTATTAGGTAGGATAATTCAGTACGATATGGCCTGTTAGAAAAAAAGACCAACGGAAAAATTTTACTGTCTTTGCTCTAGATGTCGTGAGCTAATATTAATGGATGATTGCTACTCGAACATATAAGTTGCTGTATACATTTTTTATTGAAAAAAAAATCAAAGGTAAGTATTTTTAAACCCCAAAGATTCAATTTACCTCAGATTTCTTTTAGTTAGATGATATCTGTTGTTTTAGTGTTAATATTTTTAAAACTTATTAAGTTTTTACTGTTTTCTCATTGAATAAAACAACCTGTCGATAGATAATATAACATCAAACCGAATAACAAATTCATAATCGGCGCTAAATTTATATTCCAGATTATACTTTCCAGATTATGCTTACATATATGATGATCTGAAAAATGACAATGTTATTGAAGAGGTTTCAATAATGCTTGAGAATCCTATATCTGAACGAGTTCAAGAAGAACTATCACCAACAATGCCTTCAACATCAAGATATAGCATTGATACTCACAAAAAGACACCATAAAAATACGCGCCTTAAAAGTACCTGACTACACGTGACTACTTTTAGAACTTACTAAGTTATACTGCTTACTAACGTTCGAAAACGGTCCAAGCAAGTAGCAAAGTTGATGGTGATCACATTTCCAGATTATATTAGTAAAAAAAAGGAAAAGGAAAGTAAAAGTAACAAGATGATGAAGAAAAAAAATCAATATTAAGAAGCAAAAAATTAAATTAGATTGAAGTTCTGAGGAAGAAGAAATGATAGAAGTAGCCGGTAAAATTCCGGTCCCGAAGATAATATATATGATTGCGTGGGATGCAGCGAAAATTACTACGAGATTGAAAAAATAAAAATTAGCTACAATGTATTTTTTGTGAATTATGTCTGAATGAAAATTGCACTCCGTTCAACAATTCTTACAACCCTTGTGGCAAGAAAATGAAAAAACAAGAAACGGAAATGAAAAACTTACACGAGACAAAGGAAAAAAGTAACGAAAAAGGCAAAGGGAGAGGAAAAATGATCCAGAAATTAAATGACCATCTTACCTTTACATGAGCGGCCAACTTATAATGGATATTAATATTAAAGCTTTTTCTAATGTTTCTTGAAAAAATATGTATAACATTAAGAATCATTTCCGAAAATATATATCGAAATAAGAGGAATAGCTCAGTTTATTATAAAAACATTATCCTAAAGCACGTAAATAATTTGTAGGCTTCACTGGAAACTATTGTAATACCAACACTTGTTTCAAAAGTAAATAATGTATCACAATGTTTTTTTAATTATCTATACGCCGAATATAATATAAGTAACTGTGTATAATGCCATCAAATCTAGAAATATAGCCGCGTAAGCTGACACATTATCGCTATCTCACTCTAACGCCTTATAGAATTAATAAATAGCATATATGCTTCAGGCTTTTTCAGCGTCGAGATTTCGATTATTTTTACAAAATGTTTGAAACGCCTGCTAATTCCGTCAAAAAATGGAGTGTTGTCCATTTATATCGTGCAAAATATCACAATTAGTGTCAGTAAAATAATGGTATAATACATGTATTTGTAAGATTTTGTATAATGAAACTTTCTAACGTTAATGTTTTGATTATGTATTTAGTTTTATAATCCTCTGGATATAATGGAAAGAATTTTATAAATAGTCGTCAGCTGATCTAATATGTATTTGTGCCAACCATATTTTAACTGTCAAATTCAATTGTTTATAAACATTATCTCTTGAAATTGAACGGACTATAGTGTTATATAGTGTAGTCATCCATATTAACGAATGGATGACTACACTGAACCAAAATGTGTAAATATTTAGTACATACTTACGAAATTCTAAAAATCATCAAAATACGACCTTATAATGTAAATATAACACTGAAATCAAATTTAAACATAGTATTACTACTAACTAATTACTAATTTTAGAGATCGGTATATAAATTAGATAATTCAAATTAATTTTACTGAGTGGTAAAAAAGCTTCTTCTAACTCCATCATACCTTTTTATCTAAACGGTAAATGAATAGATTATTTTTGTTATTCCTACTCAGCACAGTCAACCGATGCAATAGTGATTGAAACAGCCATTGAACTTTTCGTGACAATAAATAATTTTATTCATACCTTGGCTAACTAAAACTCTCCGCGATTACCTAACACACCTAATGTCAATAACAAAAATATGGTACCAAACGTAACTGAACAAAAAATCTAATTTCACTTATTCAACTTCCATTTTGACAAATAAACAAATTAAACTAATTATTGTTTATTACCTAAGCTACAAATACCCTGCAAACTTGTCAATAGGCAATCTTATGCTTCAATATAATTGTCATTAAACCATAATTTTAACCCACTGTCTATATCAAGACAAGAACTCATTAAAAGTTAAAATAGAAGCAATTTATCGTTTAAAAAAATCGGTAAGAAAACCGATAAACCCACGCGATGCTAGCTACTCACGCATTTACTCCCATTATCCATTCTCCGAAAATACAGAAGTTATATTGATCAAACATTAGGAAATTTGCATTTTAATTAAAGTGAAAGGTTATCAGCGGGAAATGTAAAGAAAGCATTCCTCCCGTCTGCGCGCCGCACGCCGCCGGTATGCTAATGCGCGATGAAGGAGTACTGGAGACCAGTCGGTGGTGATTCACTTTTATGGACCAATGTACTTGGAATAATAAAAGAACTTGCCCTCGAGACCGATTACATCAAGTCAACAATCCGAAGATGCGAGCAGAAGCCGACTGTGAGTTTTGAACCCCTTGTTTAGCGTCGTGATGGACAGACATGGTCCTAGGATACGTAAATGAGATGTAATGAGTTGCTTGTTAGTAATATAATAATATTTATGTAGTATTGCAATAATATGCAATAAATGAAGTATATAAATGGAAATTTTTAAAGTATTTTTCAGGAATGAATATGCCAGTATTTAATGAACTTTAAACGCTGTTTGCGCGTTGTTACAGAAGACTCTCTTAAGCACAATATTGATGAATGACATTAAAACCATATTTCCAGAGTCTCCCGACGGGTCATATAGGGTCGGCCGAGAGAAAGGAAACCAGACCAATAGCACGATGGATGACGTTGTCAACGATCTGACAGATCTGAATGTAGGAATGTGCAGATTGGCTAGGGTCCTCCAAGAACTATAGAATTAACTTTTGCATTGAAAAATCCATCAAACCCATGTAAGAATCCTTCTGGAAGTGTATGATGAAATAATAAATAAATAAGTGTGTGACTAAATACTCTATATACTTAACGTCGTATAAAAACTTTCCCGTAAATAGAAAAAGATAAAATAAAATGTAGAAATCGTTTTTAGTCTAAATTTAGATTAAAATTAATAAACTATTAGGTGAAATAAAGCATATTTTTATAATTTATTTTTGTTATTATATATTCAATACGAACTATAACCATGAATTGAAATAACTGATACAAAGGTCAAATTTTTATTGCAAATATTTTTCCGATTGGGGGTAGTATTTTTCGCAATTTCTGATATATATATATATATATATATATATATACATATATATATGTATGTATATATATATATATATATATATATATATACAAATCGAATTTAAGAAATCGAAATTATTACGATTTCAACACATGTTGACTTTAATATATCATATTTACACTTATTGTTGAGAAAACCCTAAATTAAATAATATTTACTATTAAATATATTCAACTCCAAATTAATTTTAACTAATCTGCTTTCAATTTAAAAAAGCTCAATTCCCAATAATAGTATTATTCATCATCAACATAAATAAGTCTCAAACCAACAAACAACAAACTGGTTACGTGGGTGTCAAGACTATCATCTTTCGCTCAGATATATATACCTATTATTTATATACCTATTAATATATATATATATATATATATATATATATATATATATATATATATATATATATATATATACACATATGTATAAAGAAATAAGTTATCAAACAATTTCTAACATCGATTTCAAACATATATTTTGAATGAGCTTTAATCCTTAAAAAATATAATCTACCCAACCTAATACAAACTAAGCCACACAATGCAAACTTATCCGTAACTATAAAGTTATTTTTTAAACATCCACCGCTCAATCATTCACCGTAGATCAAACATCCGCCCACATTCGTTGCTAAAGCATTTAATAAAATAATCTATCGCAATATTATTATCATACCCCTAGCTGGCAGGTAGCCGTATTAAGATAGATGACGGTCCCGTGTACACTTGGTCCCTCAAGGTACACAATCATATTTTATGGATTATGTAAGGCGAAAATGGATTATCTTATTTGAGAAACGCGTGATATTTAAATAGCTATGTCTTAAAACAGTATGTAAATAGACGTCAGACGAGGCTTTTATGTGGGACGTTTGGGTAACATAAAATTTGTCCCAATATTACACGATAATTTTGCATAATTATTAATTATCGTGTATTATTATGCAAAAAAAGTTAAACTGTTGTTCAAAGAATTATTTGAAATTCCAAGAATGAAAATATATCGATATACAATACAATCAAATATATATATACATATATATATATATATATATATATATATATATACGTATATATATATATATATATATATATACACATATGTATATATATATATAAATATATATATATATATATATATATGTATATATAATATTGCAATAAATCTCGACACAAAATGAGAAATAACAAAAAAAATGACTAAAATTATAAAATATGTACCAAAACAGACTTCGACATGAAACCGCAACTCGTCTAAAACACAGTTTGATATTCCAACCTAAGACAGCTATGTTTATATTTATCTTTGTCTATAATATAAACGCCACATCCTTATCAAATTTTCAGATGTACAGTCTTAAGTAAAAAATTTAATCCTGAACACATACATTACAGTAACCGAAAAAATAGTAGAAAAAATCTATTGATGTAAGCAAATAAACAACTGAAATCATATTACTACCTTTTTCAATTTAAAAACTAAGAAGAAATAATAAATATATTTGATAATAATAAATAGTCTTCACAGTAAAAAAACGAGTGTGCTTTAGACCACACGACTGAAGTAAAACTTCAAATTCACAAAATATGAACTTTAAAATGAATTTACAAAATAATCAAAAAATCTCCGTTCGCGTAACGCTAGCAAACACATATATATATATATATATATATATATATATAAATATATATATATATATATATATAAATATATATATATATATACATATATATATATATATATATATATTTCATGCACTGGCTATGAGAGGAAGAGAGAAAGAAAATGTGTGCTCGCACCTCTCTCTCTTGTCCCTACAGTAATATACGAAACGTAACTCTCTCTCTCTTTCTGTCATCACTAACTTATATCTCCCTCTCAACTTCCGTTCGCCTCGCCCGATCATACTTTTCGTAACGCTCTCGTCACGTATTCACCGGCTTACTCCCCAAGTCAAGCGTGCGTAAAGAAATTTTACTTCAAGAAACTGAAATCCTTTTTGAAAAATCTAACCAAAACAATATTAATTAAATTAGGATTTTTCTGGAAAAGTTTAACCAATCACTGTATTCACCATGAATTAATTTTTATTAGATTCCCATTTCTTAGGGACCGAGAACACTAAATTTAAATGCAATCCATTAAAAGGTTTAAATCTAGTTAGCAGCAGAAAGTTCGCGCGGCAGCAAGGAGACGCACAATCATTTTAGTCTACGAAGTACTTACTACTATCCCTATTATCCATTCGGAGAAACGCATCGTTATGCACTTACTGTGATTGCATTTATACGGCGAACGCTTATTGGAATCGCACAAGCAGTGCGCAGCATGCATTTAAACTTACTCGGTGTCGGAACGAGCGGGTAACGAATTTATATTCAGATTATTCAATTCCAAAGTAAGAATACGGAATTCATTTGAATATTAATTTTCTCAAAATCGTTTTGTGAGTTCTCAGACACTTTATCGAGATGGGTACTTGGTTTATGTATATAGATTATTTTTTGGTTAGTTCATCCGTTTTATTGTTTTCACAGTTAATTTAGAATAAATAAAATGTATTTATATCGACTTATGTATAAATTAAAAAATAAAAAAGAAACTTTTTCTGACAGACTTTTTTATTACAATATTACGTACAAAACACAGTGGGACGTATCTGCATCTTAAATCAAATAAACAAAAAAAAACATTTTTACCAGCTGTACTCGCTGTTTTTATTGCACAAATAATGTACCGATTTACAATAATAAAATACGTAACAATCAAATTTATACAACCTAATACGAAACTTTTTAAAAACTAATTAAATCACAAACATTGAGAACAAATTCACATTTTACACGAAACCTAAGGAAAGTAATCACATATTGAATACATATAACATCGAAATATTATTATGTATGAAAATGACCGAAAATTATGTCTGGCCTCATCCGTCTGCCGTATTCGAGTGATTTACTCGAGCGCTCCCACGCCACTAGACATTTCATCTCAGGCCACGACTATTTTGCTGATAATTATTTATCCGAGTGGAAAACTTCATTATGCGATTTAAAATAGACGTAGCGACATTTCTTGACGTATATAAAGTTGTTTTTTGTAGATACTAAGCGTTAAATACCTTGGCACTTCTTTGTTGTTGCTGTATTAATATAACATAAATTATTTTTTGGAAATAATAAATCACCAGGAGTAAACCCGTTGTGATGTAATGAAAACGAAACATTACTCCAAGTTAACCTATATATGTTTCTAAACCGACAAACGGACAGACATACAAAAATTCCAATAATTGTCCTGATGCATTCTATCATGCATTCTCATCACCCCGTTTTTTTGCAAATATTTACAATGTATACCCAAAGTGTATTGTTTTATTATATGTTGATTTTGTTGAAAATGAGAGCACTAAACCAACAGTTCAATAGCATCTCCCATAGTATTCTAGTAGACGATTATGTTAGAGAATTAAAATATTATCTCATTTTCTGACACACTTGTAATACACGACACAGAAATTTATAGTAAACGTTTCGCATGTTGTGTACGAGTATAGTGTAGTGATATACAAACTTATACTCTCAATGTTATATTTGCTATCATCTAAACAAAACAGATTAACGTCGTTATGTACATATTAAATATATAACGAATATTCGCATTCGCGAATATTAACCTGTTTTTAATATTGGCACTCACATTCGCAAAAATAATTCAAATATTTTGCAAATATGGTTGCGACTAAATTTTCGTGACGAGTTCATTAAAATAGAAAGATATATCAAGAAAGGTCAATACCTTAAATTTCAAAAACTGTTTATTGCAAGGAAATATGGTATGTCGTGCAAAAAAATAAAAGTTTTGACGCCTTTTCCTTGAGGCACGTGAAGAAAATCAGTAAAAATTCGTTCATCGTTCGTCTCATCGACAAAGTCAGATTTAAAAACTCGGTATTCGCATTCGCATTTTCATTTGCGAATACCGTTGCCATATATTCGCATTCGCAGTCGTATTCGCGAATGTGTAAAAATCTATATCGGTTACATCACTAGTACATATATATATCCTATGTTAATTTTTTTGTTTTTTGTATACCCGTGAAGTCGAACTTTTTGTCACGAACTATGCCATTATTCAGCGTCATTGCGTAATATTTTAAACGACGCCTTAGGCGAGGTTAATTACGCGGTTTCTACTTCGTTTTCTCGCAGTGATATTTTAAATATAATGTTTAATTAATTATAAATATATTTGTTTATAAAACTATGAAAGGTGTGTGTCTGTACATTGAAAAAAAATTAAAATATTATTATGATATGTTATTTAATAATCTCTGAACCCAAAAAAAATTTTAGAACTTTGTTAGTCAATCTTTATACATGTTTGACTGTTTAACTGTTCGATTATGTTTGACTGTTCGTTTGTCCAAGTATAACTCATATACTTTTTGAGCGATTTGAACAAAAATTTAACTAAAATAATCCTTGAGGTTCAAGTTAAACTTAGGCTATCATTTAACCCTTTTAAATGCTTCCTAAGGACCGTTTTATCTGTCTGAATATATTTTTTGTTTATCTATTTGTACGTGTTAATTACTGAAATAATGCTTTAAAATCTAAAAAAAATTTCTTCTCTAATCTTTTCGAAAGAATTTGGAATTCAGTTATTAACATGATGATAACGATATTTATAATAGCCCAAAACGGTTGAATACAAATTGTCAAGACTATACAAAGATTCACATTAAAGTTCCAGCTAAGGTACACAACACTATTATTTCAGTGAAAGGTAACTTTGACATGAATACGTTACTCAAATTACTATATATATCAGCAACTATTTTGAAATCACCGAATTAAACACATGCACACATGAAAAAACACTAATCTAGTCTCAGAATTTGCAGGAACCGTTACGTAAACAATTTATTGATATCAAATTCCACAATAAAAGTTTATAAAAAAGCAAGTGTTGTCTCAAACTGGCGAGATCCCATACATACTGTTTTTAATATGAAAAAAAAATTTCTCCACGCGGTCATAAGATACACCAGATTTAAAAATTCAATGCTATGATGGATTTTTCGTATTGAACTTCATTTATTGCAATATTGGCCAATTGAAATGAAAATAAAATTTTACACTTTGAAGATGAAATTTAATTCTGAAGAAAAATTAATAAGAAGGACAAAGGTTTGAATTTAATATAAATATGTCTTAACGTATTGGAACATTTTCCCTTTAACTCTTCAATAAATGCTTCAACTTTGACGTGGTTTTTCTTTACAAAAATAACTTTCTTCCAGATGACAATGGAATGTATTATATTTCAATGTTTGATTAGCAATTTGGAATGAGTTTACTCTGCTGCATTTGACGTTTTGCAATGCACGTTTTGATAAATAATTATTCTACGAGGCTGACTATAACACCTAATGACATAATAAGGTTATATTCTGAAAATATGAAACGAAAGAAAAAATACCTTAAATCGACAAATGATATCTACAAGGTATTATGAAACATTTACGAATTCATATGTATATTTGAACACCAACCCATGACGAACTTGGGGTTCATTTTAAAATAACTCAAATAAGCATTAATTTGAATAACTTGCCTGTATAGAGTAGAATCCTCTTAATAATAAGTATTATAATTTTGTACAGATTTCTCGCAAAATATAAATATAACTATTACTTATACGGGTATAATTTTGCTTCGAATCTATAATTAAACGTTTCATGTGTGCTCACAATTTCGTCGCACGTATCACCGAGTCTAACCATTCGGCCAAAAGGAATCTTGTTGCAACTCAAAGGAGATCGTCAAAAGTGCATATGTTATTGGTCATATGTGTTACAAGAATAAATCTCTGAATCTCTTAAATGAAGAACATTAAACAAACGTCTTATTAAAACTTCGATTTAAATCGTCAATTAGACAAATGTCAGGTTATTTTTTATTATAGTTTGTAAATGTTATTTCTAAGGAATTCTTTGAAGCTCCACGGATACGAAAAAACAGGTAAAAATAAAAAAGAGCGAAAAAACAGTCAGTTTGAAAACAACAGGACCAATGGCAATGTTTATTTTTAATTAATTTAGGCGACGGTTAGAAATTAAAGAAAAAACAAACGGTATTGATTATTTTTTTAAACATTTCTAAAAGTTATTATGTGTTTTATTACATCTTTATTCTTATTTTTATTTCTTATTAACAATTTTTGACATATTAAAAATATTGTATACGCCCGTTTATAAAGATACTTTTTTTGTTTCATATTATGGTTACAAATTGTATTTTATTTTGCAGCCTTTCGTAATTATTAATCACTAAATTGTTTGTTTTTTTATGTTTTAAAAAAGTCTGAGTTTTTTAAATGTTAGATTTTATTCCTGTAATGCCAGGACCATTTTCACCGTTCTTCTTTACTCATCAATTATCTTCCTGTCCCATCTTTAACCAGGTAAAAATATGCAATGGCTATATTTTATTTTAATCTGTTTTTTAAATAATACTTATTTAAGTTAAAAAATTTAAACGGTATTTTCGTAATTTATTCTGCCCTTTAGTCGAATATACAACAATAGGGACCTGTTTTATAACATAAAAACGGTTATAATGAAACAATATGTAATGATTCGCCATGTACGTACTAAAATCCGAATATATACTTTTGTAGATTCATTGTCGTATATAATCCTCAATAATATTTTTAATGTAGATAATAGGTTTTAATTTGTTTAACTAAAAATACTTCTATGGCTCGATATTCTAACGGAAAACTGAACATAACGGCTAATCTTTAATAACTACCTATACATGTCGAACTTTTTGTCAATTTGCCTTTTTCCTACAATATGTTTATACGTTATTACAATATGTGTTTATACGTTATTACAACTATAACGGTTTAACAGTTTAGCTCAAAGAGACACCCGCCACAATTTTAACATCTCTCACTTAAATCGTTATTGCTTATTACTATTATCAACACGTTCTCAAAGATCTTACATACTATATGTCCATCTGAATGTTATTAGCTATACCACGATGTAAATTTTATGGTAATCGGACTAAAAATTAACAAAAAACAAGAAAAATCCTCTTTATAAAACAATTGTGTTAATTTTCCAGTTTTGCCAAAAGAGACATACGAGAAACTTTATTACTGTTCATTTTAATTTAACAATTTTCTACAGGAACCTACAAATGCGCGCACAGAGCACATTCACTGAAAATAAAACGGTTGACACAACGCGAGTTTCCATGTACTCACCTATCAAGAATCTAAAACTCTCAGTGTTGCTAATTTTTTAACGACCGTGAAACATATTACGATAATTCGACTTTCATTCAAAGCTATTATATTGAAAAGTTTCTCCCCAAAACTAAAATTAGTATAGATTGTTTGTGGAAAACAGAAAAATGTATTATACCTATTTCTGCATTCAAATGAATATCTAGGATGCAGTTCGTTCAAGATAAATTTGATGTAAAAACTATGTAAAAGACTTACGTCGAATTGGGGAAATTGGCTGAAAATTAAGAAGACTTATGTCTAGAAAAAAAATTATTGAATTTTAAAACAGCTCATGGCATCTTTTGCAAATTTATTGCATAGCAACATCAGCATTATTTTATGACACAAATATGGTTTGTAATCACGATAATAAAATAAACATAAAAGTAAATTTAATTAGTTTTCTCTACATAAAGAAATACAACTAATTGTTTAATGCCCGTGTCAGTTGCAAGTTTATAAATGCATAACCGGTCTGTTATGCATTCGGCCGTGTTACTATTCTAATGCAATCTCCCGTTCATTGACATTAAAAACTAAATACAAGACGTCATTATTAGTGAACGAGAGGTGACATTGTATTAGTGTGGGGTGTGTTACTACGTTGATTTATTGTATACTTACGTAATAATCACTGAATGTGATAAAATTTCACTTCTCCAAGGACTGCAAGAAATGCCTATGGCAAAGAAATCCCCTACTCAAATAAATAATAAGTGAGATTAAACAATAATAAAAAGTATATAAAGTATATATATATATATATATATATATATATATATATATATATATATATATATATATACTTTCATATAATGGAAAATACTTTTTAATCCACGATCATGTACATAAATACCGATACGATACAAACTTCTATAAAGTCATTTAAAAAGAACACTTCGCTAATTGTAGTGGGATTGTGAACTCCACGATATATAAAACGAATCCAAACAAGACATGAATTTGCAGTATAAAAGCTTATATTTAACCGCTTTAGCCGCTCCGTAGCCCGATAAATTACGAAACATCTCAGGGAAATCGACGCACTCGGAAAATATATAAGGCGGCCGCGGTAAATATTCCTACGTTTGTCTCCTCCTCAGTTCATTGAGCGATTACGACATAAAGCAATAAATATCCAAATATAAATTTTATGAGATTTAAATTCTCTCAAAATAATATACAATTTCAAGAACGACAAGATAATTGACGCAAATTACAGAGGAAGGCAAAAAAGTTCATAGCCCCAGGTTAAAGAAAGTATCCACTCAAGTTTGCCTGGCAAGGGGGAAAGTTCGGAATCGGATATTTACTTTCAGCCCCTATCTTGCAAATTTGATTGGGAATACAAGAGTTATTTCATAAGGAAGGTGTATTGGAGTAGAAGCGACGGCGAGGATTCTGAGGGCTTGCGAACTACGCGTCCGTTTTTATTCGATAACACTGAGGATACAACTCCGAGCAACAACATCTGTTTCAAAAATGATTATTGAGCATGGCCCAAAACTTCTTTTGAAATTGAATCCAGGGAATAATCACGGTTCCAACTTTTCTCTCGCTACTTCGTTACGAGATGGGGGTTTTATTTCGTCTCTTATCAATTGAAAATGGGCACGTTATAAATTTGTACTAAGTTTCTTTACGTTTTTGCACACATTCTTTAAATATAAAACTATACTGTATAGTGAATTACATAGAGGTATATAATTTATTTCATGTTCTGAACATGAAGGGTTCGAACAACTATTGCTTTCTCTTCTACTTCTAAACTAAGAATGTTCTATGCATAAAAATTGTATAGACTTTATAAGGTAATAAGCCAAAGCTAAAGATAAATTAAAATTTAGGTGTCGAATTAAATTTAGGGTTGTATATAAAGGTGATTGAAAAGAAAATTCCAAGGCGTATGTACATCGTTGAAAAGAATGTTTTAAGCACATATAAAATCCATAATCCTTAGCTACGATTTTATAGTGGGCTTAACAGTAACAAGTAGATTTAATTTCGATATTTTAATGTAATTTAGGGAAAAGATAGTTTTTTTTTTCTTTTCTTACGGTTTATAAAAACTGTATTTACATGGTCACAATACACTGTGCGCCCTTATATGTTTAAATTTTTAAACTTGTAATTTCATGTTAACAGGAAGATTGTGAGTTGTGTGCATCCTTATCATGTTTTTCTTAATTCACCATTTCTGAAAATTACAATATATTCGTTTGCAAATTTTAGTAAAACTTAATCAAATTTCAATATAAATTAATGCTATTTTAATATATATATAACAAAAGGAAATTGAAAGAGGTATACTAGACTAGAGGTAAACTAGGTACTTAATACCTTAGGTAAACCTTACTTATGTAGTAGTTTCTGCTAGAGTTTTAATTTATATTATATAGCCTAATACGTTAGAAACAATTTTGCCTATTATTTAATTTATTTTATGATACCGACATGACCAGTAATACTCGTATGGTAATAACGCCACATTTCAAAAAAGTAAATACTCTGTTATTAAATATTGATAACAAAGGTGTAGTAAGCTGACTTCGATGGGCTCCTGAATTCAAAATAATGGAATTATAATCAATAAATTCTTCTTCTGTATGCGCGGCACTAGCAAAGTGATGTGACGCGACGTGACGAACCCCTTATCGGGATTTGAATATTCAGCGATATAAATATTATTTCAAAAAATAAAATCTCCAATTTACTAATAATACAATATTTTTCACAAATCTTTAGGGTTCTATTCATCATAATTAATAAAATACCGAACCATTATAGGATCCTTTGTTATCCGTCCATCCGCCCGCCTGTCTGTCAAATTCCTTTTTGTCAGAAATGGCTACCTTAGAACGATTGTTTAGACTACTAGAAAAAATTCAAGTATTTTAATTCTCGCAACAAAGATATGGCCCTTTAAAACGTATTTTTTCCTATTTATACCGTCATCAAAACCTATAGGATACGTCGACCTACAATCTTAAAAGTTGATATAAATGGGAGCTCTTACAGCATAATTAAAGGAAAAAACCCAAAAATCAATTATTTCTAGTTCTTTGCAGATTTATATAATAGGCAAGAAATACGAGTAATAGGCAATATATTGATATTCTAAAAAAAATTAATTTTATAAATAGTTTAATATTACCTATAGAAATATTATGTAAAATTGAATGTTTATAAATATCTAAAGGTGTACAGAACCCTCGTAACCCGAGTTCTGTTTCTGTTAAATAAATGTTTAAATACGATGTGAATTATGATGTGAAAAAATAAATAATTCATTAAACATATTTTTTTAATAAATTGTTTTCTTCTAATCTATATTTTCGAAAAGTATCCAAATAAATCTTGCTATTGAACATATTTGACGTTAATTTTGTAGAAATTCATTTTTCACAATTAAATGAAACTATGTGATGTAGTATTATTTCTACTTTCTTTCAGTTCTTTACCACGATCTAGGTATCGTTGTATTACATCTTCAGGTGGGCTATTAGTAAAGATCTTTGTTAATAGCCCACCTGAAGATGTTGTAACACAACGAAACCTAGGTCGTGGTAAAGAACTTAAAGAAAGTAGAAATAATACTACATCACGTAGTTTCATTTAATTGTGAAATCTTGCTATACCGTTTAAAAAATCGACTGTAAATTAAAAATATAGCACTGCTAGGATATAAAGAGTTTGTGCATATTACTTCATTTAATATTCTCGAAGAATAAATAAATCATACATACATAACCTACGTAACATACTTAACCGCCTTCTTATATATAGAATATTTAAAAAAAAATAGACTCCATATTTCCGACCATTGGAAATACTTTGAAAATAAAACAATACAAAGAAAAGTACCCTTTTCAAAAACATTTTCTCGTTAAATAAGCAATTTATATAACCAACTAAATTTTAGTATAGTAGTCTCATTCGAAAGTCGGTTCACGATGCGTTATCTTTTATAACTTGCAAATAAAAATCTCTTCCAAAATTCATCCATTTCTACTTTCGCATCCATCCTTTGCTCTTAATATAAGGATTCCACTTGAAAATGAGAAAACAAGAATACGATTTTTTAGAAGTAACGTTTCGAGTATGATAGGGTCATTGAAGTATGATAGGGTATTGAATATCGAGGAGATTTTTTCTTGACATTCAGAGAAATGTGAACTCGTTTGATTGGAAATAAGGAGACGGAATAAATTTATAATTCTAGACTAAGGTAATAAAATTAGATGAAAGATGATTTATATCTAGATTACACCAAAATTACGAAACTTTCAAAAATTTTAGGATCAACGCGATTAGTATTTTACGTGGTCTTACCTTTTCCTTTAGGACAAATGAAATTTTGAACGGGAAAATAAAACTTTGTAAGATCATCTCATTTGCCCTTCCGTTTGTTGTTGTCTATCACAGGCGTTTTATTTTCAGAAATCGTTTCATTTACAAAATTAACATTGGGCATAATAACATAACATTAACCTGTTAACCAACTTATAACTCAATGCTTAATGTTTAAAAAAATTATATGGAATTTTTTAAGCAGACAAATAAAAAACTCGAAATGTTTTCTTTTCCAATTTCATATATCGTGTGGAGTATTATCTAGTAATATAAGGTAGTTCTATAAATATTGCTGAAAATGTTAACAGAATCATGACATCCCCCCTCAGGAACTGCTTGAGTCAAAACTGCTTAAGTGTCATCTGAAAAATGTCACGATTCATGTGGCGACTTCAATTCATATGGCGGAAAATAAAAATAACAAATAACGTTTTAATAATAGTTTAATAGAATATCTGCGTGCCCTCGTGTAAGTGTTATACTTTTTAACCTTTTTTATTACCTGAATTTCATATGACTTATATAAATTATGCGCAACGTGCTTGACATTTTTAATGAATTGAAAAAGTTCCAAAAAATTTCTCAAAATATTTTTCATTTAAAATGTTTTCTATGGAAATAGAATGTATCTTTAGTGGGTTTTTTAAATTTTTTTTTAATATTGACCATTACACTTCCTCTATAATGTCTTTTCATGTTTCGTTGCCTCTTATATATTCGAATATTTAAATTTTCTTTAATTTCTTAATAAAATACTTTCAAATCATAATCTATACAATATATACATATTTATTATAAGCCATAAGAAATACTGAACTTTGAGAATTCCCTTACAAAACCAATAGCGAGTGGATCACATATATTCATTTTTGGAAAGTTTTAACTTTTATGAAAGGTGTGCGACCCCCTTTATGTGCATCTCCAGACGAATTAATTATTGTGTAGTACAACTGATAACAGTAAGACTCATCGTATCGTCACAAAATATAAAATTGTACCAATTCGCGAAAACCGAAGTTGTTTATTCGGTGGAAAATAAACACCTATTCAAGCAAAAAAAATAACATGGACCAATCACAAATCGTTTAAAAATCTTCGTAATTTTTTTCCATAAGACATTAATTTTGCAATTTACTATTCGTTAATGAAATCTTCATTAAAAGACGCACATATGCTCTATACTACTGAACATTGTCAATAAGCACCAACCACTTGGGGTCCGCTACATTATTTATTTATCAGCATCTCCCCACGACTCGAGCTCTCTGAATTTCTCATAGCGGAAGCATCAGTCTGCATTTGGCCATTACCCTAACTGAACACCATTAATACTTCAAATGGCAATTTCGTGTCCACGATCGATTCCCGCCGGCGCCGAATATATTTACACTTATGTCTGGGCGCTAACGAAATTATTCACTCGTGTCCCATCTGTATGGATATTACGAATGCGGTAATGTAGTTTAACGTATAAACCTAGCTTAAGAGTATTAACTGTTGACTTACGTTTATCTACATGAACTAATAAACATATAAATTCAAGAACATTATTTACTTTGTAACAGTCCGGAAAGAAATATAAACGAGTCATTCATAAATATATGTACAAGCCCACTTCACTAAATAGATGCATTCTATTTTTAATTTAATAAGAATCATTGCGTCAAATTAATGTACCGAACATACTCGTAAGGGTATTGTCTAATGAAGTCGAATCGAGTCAACTATACTTGGATTCTATTCTAGATCATGTTATTTTTTAATAGCCCAATCTAAATATAATAAATTCACCAATTCAGGCCCTCTGGCTTCTTATTATGATCTACCGATTAACAAATTTGACTATTTCTAATTTTACTACAATATTTAAATGAGTCATTTAGTACAATATTTAAATGAGTCATTTAGTACAATATTTAAATGAACATTTGACTTACAATTTCTACTGCTTTTTACCACTGTTCATATAGGCATAAAACTTTACACCCATCAATATGAAAGGCGTCATCAAATACCATCGTTCAGCTTGATATTGCTAATGAGACTCTAGGATAAAAATAATGATACGTCCATTCCTACTTACTTGATGTCGATCAACTAAATTATGGCAAGTCTTAAGCCTGGACTAAAATTAGTATTTAAAAACTATCTGTATTCCGTTGGCAAATAATATGCATTAAAATGTTGAGTACCTTTCATCAGACAACAATGTATTATTCTAAAGTAAAAATATTCGAACAATTTACTACGTTCTTTATACGATAATCCGATGTTATTTATTCAGTATTTCCCATTCATTTCCCAGAAAAAAAAATGATTTCAGTGTACCGCATCAGCAATCCGGTGACATTTTCTTCAACTTATTTATCTATATAATACCGGTGAATATCCATATTTATTTAAGAGTAATATTACTCTAAAATCGAATTACCGGTTCACCATTGCTATTATTATTAAATTTTAGGGTTCGTTAGTGTTTAATTACGTTTTATGCTTCTACACATGTTGTATTGTATCCTAATATATATATTTATATAAAATACTTATTATTTTGATCATCAATTAAAAATATTTAAGTTTTATTTAGAAATTACATATCCGCGCGTTTACTATCGAAATTCGATAGCAGTAAATAAATTGATTACTTATACAAACAATTAGTGGGACTCGAGTTTTTGCAACCTGATTGGTTGGGGTAAAACTCAGTAATAAAAAAAAATAAACACAAAAGAAATAAATCCTACTATATAAAAAAAATATTCCTACCCCGCTTGTTAGAATGTATATTACATTATAAATTGATTAAATGTAATTACCCATTACATTAAATCTTACTTTAGTTTTAAAAACAAGATTTTTGGCAATTATTTCGATCTTAGACATTTGTCATAGAAAATTATTTACATCGGGAAACAAATATTTCTATGGCAATGTGGCAAAAATGACAACCTGAACTTTTCCGGGCACATATGATAGGATTTAACAATTATTCTTTGTGCTGTTTGTTACCCAGATTTTAAGCTTAACTACCTGCATACGAAATTCAAAATTTTTAGCTGCACCATCCAATACCTCTTATTTTGTATTAAAAATAAAACAGTCAATACGAATATGTAATTCAGATTAGATCCAAAAAAATGCAACTTGATACTAAATTAAGACTTAGAACAAAAAATAAGGAGCAAATTCATTTCTAATTTTGAAAATATTAAACAGGGATTTAGACTCTATGACTTTACTCAGAATCTATGACTTACAACATGCACGTCAAATTACAAGTTCGTTGGAGACACCGCTTATATTTTGACTACATCGTGCGATACTTTTGGTATTTGAAAATGCCCAGGTATAATAGATAGACATGTTAAAGTGAAAATATAGATTGAATATATTTGGCGTTAATTTTGTAGAAATTCATTGTTTATAATTAAATGAAACTACGTGATGTAGTATTATTTCTACTTTCTTTAATTTCTTTAACACGACCTAGGTTTCATTGTAGTACATTTCCAGGTAGCCCACCTGAAGATGTAATACAACAAAACCTGGGTCGTGGTAAAGAAATTAAAGAAAGTAGAAATAATACTACATCACGTAGTTTCATTTAATTATGAAAATATACAGTTAATTCAGATTAGTTTTCCCATAAATTGGATATGGGTTATACCTATCTGACAAGTTTTTTAATGCAATATAAACCAATAACTAATTTATCAAAACATTCCCTTTTCTTCTTTGTTTGAATCCCACAATTCAAATGCAAAATCATTTTTTGCTACAAAAAATGTTGCTTTAGGATTTTATTCACAATTTTTCCTGAAACACATATTTTCTTCTCGTCGCTATATTCTCCAATAAGTGAACGAATCCGTGCAAAACAACGCACAACTGTGTTTCTCCTAAAAGTGAAAAAAATATTTAATAAATAAAATCAATAAGAATTGACCACCAGTAGCGCTGCAGCTGCTGCCGGAGCGGGTATCGAATTTAAATTGCTAATATAATCTGAATGACCGTACCGATTTTCCGACGCCTTCACTCCTCGACCGCCATCCATCAACATATATTAATTTACTGACATGTAAATTCATTTTGTATCGAAGCGAAAGGTCTGTAAGGCATGTTTTATATAGAATTCAAAACCAGGACCAAATCAAAATCAGAAAATATATAAACAAAAAATCAACTTGTCGTTAGCATCACTTAATTAATTACCGTAAATATGGACCACACTATAAATAAAGGCATAAAGTTGAGAATAAAAGCTTTTCCGCGTGTGTAATTACAATAAAAATATTATATACAATAGTATATATGAAATCAATAATATTACATCACCAATGATAAAAATTAAAATACCTAAATTATATAAAAATAATCGCATATAGCTTTTTATACAAACGTATGATTAACCCAATTCGTATAAATATTCAAAGTAAATCAGCAGTGTATTTTCGTTTCACACTGAAAATATACATGAAATTTATTAAAATAAAATGCGTAAATAATAATTTAGATTAAAAAAATATCACGACATTTTTAACAATAAAATACAATAATAGGACTTTCAATGCATAACCCACGAATAGTACAATAATAATAAGGTAATTAAAAAAATAAATAAACCGACGTTGTAAAAAACAAAGCTAAAAAGTTGGACTTAACCGGACTATATTTTTAGTCCTAGGGTGCATATAATAATGAGCTATTTCTGGCAACATAACAATTATACTATTGACTGATAAAGAAATATATGACGGAATTATGCACATTATACAGATTAAACCGGCTATAACCGTTAATGAGGTCGATTATATCGTACATTTAATAAATACTTTTATCAATGTAAAAATATCTCAACACCATAAAATAACACTTATATACTTATTGTAGTACCATATATTTAATTCAATTTCCTCAAAAACACATAAGCAATTATAGTCTATGTGCCTCCACTCCAGTACTATAATAAAGCAATGAGCTTCTACTAGCTTCACGATTATGGAGGATGCAACATAAAAACATCACTAAAAAAACTATTTTAATTCTTTTTATGTTGCCTCAAATTAGTTCAAAAGCAAATAAAAGTAATCTACGTTGCTTGATGATTAAAATTACATAGGAATAATCATTAAAATACATAATTCGAAACAAAGAAACAATTTTATAAGTAAATGTTCGTGCATTAACTCCTATCTTAACACAAGAGCATTACTCATAAAATTGTTTTTTTTTAGATCAAATGATTTACCACCGTCCTGTCACTGCTGCAAAACAATAATACTATTCATTTTGGCACATATTCCACTGATTTATGATTTTTTACGGCCCTTTATTTGATGACGCTTTTCATATTGATGGGTGTAAAGTTTTATGCTCCGGCTGTTTTTCACGACAGTGGAGTGACAAGACAAACCGATGAACAGGAAAGCCGAAAGGTGTGAATATCACTCAAATTATTAAAAACCCGTGGTGGACATTTTTTAAAGTAGGAGTCGTGTCGCTCATTAGAAGGCATAGGTCTTGGCCTCGTTTCTCGTTGATCTCAAATAAAAAAAATTAATGAAAGATGTTCCACTTACTGATCACAGCTCACTGCTAGTAAGAGATTATTATAACCCTATCACTCTTCGCACTTACGAGAGTGATAAATCATTTGATCTACAATTGTTTTAGCGTGGTATATATATATATATATATATATATATATATATATATATATATATATATATATATCCATTATTATTGGAAGACTCACTGGAAGATGTGTTATAAATAGAAAGTAGTAGGAAGTAAATTTATATATTAATACGTGAAGAGAAAACTTCGTAAAGAGAAAGAGTGCAGAAAGCTAAAATTTATATATAATTTGTGTTACAAATACACTAAATTAAATACTACAAACACATTAACAGATTCATTGTTTACGTTCATACTATCAATGTCAAACACATAATAGTCTACGGTCAAACAGTCGCACAAAGTAAAGATTGTCGCCAAAGAATTTTAAAATGCCAATGAATTGACGGAATGAGTTTCGGGCCATGAATTTTGTGTGAATTGAAATGTTCCTTTTTCAATAGTCTGTGGAGTGTAGGTCAAGGCAAAAAACATTAATTTTATATTTTGTGTAGTAGATGTCTGTGTTTTATATATTAGTTAAATAGAGTTTGCTTAATATATATCTCTTGCAAAAGGAACATTTTGTAGCAACAATCTGAATTAGGTTACTCCCGCCTACCTATTAGTATTTTCAACAAAGTGAGTAAGTACATTTTATTATTTAAATTAAATCCTCTTTCGTAATTTCAGTTCGGAGTTTCAGTTTCAGATTGTTATACACTTTGACAAAAGAACCTCAATAAATTTCAAACTTAAAAATTTAATGAATTGCGGTCGAATTACGACCACTGAGCGACCATTAGTATACATTAAAGTATATTTTAAAAAAAAAATAATTTTAAGGAACAATCCATTTTCATTCAAGACATTTCGTTATTATTTTATTAAAATACCTAATATCTCAAATTATCATATTTTAAGAAAAATTTCAGGTCAGAGCTAAATAAACTGAACAGAAACCGCATTTAAACATCGACTATAAAACAGAAACAGGGTTGTATCTATACAATAAAATAAATTCTCAAAAAAATTAGTGTCATCTGCTATTTAGACTTTTCTGGATTCGAAAATTTATTTTTAAAATTTTGTCTGCATGTCTGTTCGGGTATAACACAAAATCTACAGAACTAATTGGAATGAACCTTTCACTAGAATAATGGTTGGAATTCCATTTTAAATCTAAGCTACCTTATATCTCTATCCAACATTTTCTAAGAGACCTTTTGCCTGTCTGTCTATTTTTTGTTTGTATGATTAATCATCACGCAAAAACTACTAAACCGATATAAATTGAACTTAACTCGTGATTATGCTTAAGGTACATATTACAATCCAAAATTATTAAGAAATTTGAAGATTTTTTAAAGAATTTGTTAAGAAATTTGAAAGTAAATTATTAGCACTCAACTAGTAGAACGGAGGGCGCGGGTTAAAAATTGATGAATTTAAATTATCGAGACTTACAGCGATTAGGCTTAAAACTAATATAGATAAGATACTTGTACCCATGTCAAGGTTTATTTTAAGGTGAAAAGGTTACTTCAGCTAAGTCATAATTATTTTTACTCCTATCAAAAGTGCTCACATGATAAAAACATTACTGTGGAAAAATTGCTGCAAAAATAAAAGCTACACAAGAACGAAGCCATGGGCCAGAACTAACTCGTGTCTATTAATAACTTAATCTCAATCTCGTAAATAAACTTACGCCAATAATTTCAATCTTAGTGCAAGGTAATGCATAGGTCAGATTCTCTCAACCGACTAAATGCGGGCCTTACTCTATTTACACGAAAAATTTCAAGCTACTTTTGATTCCCTGTATATTCAGGTTATCTAAGTCCAAAGCTAATATTTTTTGGTATAATTAAGTAAACAATGTTATAGAGAATCTTAAATTTTATGCTTTTAAATTTCGAGATACGAACCTCCAGAACTATTGGTTTTGGCACTTACTGACTCACTGATCGATCATCAAAACCTATTGACAACTTCCAATATACCTAGTACCCTGAAATTTAGGTAGCAAAATGTATCTACATTACAGATAAAGAAAAAAAAACGTTCAAGTTTTTCTGAAGACCTGAAAATTAGAAGCTAAGTCATGTTTACGGTTACTGTACAAGAGTTTTGTAATGGTGTTGTATTTATAACTTTGTTCTAAACTAATTATAACTACTAACATACAATATTTCATAATTTCTCACCCGTGCTTAGCAATAAGATTGATTAAAAGTATCTATTTAATAGTATATTACGTTAAAATTCCTGCATTTAGCTCCAAAACATTTGGTACTTGCAAAGTTCTACCTATAGACTATACCCATCCCACTTGCAAGAGACAAAGAAAACTTAGTATAGAATTTAACACTGACATGTTTCTATTCATACAAACTTTAAAAGAAGATATGTAAAAAACTCATGTGAAAAATGTGTCAAGTTCTCGTCGGACTTTTTTATCAACAATAAAAGTAATTGAAAATGTAACAAATTCATTTTCTGGATAAAAATCTTAATTTATAAGGGTAAAGGATATGTACTTTCAATTTAATTCTGTGGTAAGTCTTTGCGCATTACCTATTAAATTAAGCCACAAACTTATTTTTAAGACTTTGAAATACTTGCCAAGTTAAAACCTAAATATTAAGGCGAAAATATATTTTACATTGTTCTTGTAAAATTTTAATCTTCTTTAGGCTTTAAGTTTTCTAACATTAATATAATGAGAGAAATTCCAGAGCAAAATTTCAAATTAATTTAATTATATAGTCGCTAACAAAGTAGTGTAATCGACTCTTGAATCGACTGAAAAAACATTTATATTTTTTACTAACTACAAAATACCTACCAATAGGCAGCGTAAATTTATTTCTACTAAACAAACGCACAATTAACTTTTAACAAATTTTAAACGCTGGGTAATCAATCAATTTTAAATAGTCTTATTTTAAAACTGTATCATGAAAGTTTTAAAGTCAATACAGAGAATTTATTTTTGATTATTCATATTAAATATTATGCGGCAAGGAAAAAACTAATAATATTTTATAATAAGTCTTTACTCTTATTCAAGCGGACCTACAACTCAATCAAGGTACTTAAATACCACCTATTCTTTTATTCAGGATTTCACTTTTTATGAAGAGTTAGTTAACTATGAGATATTTGATCGCAATAAAACTATTTAATAAAATTTTAATACCTTCAAAGCAATATTATCGTTATATACAATAAGTACATGAAGATAATATCGATAACGAACATTCACTTTAGAAATAATCTTCAAAGTCGAAAATATCTCAACGGCAGACAAAACTATATTGTACTACGAATATCTTAATCTCAATAAAAATATTCAATCAAGTTACGACGCCATCAAAATTTATATATCCCTTATAGACTTACTGGAGATGGTACTGATAACAAACACCCAGTTAAAAAAGCTCCATATGCCCATAGTCTTTTCTTACACACTGAAAATTTATTAAACCTGTTTATTACTAAACGCATCTTTGTCTTCTAAAATAAGTGTTCACTCTTCGTTATTCAACTCTCATAACAGGAAATGTTTGATTCTAAGATATTATACTCAACACGTAAATTATTTAATGATTCTCTGTAAAATCTTTCTACCTACTTGTCTCTTTCTTCCTACTTGTCTCTTTCTACCTACTTGTCTCTTTCTTTTCTAATTCGATTTCATGACAGTTGTTTTTTATAATTTTAAATATACCTCTCATAGATTCAATTTATTACTTTATTGCGTTTCTAATTTGTTTAAGAATATTTTCGTTTGCAAGGATTGACCAGGAGAGTTATTCCCATTACAATAACTCTAAGTATGTAAAATCTCTTTTTTATTCCAATAAAATAATCATATTGTGGATATTGACTAAAATTTATATAGTTTCGAACCTTTGCTTTCATAAAATTATATTCTGATTCCGTTGAGTTTTTTATTACTATGGCCAGTGTTGAAAGTTACGTTCTCGGTACTTTCTCCCATTTATTTATTTTGCCTCATTATTCTATTTTTATACCCTCATGTCAACCTAAAACGAGTTATAGTAGACACAAACAACAAAGTTCCAACGAGCATACTAATATGCAATGAATTAAAAGATTTCAGGATTTAAAGGATTTCAGGCTCTGGTGGTATTAAAAATCGTAATCATTAACGATCAAACTTATCCCTCAGACTATAACCAAAATTTGTATTAATCGTAAGACATATTTCAGTATTTAAATTGATTAGAAATGAAAACACCTTGGTATAATCCGAGAACTACGCTTCGGGCCTAATACGAGCCATATAAATATACATACCCAAGTATATAGGTACAAACCGGGGCAGTATCGCAATACATTATCATATAAATTTACCTACTCAACAAATCGCCGCAGCGGGAGGTATCATAATTTTATTTGAACGGAAAATGGACGCAGGATTTGAATAATTTTCAATTTATCAGTAAAATGGTGCGAAAATATCGTTAACTCGCGGAAAGTCGAGAGGGATACATTTACTTACAAAAACGCTGGATGATCAATTTACAAGTATGTAATCAGTGTTTAATTAATGATACAGTTATAAATATTTATCTATTTTGTTACTTAACTACTCTATGTCGTCACCGTGGTGTGTTGGGTTGAGCGCATGACCGCGCACCGCGAGGACCCGCGTTCGATTCCCGGCCGCTCATCGAAGCGGGACTGGTAGAAGTCCAACCTTTCGAGGCTCTGGCAATTTTTCCATATGAGATATTCTTCATCTCATGTTGACACGACAACAACAATAACAACTACTCTACGATGTAGAGAAGGGTTTAATAACAAAGAAGAGGCCAATCTCGCTATAATTTTGGTGATGTTCCTTTGCACTTCGTAAAACAATCTAATCAATAGCCGTTTATCTCTTTTCGTATTCCGTGGTAAAATTACCAAAACGGAATACTTACTGTTCGGTTCGTCCGTCTGTCGCACGAAATTTTCTCTGAAACTATTCGACGTAAATATTTGATAGTTAGCACAGAGATGGTGTATAGTGGCCAAGTTATAAAGTGAAGTATGAAAGTTTCATTTTGATTAAATCTTATAAACAATTTAATTGTTTATTACCTTATAACTGCTTGACTATCGGTTTAAAAGCAAAAGTTTTAACAGAAAATATTTCTGACGCTACAACTTTTGTCCTTACGCGATTCCAAATTTTTAATTTGGCTCAGTCGAAACTCTCCATATTTAGCCCTCAGTACGCGTGATACGATACAGCAATGGTGCCGACGATGGCGGGTAGCGCGACAAATAGATGGAAGACTATTTAAGTGTTGTGCTAATGACACGAAACCTTAATTGTGTGAGTATAATTTGCACTTGACCAACGTTTGATTCAGTATGAAGTTTTATACGAATTCTTGAAAAACTAAATAATTAGAATTCAAAGCTTGCGTTAGAATTCAAAAACATTTAATTAATTATGTAAAAAAATATTTACCCGTTTTTGATTACTTTAAGCTCAGCAAAAGAAACTTTGATTTCTTTATTAGCAGATTTGATATTCACTCTGATTTGATGTATGATAATAGCGTGATATTTCGTTCATCTATGCCAGATATATTATAAGCCCCAAAAATCTATCATAAAAATATATTTTTCACCGTACTTACGTCGCGACTACGTAGTCTTTAACAAACAATTATTTGTACCGTGACGAATTCAGCAAACATGAATATTTTCAGGAATATTTGGTCAGGAATAAGAGTATTTTACTTTTATACACAATACAATGTTATCTTTCCGTTAGATTAATGTTATCAGGCTCTTGAAATCTTTCTATAACGGAAATGGTTTACAGTTCCGATCGCATTAACTCAGTCGCACAGACAGCGCCATTAAGTGGGTTACATGAATTATCATAAAGTTTTAAAAAATCCCCGACTTGAAGAAAATTTGTATGCCCAACGTGCGCCCGTTCAATGCCCGTCCAAATTTTCTTCGAAGAAAAACATTAATGTATGGAGATTAGATTAAAATCAATACCAAGCAGAGGTACTTAAGAAATTTACTTATTTGCCAAATTTACATTCGAGAAAATAAAATTACAAACTGCAAAATAAGGTTTTACGCGCTTGGCATTATTAAATTTCTCACAAATGTACCCGCCGACATAATCTGGACTTTTTAAACTAAGAAACACGCTTAATTTATTCGATACCTGAAACACGCAACACCGATTTAAAAAAAAGCACAGCGAGGGCAACTTAAATTTAAATTGCTAATACTTTTACCGGTTGCGAAATACTTTCGGGCCTTTTAGTTGATCCTTCTCTATCTACCTAATATGGTTACAAAACGGAACTGCCCTGTACATACGTATTCCGTAAAGATATGTCTAGTCCGGTATGTAGATTACTATACGTTGCGGTGATTCCCCCGACACCTGTTTCCGGTATTGAAATTCGGGGGTGCCTTCTTTATTGGGTTCCATTCAACTGAATATTTCTATTGAGTTTATTATTGGGGTATATTTTGACAGATATTCTTCATATCTTCTAAACAACTCACCTACACAGTCTGGTAATATAGGTTCTCATATTGCTTTATTGCCTTAAAATGGGATTTACACAAAATTATGTCCGTTTTATTTTATTTGTATAATCTCTCTCGTATAAATCTATGGCTACTTAAAACAGAATATCTAGAACTGATATAATTACAATACTTACAATTGACATGTCATATACAAAAGTTTTATAATTGAGTTATACCGAGTATCATCTTACAAGAATTATGATACTTCTCGGGTTAAAAATAACTAGTTGATCAACAAATAAATCCGTAATAAGTTGTATGAAAATCTATTCGGCTGTCCGATCGTGATTAAGTAAATGCCATTGCAAACAGTCTATGACGTGCTATGTTTCGCCATTTGCCACTAGAATTCATCACTGGCAATTAATCAAAAGATCATCACAGAAAATTGGCAAGAGGTCATCATAGATCATCACACAATGGTCATTTTACCCTTCGCCTAATTGCCGTCTATGGAAGATGAACGTCGAAACAGTTGCATCTACGCTACGTATTAATATTAACAAATTGTGCACAGAAACGGAGTAGCTAAAAACGGCATAAACGACTATAAAAGATGCTGAATACCTGTATAAAAATACGACTGCATTCGTGACCTTTTATACATATAGACTCTGATTTAATTACGGTTAGATGTGTTTTTAATTTTGTTTTGTATATTCATGGCCTGTGGATTTGAAGACAAAATTTTTTTTTAGATTTATATTTGCATTATTACCAAAATACACAAGTAATATGTAAACTCTTTGAAATAACTTGTAATATACTAAGTGTAATATACCAAGTACCAAAATACACAAGTAAAATTTAAACTTTTTGAAGTAACTTGTAATATACCAAGTACCAAAATACACAAGTAATATGTAAACTTTTTAAAATAACTTGTAATACACCAAGTACCAAAATACACAAGTAATATGTAAACTTTTTGAAATAACTTGTAATATACCAAGTGCAATATAACAAATACCAAAATACACAAGTAATATGTAATCTTTTTGAAATAACTTGTAATATACCAAGTACCAAAATTCACAAGTAATATGTAAACTTTTTGAAATAACTTGTAATATACCAAGTGTAAAATACCAAGTACCAAAATACACAAGAAATATGTAAACTTTTTGAAATAACTTGCAATATACCAAGTACCAAAATACACGAGTAATATGTAAACTTTTTGAGATAACTTGTAATGTGCCAAGTACCAAAATACATAAGCAATATGTAAACTTTTTGAGATAACTTGTAATATACCAAGTACCAAAATACACAAGTAATAAGTAAACTTTTTGAGATAACTTGTAATATACTAAGTACCAAAGTACACAAGTAATATGTAAACTTTTTGAAATAACTTGTAATATACCAAGTACCAAAATACACAAGTAATATGTAAACTTTTTCCGATAACTTGTAATATACCAAGTACCAAAATACACAAGTAATAAGTAAACTTTTTGAGATAACTTGTAATATACTAAGTACCAAAGTACACAAGTAATATGTAAACTTTTTGAAATAACTTGTAATATACCAAGTACCAAAATACACAAGTAATATGTAAACTTTTTCCGATAACTTGTAATATACCAAGTACCAAAATACACAAGTAATAAGTAAACTTTTTGAGATAACTTGTAATATACTAAGTACCAAAGTACACAAGTAATATGTAAACTTTTTGAAATAACTTGTAATATGCCACATATGCTACTTCGTATGATGAAACTAAATAAAATAATGAAATCCTATATTTTATTTGGCATTACATATAATTACATATAATTCCTTACATTTTCTAAACTGATGTTACTGCATAATAACCATTATATTGCATTTCTTATGCATATTTGAAATTAAACAATTATTTTGTTTTGACATTTGATCGCTTTTCAACTTTCTATAGTTCGTCAACTGATGATAACAAATTAAACGATGGGCTACTAGGTAAATGGACGCCGGCCAACGCTCAATACGATTTCTTCGATGTGTGTAGGAAAAACCAATAACAACGCCATCGTGGCATATGCTTGGCCGCAATGGTCGATCGTAGCCATTTGCAGACAATTGCGGGCCAATACGTGCCACAATCCCTATACACAATGGCAATTGCTGACAATCATGGGCCATTTTATAGAAGGCGTTTACAAACGCCCAAACAAACTTTCCGTCGTAATAGTATTTCACGCGAACGAAACAATGAGTAATATCCTATAATACTCCATCACACATATCAAATTTTATAGGAATATGTTGCCGCGTTGCAGAGATATTAAATAATTAATAAACAAAAAACACTCACAATTATCATTATTATTATCTTATTATTGTCCCTAAACACAATGGCGATTGCCGACAATCATGAGCCATTTTGTAGAAGGCATTTACAAACGCCCAAACAAACGTTCCGTCGTAATAGTATTCCACGCGAACAAAATCACGGGTAATATTATATAATACTTCATCACACTTGCCAAATTTAATAGGAATTTGTGACCCGTTGCAGAGGTATTGAATAATTAATAAACAAAAAAACACTCACATTTATTTATTAAGATTTTTATCATTACTATTATCTTATTATTGTCTATCTCTTATACCTTCGCAATATCGTGATAATTTAATCAAGATTCAAAGAACTGGCGAAAAATTTATTTTCGGTTAAAAATAGCGCAAACATTTTTTTCGATACATATTTCCATGTTATTTCTTACTCGTAATTATATATCGAACATATTTAACGTATGGCGAAAATTCATATATCGATGTTAGTACTATTTTATTTCAAAATTTATAGGCGTGGCTCTCACCTTCATCTTAATTTACCGTAGGGACGACCGTACGTAACACGCCCTTCGCTGGGGTGGAAATTTACTAGCACCAGTATAACTTCGTAAAAAAAATTTGTAACCCTTCAAGACCCAAATAAATTTCACTATAGATACCCGACAAATATTTACACTTAAGTCGATTTCGTCTATTAAAATGTGTCACGGCCGGACAATGCCTTGCTCTTTTTGTCTCTATCTGACTCCACTCCACTCGCCGCGCTCGACGAGTTACCGTCACGATCGCCAGAATGCTGCCATTTTTTAACTCAATTCGTGATTTCCAATTAAGAAGCAGTAGTTGACATTTTAATGACGCCCGAAAACAGAATTTGCGATTTACATTCACTTTTTTTTCAAGACTCTCCCCTGTTAATATTGTGCTACCTCATTTAGTGTCATTAATAATAAGTTGACAATGATATATTAATATATTACTTGGAATATATCAAATGTTTATATATTGAAATATCCAAGAAACTGCCAAAAAGACAAAGTAAATAAAATACAAAATCGACCAAGTGCAAGTCGGACTCACACACGAAGGGTCCGTAACACAAAACAATTTTAAACTTATAAGCTTGTATTTCTCAAACACACTGAAAAATAAAGTTATTGCTGCAGTCTATGTCCCATATCTCAAAAAGTACACAATATTCAACCAATTTTCATTGAAAATTAATTTTAAGTTATAACATTTTAATTTTTTTCAGAATTTTACACAAGTAAGTTGAAAAGTTAGAGGGGGAACACTTTTTTAAGATATTAGAAGGGCGTATCTGACAACTATTAACTTAAATAAACAAACGTTATTTTGGAACCTCCGTATAATTTTTTTTAAACCTATCAACTCCCGCACGGCTATGTGCACTGATTTTTTTTCATACCGCAGTTACAAGTATGGAGTGCCAACCCTGATATTACTTTTTTCCATAATTCCACTGTTTCATTGTATAGATTTTCATAGATGACACCTACCATCCAAACTTTATCTATATGGTGCCAATAATCTACTAGTAAAATGGCTGTGACATACGGACCGACAGACAGACAGACATGACGAAATTATAAGGATTCGTTTTTGCCCTTTGGCTACGAGGCCCTAAAAATAAATAAAAAAATATGAAAATAACGATAATCCGAGTTTCAAACTGAAACTGATTTCGTACTGTTATGACGAATTCAAGATTTGATTAAAAAACAATTTATTCTTAGATATTATTATTTAACGAATTACTACAATTTTATTATAATTATTATATTTTACAAAATAATTAGTTAGACTTTGATCGCACTTGATTGAACTGAGATTATCTGACTCCAAGGGGCTTCCGTCCAGGGTTTATAAAGGATAAGAAATACTGAGGCGTCTGGGAGTGGAGTTTACTGACAAGCCTGGAAACGGGGCTTATCATGGCAGCGCAATACTCTGGGAGGCGGATGCTCTTATCGTGTTAATACGAGAATCGTGAGAGAGATGCTGTGTAAGTATTACTGCTAGCAAGTACAGTGTATAACAGTACCCATGAAGATACTTGTTGGGAATGCCACCCTCAAAATTGCTGATCTCTATGTTTACCTAAGACGAATTATCCAATTAGAAATCAATCAAAAGAGATCAATCAGAGATTCCCACTCGGCCGGGCAACATTCGGGAAACTTAGTCATATCTTCTCATCCAAAATACCCCAGCGCATGAAGACGAAAGTATTCACCTACTGTCTGTTCCCAATGATGACATACGAAAGTGAAATGCGGTTCATTACTATTGACCTCGTACGCCACGTGACTATACTTGGAGATTCTCTGCGAGATATGATCCGTAATGAGAAGCTCTGTAGAAGAACTAAGGACAGCGATATAGCTCATAGGATTGGCAGACTGAGGTGAAAACGAGCATTTCATATAGGGCACAAAATCGAAAACCGCTGGGGAAGAAATATTACAGAATGGCGATCACGGACATGAAGACGCAGAGTAGGATGCCCCTTCCACAGGTAAACAGATGATCTGGTAATGGTCGCGGAAGACCGTTGGATGCGAACAGTACGACATCGATCTTTGCAGGAATCTATGGTGGGAAGGGATGCTAAGTTCAGCAGTGTACGTCTTTTGGCTGATGATGATGAAGAAGAAACTGATAGCTTCTCTAATTAAATATCTACCAATATTTTACCTATTATGGATAAATTCTTAGATCTTATAGGCTTGCTAAAAACTAAATTACATTTCTAACACAATATGCAACAAAATATATTAAATACAAATTATATTTATCCCAACGATAACGAAACAAGCGATAAACCTTCATATCTGGTTTCATAGAATCGAAAAGGCGGTTCAAATGACATGACGATTGGGTATCGTCACATGGCAGTCTTTCATCAATACTAATCCAAATTGGATGAAATATGAAGTCAGTATGGCAAATTATTAGTATTACGAACTAGGTTAGTATTACGAAATGGCAAATATGAGTAAAAACGACCAATTGGCTAATTACTTACAGTTTTAATTCTTAAATAAATTATTATGCGAGTCGCGCGTGGGAGCTATATGTAGGTGTCATTAAATAACATGTTAACTTTGTCCTTTTCAAAACTATGTAAACTAATTAACTTTAAGACACTTATTGCGTAGGAGGTTCACAAATTAGTGAAAATAAGAGGTTTTTCATAATCTATTGAAACGATTTCAATATTATATTTCACAAGATAATAAACAACGAATAATTATAAAGTATTATATAAATAAAATGATGCTGTTAAACAGAAAATTCGTGTGAACGTTGCACCATAGTGACACCAATTATGTTCATAATTTCAATTATTTGATCAATATTTATTATTGATCTGTCCGTACACTTGTTCATGTAAAGATGTGTTCGTAACGGATGCTTGCACATAGATGTACTTGATGCAAATTATTAACCGAAATTATTCAGTTATTTTGCTAAAATATTATGCTGGCAACTAATAAACTAATCACCTTTTCAAGCGATTTCGGGAACGTTCGGTATTCTGTTCGGTTAGCAACTGAGTTTCGGCGAATAATATGTCTATAAAACTTACAACAAACAAACAAAGAACGGAATTTTATTCTCAAGACATGAGTGAATGTACATATAATGAAAAGAAATTATCGCATTCATTTTTTTATAAAAGTAAAAACCAAGACTTTTTTAAAAATAGTTGCTGAAACTATTTTTAGAAAGCAACTATTTTTAAAGTGAATAAAAAAATAGTTGCTGAGCCAAGAATCACTTACAAAATTTCATCTTTTGCAGACATTGAGACAATGTGCGATGGAAGCAAACTCTGCGAATGTAGACGGTACAAATTATTTGGGTAACGCGGGAACCATTTTAGCATATACAATCTTCGCAGAACGGAAGTAGGCCGAGCGAAAAACAGACGAATGTGAAAACAGATAAAATATTAAGATGTTTGCCGAAAGCAATCACATAGAAGTGAATGTGTTTGCCCATCGGAGACGTGACACGCGATACGCCGACTCAAAGAATGGAGGTGAAAATAAACACGAAACAAGAAATGTAGAGAAGTATCTGAACTAATATTTTATGCATCCGAATTCCCACTTCAACCTACCTTTTATTGGAAAACTTCGTCATATTATGTATTTCTCTGCCTTAGGTACGCATAAATGTTTAGTGGGGAAAATATCTTATGCGATACGGCCTTTACGGCGAATATAATCTAAATATTTATTTTCTGATTTAAGTCCTACCCATAAGAAAAAATAGCCTACAACAAGCAACATGCTGTATTCGTAATGCGGTTCATTTGAGTCTTATTCCATTGGAACTTTCTTGTATCTCTAACGTTACGTCTACAACATCTATCCATTAAATTATTTTCTATCAGGCGGCATTGGGACAATATTAGACCATAAGTACTTTATTATTTCCTGACTTACTATTAAAAGTTTGTATAACCGTAGTTATTTACATCAACAATACAATTCAGTAATTCATGATCTCAGTCATGCCATCCCTTTTTACCTTTCCTAAATTAAAGTCTTAATGTGTATCACAGTTTTCACATTATATCCAAAATTGTCATATCTAATATTTAGGCTCATTACTGTTGTACCTAAAAATATACTAGCAATCCATTATGATCCATCACAATGCAAGATTCATAATTTTTAAATATATTGATTAACATGTTTTCCACATTCTTAATTCCCGTATTATAAAATGTCACCAATTAAAAACCTCAATTTTTTCTGTAAAATACATCAAAACAAATAAAATTAACTGCAAAATTTGATTCGCGTCATTTCAGGGTTTATATGTCTAAAGAAAATAAAATATGTAAAAGCTAAAAATATGTAAAAGCGTATTATATGTCTTTATTAGAACATACTACGTTTAATATAACTTTACGCAATGTAGATAATAGGTATGTCGCGTCCAGTGAAAACAGAACGTATGCATTTATTTATTTCATCCTCAAGCGGACAGCCGATTTTTTTTTATTTTTCCAACAGTCATAACTTACTGCTAATTCGAAATTTCTAGAAACTATTATTGCATCCTATGTTTTTTCTAAAAACAACTTTACACCCTATATCGTTTTTAACAGTCCAAATTCTGCTCTGATTTTACTTCAAATATATATCGGTATACTGTACAAAAGCATATCGACAATAAAATCCAACTTTAATCTATTTATCAATGTACAAATCGGTCAGTCACGCTTTCTCCATTAATAGTCTGCAATGAAAATACCACCAGCCTTGCAAATGAACGAGTTTGCTCATGTCAGATGATTCATGCCATATATCCATAACACCTTTCACAATTAAGTTATATTTTCAAATATTGAATATATTTAGCGTTAATTTTTTAGAAGTTCATTATTCACAATTAAATGAAACTATGTGATGTAGTATTATTTCTACTTTATTTAATTTTTTTACCACGGCCTAGATTTCGTTATATTTCAACATCTTCAGGTGGGTAATTAGCAAAGATCTTTGCTAATTGTCACCTGAAGATGTTAAATGAAGTGGTAAAGAATTTAAATAAAGTAGAAATAATACTACATCACGTAGTTTCATTTAATTTAAGTTATGTTTATTATATCGCAGAATACGAGCACCATGCCTTCTTCAGATTACATTTCTGCATATCATAATAAGATGCTAGATTATTTTGTACTCAAATATAACTATTTAAAAAATTTCATCAGTTAACTTGATATTGTATTTATTTCCTTCGCCATTATTGTAAACAAAAAATATTTTGTTACGTAATATACGTATTAAATCTTCCGTGAAACACTTACAAGAAACCACGAAAGCATCTTGGCCAGATAAAAATTAAAAAACGCCATATTTTATTTAAAGTGTATGGAAAATTTCCTTAATAATTAAACGATAATCTTTCAATAACAATCTCGCCTACTTTACGAAATCTTGACAAGATTGAATGGCGTTAATGTTTCGCTAACCGACGAAGGATGGGTAAACTTTAAATGTTTCTTTAAAAATAGCGTACTGCCGACGAGTTAATCTACTAATTACCGCCCCAGGTGTCGACATCTTCCCTCCTACTCTTGTACGAGTCGAACGAGAAAATAACGATGATTTATATTTGCAAGAAATCTTGTAAGCTGGATGCGAGCAAGGCCTGAGCTTATTTCCCAACACATTTTAGATTTAACGAGATAAATTTATGTAACAAGCATACCATTACGGGCAAAAAGTTGTTACACTTGAAAGTCTACCTCTGTACACTATGCGAGCAGCTATTATAACAATGTGCATTTTCACAAGCAATTATTAGAATATAATTATTATATCCGTATCGCAACACGGAATATTTTACACTTAAAGGGTATTTATTACCAGGGTTTCGATGATTAAAATACCTTTGGCTCGAACCCCTTCCTACTTTTCTTTTTTTTTGTCAACCTTGACTTTTGGCAATAAGGTGAAAAATTCTGACTTGAATAAGAGCTCAGAGTTTCGGAAATAAAATGAAGTCAAAATTATGACAAATCGTTTTTCCACTTGACCAGTTCTCGCGATATTTACATGATTTACGAAGATATATGAAATAAATAATTAAAAAAACTATTCATAAAATAATATAAGTAATTTTTTAATTAAAAAAAAGTTGTTTTTCTTACTCTTCCTAACAAGTGACGTCCACACTTGTTTTTGTTTGTTGCATCTTTCTCTACAGCATAGTTCTTTGTAACATGTATTTTTATGAAACAGATTAATTTGATGCAACGTAGTCAAAAAAATTAATTAGCTCTTCAGGACATTAGATACATTAGGTAAAACGTATTTAGTAAAAATTTAATTATTATAGAATATATAACGTCATTCCTCATCACTATCTCCATGTACATCAATGCCAATGAATTCTTCATTAAAACGCATGCGATAATTTCCAGACGGTCACAGAATTCTGAATGGAAACTTCCATAATAACGTAATAAACCAAATGAGGTGTGTGTAAACAAATCTTTTTATTTATCTACTCGCAGAATCGCCATGATTTTGTTCGCAAACACCGCATATCGCGATACGTTTGGGCGTACTTACTTATTTATTCTGGCGGCTGCTAAATCAATATACGTAAATGATATCTCCGGTTGTGGTTGTTCGTAATATTGTTCAAAATAGTATTTATAATTATTACCCTTATCCATAAAATATTAATGTAACAGCGTTTTATTAAGATACCATAAGACTAACGCAAGAGATAATTGGGTTTTATGAGAGATTGTGCTTTTCGTTATTTTTTAATTTTTAATTACGATATATATAAAGAAAATTTCAGACAAATTTTGTCAGTGTAATGTGTTTTAAATTACGTGTATCATCATTTTAAAACTATGTCACAATTAAAAAAATTAATTATTTACAATTTAATAGATAAAGCATTTGGCATAAAGGCCAATCCACACCACTTTTTTTAAATTAAAATGATTATTTATAAATTTTTTCACAATATATAATTATAATTGTTTTTCATTAATTTCAATATCTTCATAATCCATGTAAACATCATAGAAATGAAATATCAAGTAGTTTAGAGGAGAAAAGTATTTCTGAAATTTTGATTTTACTGTTTTTCTCGAAATCTATGCGTGATTAAGGTTGAAATTCCACGCATTAATACCAAAGTGAAGATAAACTAAAAAAATAAATATATATATATATATATATATATATATATATATATATATATATATATATATATATATAAGTCATAATTGAAATCAACGTCGAGAATAGTTCATTAACATCGATGTGTATACGAAGTTGTACATTAGTAAAAAAAAGTAAACAAACCTTATCAGAGGCGTTCACTACGTTCCGCTTCAACAAATTGTTTTTTAACAAATAGTTCTTATATTTCAATCCGCAAGTCACGTCCTTTATTACGTCTTCCTTAACTTACTCTCTTACAAAAAGTCTAGACCCACATAAACTAAGTTTTAAAGAGTTTTAATTCAACATCTTACCAGCTATGTCCTGTCCAGTCTTTTCATATTCATAAAAATGTTTCATCGCCTAATAAATTGAACTTGAAAGGCGTTTAACCTTGTCACTATTAACCTCGTATAAAAGTGATGGTAAATATGTTTTAACGCCAAAAAGCAGGGTTTTTGTAATAATTTAAAAAATATATTAAAAGAAAATGATCCGTTACATTACTTTCCATTGTTCCGACAATTACGGATCATTTAAACGGCGGCTTTGTCGAGCTAAACATGCACGGACACCGGAGATTTTCGTGCAATGTTTTATTCTATAATCATCTTGTACACATTATTCAATCTCGTATACATTATACTATGTTCGATCGTCGTCGTTATAGGTCTCTATTTAAGTAGAGCTACTTTTATGGTTCTTGACAACGTTTGTTAAAAATAACATTAATAATTTGTTTAAATCATCGCATCCGCTCTCCAAAAATACAAACGTAATGTTTCCATTAAAATATTATATCGTCGAGTACTGCCAAACATTATTTAAATTTAACCATTATTTACATTATGAAAAACAGATAAGAGGGCAGCGTTGGCTTATTATATTTAATTCATAATGCAAACATCACAAAGTAAGCCGCGATTCGCGTTCAGTAATTACCAAGGCGTACCCCGCTTTCACCGCTAACTAAATAAATTTGGCCTCGAATTGTACGCAGCCCGTCTCTGAGCCACCGACTCACACGACAATGTTAAATACAGAATTTGCATTTAAATTTTATTCACAATCATTGTTTCTGTAATTTTGCCAGAATATTTACACGAAGATGAATATAAGAGCTTACCTCGACCTCAGCGTTTACTCTTTTGCTCGGTTCGTAGCGACGCCAATCTTAGTATCGATGGGTAACAATATGAAGATGAGGGAATACCAACCTGAAAATAAATATAAAAAATATATTAAATATAGAAAACGATTAAATACTTATAATAATCTAAGACATGGACCAAAATAAACAAAAAAGTACATATGACAAAATTCTGCTAAAAATAAGTATTTTTTCAGTAGTATTTGTATCAATATGTATTTGATTTATAGGTATAAAATACAATTGAAATACAAAACCTGTCAAGGACGAGTAGAATTCGCACGACAAGGGATATAAAATATAGTTAAAATACAAAACCTGTCAAGGACGAGTATAGTTCGCACTACAAGGGTTTTGTATACATTTATTAACATTTTAGTTTGAATAGTTTGGGAAGTAAAGAAAACCTTTTTTCTAGAATTTTTATCTGTCTATTTTGTGCGTCAATCACGCATAATCTGCTGGAGCGTTTTTAATGAAATTTGATGTGGTAATAATTTATAACTAAGGGCAACATATGAGAAAAAAAAGTCTTATTCCGAATTTCACGCAGTGAAACCATGGAACACATCTAGTATAAAATATAACTGAAAAAGTACCATTGTACATTTTTTCTCATTTAAACATAATACAAATAAAGATGCAAGTCATAATTTAACAAAGAAATACAGCAGAACAAAGACTACAATAGAACCGGCAGAGTAACAAGTACCTATTCAATACAACAAGAGCTGAATAGAGTGCTATTCGCTATAAATGTATCACATTCAAGTATTCTCCCAAGTAAACTGTCATATTATGTAAACGTTGATGTAGATAAGCAGGTTTCATATAAAATGATAACCTGTCACATAAAACATTTTCCACTACTACAGAGAACTTTTAATGTCACAAAATCTATCACATATCTTTTATTGGATAAATGTAGGCCCTTACTTTTTATTTCAGGAACTTACTTTTTATTTCAAACAACGGAAATAAAACCAAGTTTTTTTTTAATCTCCAGTATTCTTTTTCAACATCTCCCAAGCAAAATCATGAATTCACCAAGTGATGTAGTACCATATACCTGTTCCCGAGACTCCTAACATAGCATATATCTAGGTTACACGGCGTGCGAACGTTTATACTCCTAACACAGCATATATCTAGGTTACACGACGTACGAACGTTTATACTCCTAACATAACATAATATCTAGGTTACACGACGTACGAATGTTTATACTCCTAACATAGCATATATCTAGGTTACACGACGTGCGAACGTTTATACTCCTAACATAGCATATATCTAGATTACACGACGTACGAACGTTTATTCTTCTAACATAGCATATATCTGGGTTACACGACGTACGAACGTTTATACTCCTAACATAGCATATATCTAGGTTACATGACGTGCGAACGTTTATACTCCTAACATAGCATATATCTAGGTTACACGACGTCCGAACGTTTATACTCCTAACATAGCATATATCTAGGTTACACGGCATACGAACGTTTATACTCCTAACATAGCATACATCTAGGTATACACGACGTACGAACATTTATACTCCTAACATAGCATGTATCTAGGTTACACGACGTACGAATGTACATTTTCAAGTTATTACTTTAAAATGATGTTACGTCTTGGTGGTTCTTCACAATAATCTTCAGACGTAACATCGTATAGTTACCGGATAGTTAGAAATTTTTTCACTGTAAATTTAACAAATCTTAAAATATTACAAGTAAATCCAAAATCATTTGGTTCAAACTTTCATTTAAAATTATTTCGGTTATTACTACTTTATGCTTGTTCCGTAACCTACTTGCTGATTTTTCATCCTACCATAATTTTTTTTCTCTCGAATTGGCTTAATTTCTCTATTTAATTGACGTTATGATTCAATGCTTTGAATTGTAACGTCAATTAAGCGTGAAGTTTTATTAAACAATTGAAGTGCTTCTTGAAGAATTTTTTCATATTTTTTCATTCTTAATTTACTTAATTACGTGAATGAACGGTGGAATAATTACTCGCCATCAGCACTTATCTCAATATCTATTTAGTCTTCATTATGGTTAGCAAAATCCTCTCAATTCCGCCCGTGAAATTTGTCTGCTTAATGTATCTTAATTTACCTTCCGTCCGTTATTATATGACATATATTTCCCACATTTATTATGTACTGCCTTTACCTCTATTTGGTTTTCTATGTCTTAAAATATATATATATATATATATATATATATATATATATATGTATATATACATATATATATATATATATATATATATATGTATATATACATATATGTATATATATATATATATATATATATATATATATATATATGCAGATATAATCTAATCTTATTCATTTCGAAGGGAATTGAATAAGTTACAATATTATTTTTTAATTTGCACTAAATAATCTTTATTTACAAATTTTATTCCTTTCTTTATGTACCTTGTTAAATTACTACCAATTATTATCACTGTGAACAGGACATTAGTTTCATCCTGATGCCAACAAACTCCTTTCCTTTGTATACTATTACAGAATTAAGTACCCTGGCTTTGAACAAATAAAAGGTTCATGAAATATTTCAGCAAAACTACACAACTTTTCAGCAAATACAGACGGATTTCATATTAAGTAAACAAACTAACCGTGCAGTCTCAGTTCTCTTTCGTAATTTATGATATTTACAGTAACGCATTTCATAGCTAAACAAGTGCTCTTACGCTAGTTTCAAAATGAATTTTGTTATCAAACACTTGCAAAAACTAAAAATAACGTATATGAAAAACATGTATGAATTACGTAAACTGTTTATGAAAGACATAAAGTTCGAAAAAATGATTCGTCAATAGACTTGAAATTTCATAACCAAAAAGAAATCTAAATCATATAATTCATACATATAATTAACAGATTTGTGCAAAGTTGAATTTTTTACCAAGTTAATCTTTTTCCCCACCAAGGGATAGTTCTTTCCACCAAGGGATAGTTCTCACCCACAACAACATCGTATGCAATAATACTGAAAACTGGGATATTTCAGGGAAAATAAAAGTTAATTTTGGTCAAAGAATTTCGCGGCTTTTAATTTTAAGTCATAAACCCTTTCACTATTTAGTATAACTTATAAAGGGCAAGCAATCAAAGTGGAAACTTTATTAATTTAAGGTTTCGTTAAAAAACAAAGGTTTATTACTTCTTGACTTCACTCTCCATAGAAAATAAACCTGTCAAACACGAGTAGAACTCACATTATGAGAGTTTTGTACATATTTTGATACATATAAATATTTAAGGGTACATAGTATTATATAACTGTTAAATTATTTACAAATATTAATTTTTCACAACATAAATATATTGACTAAATTTTTCACAGGATAAAAACATGGTGCAAAAATTCAAAAATTATAAGATTTAGAATAATCACTGTAGCTTTAATGTAGTATTCTCGTCAGATTTTACCAACCCTATTTTTTCGTGATTTTTGGTTCAATCGTTTAGAAAATAAGAGAGGAGTGGAAGAAGGGAAGAATGCTCTATTTCTTTAATAGTTTTAGAGTAACTTTTTAAATATGCCATTTAAAAATATAAAAAATATTTTTATATTCCTATGATATTCCACATGAAATTTAAAATTTAAATTAAAAATTTGAGTACTTTGCTTATTTACCCTCTCTTCAATTATTATATGAATATTTCAAAAAAATTATGAGGGTGCGAAATATAAAGGTTAATAAGATACCTTACTATACCAAATTTCTACGTAGCAAAGTTTCTGAGAAAATCGCTTGTAACAGACGGACAGATAGACAGACACACACTTGAGTGATTTCATAAGGGCTCCGATTTTCCATTTGAATAATTGAACCCTAAAATTAAATTTAAATTAATTTACATTACAGTAATTTACATTACATTAGTACTTTTCGTTATCTATTATTTACGAAATTAAAAAATGAAAATGATGAAAGGAAAGTACAATGCGACGTTAACATATTTAAAAATGGCGCTCAAATTTCTGAACGAAATCGTTTGGCTGACAGATACTATTGTGAATATAAATTATTATTAACTAGTGGCACCGTTTTGTTTTATCACAAATACTAACCGCGAGATATTTTTCGAAAAAGGAAACACAAAAAAGGCGAATATTTCGTAGATGGTCGCTGATACAAAGCAAGTATTAATACTGTGGTTTATTCTGCAAAGTATCTTTCATAACTATATTGCTCAATATACAAATATTATACTCTTGTAAAATAAGAACATTACATAATGAAAAACTTATCCAGAGAGCGTCCATTGGTTTGTTAACTTTTTCAAACGTTAGCACGGAGACATCTGTAGATGATAAAAATTTTATAACTTAGTCCTATTATGTGGAGATTAAGAGTTTTATGTAACGAGTTTCACTACTATGATGGACTATGAAGGAACCTTGTCATGCCATGAAGTAAGCCGAATCAAAAACAATAGATGTAATCTGGAGTAACTTTACATGTGAACTGTGTAATACGTTGCCCCTGAAAATAACGAATTAGAGCTCCGAAATAATTGCCATCTGTTCAGAAAGAATTGCCATTAACTGTAAACTTATAATATTAAACGTAAAATCAATATAATACTCCATCTTTTACACAGAATTATGAATTATGTTCCCTTATATCCAGCGAAGATTATATTTTCTATTTAAAAAAGTTAACCATAATATCAGTAAAAGTAAAGTAACCCTAGTGTTACAAGACGCGATATAAAAATAAAACTGCCAAGCACGAATGGAACTCGCACTACGAGCGTTCCGCTCACATATAGGTAATTATAAACATTTAATTACACGTAATATTCCTATTAAACTATTTACAAAATTTTAATTCTTTGGAACTAAAATGTATTGCCCACTTTATCTTTCATAGGAGCATATTTAAAACAAATATTTGTTTAATATGATACAACTACAAATTAACGATTTTCATTTGTGCTGCTTGCTTTTCTTTACTTGTAAGAACTTGTTTTTGCCAGATTTCATGAATCAAGGACAAAGGAAAGTACCCTATAGATTTTGATTTATTTGCAAGTTTAAAAAATGCAGTTTTTTAGGATCTTTTTTTATTACGTTGACTTAGAAGCTTGATTTTTTATAGCTCCTTCTTAAGTTCAGCTTGGTACCTCCACGCGTTTCTTTTTTTCATTTTGAGGACTGAGAACCCTAAAAATGGGAGAGTTTGAGAAAAAATTACACACGGTATAACAATAACACTGATACAAAGTAAACTGAGCAAAATGTTACAGATATACAATGCCATGGATAGAGAATGCATTCTTGCAATATTTGCTCTAACGATATAAAGTTTCTTCTCCTATTTCACATAATCACTATGTGCCTTATAAAATATTGTAAGTTACAGAGCCATGCCTTTGAATGTACACTAATAATATACAAGGAAATCTTAAATCAATTAATTTAAGTATATTATATTCACCATCACTAGTTTTCAAAAACTAAACTAGATTCAATTGCGTGAAACACAATCTCTAAAGTACGCTAAATACGTATAATCACCCTATTACTTTCCACAATTTACCTGCACATTTTCTCCCTCGAAAATGGAACTAGTGCTAATTCCACCAGTTATACTTAAACAAACATCTCGGGTCACATAATGAAAGCGATATGTTTATACTTACGGGGCGGCGTGTTTAAGTAAACCCTTTATACTTTCCCGCACCGAACACAGCCGGAAACAATAGCTGCACCCATTTACCGCTATTCCATTGCCTGGATAGTGCTGATAAAGTTAATTCTGAATCAAATAATAAAAAGCTGAGTCGAGAGAGCGAGAAACGGTCCCGGCTAAAGTAAACAACCGAAGGAATTTGGCTCAGGCGTCCGGTCCGATCTACACTTGCAAATTACAGTGGAGTAAACAAACTTGTTATAATTACATTTTATACTCATGTTAAAGATTTCTTATTTTCGTTCCACAACGACCCTCAGTGGGAGATCCGAGTGGCAATTTGTGTACAACGGGGGGATTTTGTTTGACTAATTTAGCTGATTAAAAGCAATACATAAAAGCGGTGGTTGTAGTCGCATTTTTATGCCTACCTACATATAGATGCAAGCCAACAGGTCCACAAAAAGTAATCATTGTAAGCGGCGACTTGCGTGATTACATTTTCTTTTATAAGTAATTTTCTTTTATAAATCAGATGTTTGCTTTATAAATTTGGAATATCCAAGATTAAACCATTAAATATGTTTTGAGAGAAAATATTTTTTTAATTAATTACACGAAATTTTCATGACTTTAAATAATAAGTTGAAATTTTCAAATACTTTGTTTTTGACAACGACGCGCGTATTAAAGCTGTTTTCAGACTTTATAACTGTCAGTTGTGTAATAACTTTTACTCAATATTGGATTTAAGCTTAAACCTTACATAAAATTAAATAACAAGATTATCTATGTAAACTCTCACTAATTCAGACTTGATCGGCTTTAATCTATTTATTTGCTTCCTAAGCGCTAATTCATCTTGGCCATGAATTAATTAACCTATAAATTTTAAACTATTAATTTAATATTTCTTAACCTTCTTATTCGTGTGGATTCCATTTTTTATTGGTGTGTCTAATATTCAGGTAAAAATATACTTAATGTTTTATGTACCTCAAGCATAAACAATTATTTTTTAGTGTTTCTCTCCATTATAATGTCCCTTTCCATTATAATCCCCTTGAATGTTATTGTAAGGTGGTTAAGTAATTCAAAATTTTGTATACATTCCAATATTTGTTATTTTTGTTCTATGATTGACTCATTTCTAACATTTTTGAAGTGAAAACTTCTTTAGGCGCCCCATGCACACTTTTTCTTAGTAGTGAACAAAACTGCGCCGTCACGCTCGGGTCGGTGACGCTGAATCGGGTAAACTCGGCTCCCTACGGCAACGGCCAAGCGAGTTCATTGTTGGGGTAAACTTGACTTATGCTCGGCTCCCTTCGACATCGATTCACTGTCTAAGACGGTAATACGGTGTGCATCGTTTAGAAAATAATTTTTTAATTAATAATTATCTATGTAAATTTATATGAAGATTTTATTAGATGTTTACGTCGATTTGTTATGACATATCATTAGTTTTTCTGAATATATAATATTAAATCTTTTTTATACGAATTTAGGAAAATCTCTGGACTTACACTGAGTATATTCTCTCTCCCCCTCCCCTCTCCCCTCCCCGCCCTCACTCTCTCTCTGCCATTTTACTCCAAATCGAGGTTTAAATCACTAGAGAAATTTCATTTCTCTCACGTATACTGAGTTGCACACAATTAATTTTTTTTTTTATTTTAGTGAAAGTTGATTGACCCTCAAAACTTCTCTATTACTTTGATTTCTTCTATATATTGAACGTGACTTTTAAATCGTAAAGAATCAAAAATAAGTAACTCGTGTTATTTAAAAAAGCTTTCCAATATATTATTATCAAATAAGTATCGGGTCGGGGTAATTGTCTGTATTAAAAGGTAATAACGGTAGTCCTATTTTATTTAGTGTCTCACGGATCCATCTATCTGTTTTGGGATAATAGAGCTCGCGTTTACAGCTGGCCTAATGCGAGGTATGCTTTATTTTTCGGCCGAAAAAAACAATTGCTACTGAAACTTGATTAGAATAATTCTTTTATAGAATTAGACTAACTTTCTTCTAGATAAATCAAATAATATGGAAGCTAATATTGAACATTTGAATCGAAAAAAGTTTTAAATATTTCTTTAGGATTCAAATTAGAATTCTAGACAAATCAACAATAAACAAACGAATAATGAACAAAGTTCAACGATTTGTTTAAAGATTCCAACTAAATTCCATCATTATATTTAGTCATCGCATTCTATGCAATTTTAACATTACCGTCTACCTATCTATCTTTACCTTTAAGACATCTTTTATTAATGTGAAGCCCCGAATTACGCCATTACGCTTTAGTCTGGCACAGTTACACCATTAAACTGTGAAAAGCAATGATCAACTATCTCACACTCATCAGAACTTACCTCATATACATCGAATGTATACCATATTCACTGCAGTAAAACTACGGATTAGTTAGAAATATACATTGAATTAAATATTATTTTATTTTATATTTTATTCAATATTATTTTTAGGATAACGTAACTGAAGATCTATAAACCAAAATAACTGTACTCATAAGTTTATCACAAAGATAACTATTTTAAAAGCTTGAAATAAAAAAACAACTTCGTGCTTGACATGTACCTACAGTTAGATACAGATTACAGAAAGCTATATAATATCATAAAATACCTTATTTTTGGCTAATTAATATAATACCGTTTAAGATTTTCTTAAAGTGTAGATAACAGTTATACACTAAGGAGCGTTAAAGGCGTAAGTGCCTTTAACCCTCCTTAGTGTATTACTTAGACAATATGTGAATTACGCTAGACAATAATTTATCATAGCAAAACATTAATTTAGGAAGCCATATATAAAATGAAAAGTAAATAACGTTTATGTAAACAATGTTCTATAAACAATGTTCACAACTTATGTTTTCTGCCCTATGTTTATAAAGGTGAAACTTCTATGCGTATATAGTTACTGAATCGTTAGAACGCCAATCGATAGTATTTCACCGTTTTTTTTGGAAAATGGGAATAAAACAACAAGGGAAATTCTAGTACAGGCGGTATTTTATATCTGTGGAAGTAAATAACCCCAAATATAAGACCACACTTACGTGAAGTCTTTATATATGTATATGTACATGTGTGTCCTCGCTTAATCCGTGCTCACATAACGTGATCCGCTATCATCTATTAGATAGTAGCTAGTACGAGTAGATACAAGCAAAGTGCTATCGGAGTCCCCACACGAGCGACGTGTAACACGGAATGAGGCGGAGAGCCCTCTATCGGCGAAAGGCCGCAACTTGCCGTTACGGTGCCGTCCCAACGGATTTGCGATTTTGTTTACCAAGTCCTTTACGTAAACCTAAGTAAATCGAGGCAAATTTTCAAGATAAAGTTTCCTTTGATACCGTAACGCAAGTTGGCGGTGTACGTACATTTCTACGTATCATCGCTTGCTAGGAAAAACTGCTATTTTAACAATCGTAAGATACGTAACCAATATAAGCGTTAAAAGTAACCAATATATGCGTAATATAAGCAACACTTTATATAACTCGCATTTAACACGTTGTACCTGTGTTATGTGGGACTACCGCTAGACTGGAGAAAAATCTACTCTTTATATTTTTGCTGTTATTAAGGATAACACAAAATAAACGATCGTATTGGCATCAGAACTACAAATTTTTCCCATGTTTCATGATGATACAACAATTAGAAGTACATAAAATTCGTGAATTCCATTACATAGTTATTTACAGGTCGACCTAATAAAAGCGTGTTAAAATACGGAACATCTCGGTATATATGCTAGTAAGTAAATATCTGGAACGCTGATTTTGAGTCACTCCAAACTAGGTCTCATTTCTTATAACGCATTGCAAGTCAGCTTGATTTGTTTTAAAGTCTCTGTTTCTATTTGATTAAACACGATTGACGTTGATAAAAGCTCAAAACAGATTAGTAAACGCAATATTTTTAGTATATTTTTGTTTTTTAGTATTTATTGTTTTTTAGTGTATGTTGTTATATTTTGGCAATTTTTTAAAAATTGTTTAACACACTTTAGTTTTTGATAGTGAACCTGCAGCATTGATAAATTTAAGAGCGACATAAAATATATCAAAAAGTACTTGTTTAGAAAATGTTGCATGTGCTGGAAAACTTGAACACAGTTCAAGTTCGACCAGTGATAAAAACTAATATTAAAAAAATTAAACGGCCTTCAAAATGTAGCTAGGTGCTTTCACCATTTAAAATAATGAAATAAATAATAATGTACATTAACAAACTTTTTTGAAGTTGGTATTAGCTAATATACATGCATGTCAAACGTACATACCAAAACAAAAAACTTGCGTTGGCTGGCACCAGACTCAACAAACACATGCATACTTAAGTTAGTACCTACTTTTGATTTTTTTTAAATTTTGATTTCGATTAAAGTTTTACTGTACTTTAATTGAAAGATACTAAAGTCAATAAATACATTTTTTGCAATTCTATTATTAGTTTATGAGAAATAAATGGACAAATATATAAATATACACACACCACTTATAAAAAACTAAAATATGTGAATATTTTATATTTGATAACTTCCTTCTTTTTTTACATTTATTAAGAAATTTTGTAAATTTATTTAGAAGGTCTAGTAAAACTAACTTATGTGAATATTTTGTAATTCCTATAATATTACACACATACAGGTCAAATTGATAACTTCCTTCTTTTTTTAAATTTATTATGAAATTTTGTACATTTATTTAGAAGGTCTAGTAAAACTAACTTATGTGAATATTTTGTAATTCCTATAATATTACACACATACAGGTCAAATTGATAACTTCTTCTTTTTTTAAATTTATTATGAAAATTTGTACTTTTATTTAGAAGGTCTAGTAAAACTAACTTATGTGAATATTTTGTAATTCCTATAATATTACACACATACAGGTCAAATTGATAACTTCCTTCTTTTTTAAAATTTATTATGAAATTTTGTACTTTTATTTAGAAGGTCTAGTAAAACTAACTTATGTGAATATTTTGTAATTCCTATAATATTACACACATACAGGTCAAATTGATAACTTCTTCTTTTTTTAAATTTATTATGAAAATTTGTACTTTTATTTAGAAGGTCTAGTAAAACTAACTTATGTGAATATTTTGTAATTCCTATAATATTACACACATACAGGTCAAATTGATAACTTCCTTCTTTTTTAAAATTTATTATGAAATTTTGTACTTTTATTTAGAAGGTCTAGTAAAACTAACTTATGTGAATATTTTGTAATTCCTATAATATTACACACATACAGGTCAAATTGATAACTTCCTTCTTTTTTAAAATTTATTATGAAATTTTGTACTTTTATTTAGAAGGTCTAGTAAAACTAACTTATGTGAATATTTTGTAATTCCTATAATATTACACACATACAGGTCAAATTGATAACTTCTTCTTTTTTTAAATTTATTATGAAATTTTGTACTTTTATTTAGAAGGTCTAGTAAAACTAACTTATGTGAATATTTTGTAATTCCTATAATATTACACACATACAGGTCAAATTGATAACTTCCTTCTTTTTTAAAATTTATTATGAAATTTTGTACTTTTATTTAGAAGGTCTAGTAAAACTAACTTATGTGAATATTTTGTAATTCCTATAATATTACACACATACAGGTCAAATTGATAACTTCTTCTTTTTTTAAATTTATTATGAAAATTTGTACTTTTATTTAGAAGGTCTAGTAAAACTAACTTATGTGAATATTTTGTAATTCCTATAATATTACACACATACAGGTCAAATTGATAACTTCCTTCTTTTTTAAAATTTATTATGAAATTTTGTACTTTTATTTAGAAGGTCTAGTAAAACTAACTTATGTGAATATTTTGTAATTCCTATAATATTACACACATACAGGTCAAATTGATAACTTCCTTCTTTTTTAAAATTTATTATGAAATTTTGTACTTTTATTTAGAAGGTCTAGTAAAACTAACTTATGTGAATATTTTGTAATTCCTATAATATTACACACATACAGGTCAAATTGATAACTTCTTCTTTTTTTAAATTTATTATGAAAATTTGTACTTTTATTTAGAAGGTCTAGTAAAACTAACTTATGTGAATATTTTGTAATTCCTATAATATTACACACATACAGGTCAAATTGATAACTTCCTTCTTTTTTAAAATTTATTATGAAATTTTGTACTTTTATTTAGAAGGTCTAGTAAAACTAACTTATGTGAATATTTTGTAATTCCTATAATATTACACACATACAGGTCAAATTGATAACTTCTTCTTTTTTTAAATTTATTATGAAAATTTGTACTTTTATTTAGAAGGTCTAGTAAAACTAACTTATGTGAATATTTTGTAATTCCTATAATATTACACACATACAGGTCAAATTGATAACTTCCTTCTTTTTTAAAATTTATTATGAAATTTTGTACTTTTATTTAGAAGGTCTAGTAAAACTAACTTATGTGAATATTTTGTAATTCCTATAATATTACACACATACAGGTCAAATTGATAACTTCCTTCTTTTTTAAAATTTATTATGAAATTTTGTACTTTTATTTAGAAGGTCTAGTAAAACTAACTTATGTGAATATTTTGTAATTCCTATAATATTACACACATACAGGTCAAATTGATAACTTCTTCTTTTTTTAAATTTATTATGAAATTTTATACTTTTATTTAGAAGGTCTAGTAAAACTAACTTATGTGAATATTTTGTAATTCCTATAATATTACACACATACAGGTCAAATTGATAACTTCCTTCTTTTTTAAAATTTATTATGAAATTTTGTACTTTTATTTAGAAGGTCTAGTAAAACTAACTTATGTGAATATTTTGTAATTCCTATAATATTACACACATACAGGTCAAATTGATAACTTCTTCTTTTTTTAAATTTATTATGAAAATTTGTACTTTTATTTAGAAGGTCTAGTAAAACTAACTTATGTGAATATTTTGTAATTCCTATAATATTACACACATACAGGTCAAATTGATAACTTCCTTCTTTTTTAAAATTTATTATGAAATTTTGTACTTTTATTTAGAAGGTCTAGTAAAACTAACTTATGTGAATATTTTGTAATTCCTATAATATTACACACATACAGGTCAAATTGATAACTTCCTTCTTTTTTAAAATTTATTATGAAATTTTGTACTTTTATTTAGAAGGTCTAGTAAAACTAACTTATGTGAATATTTTGTAATTCCTATAATATTACACACATACAGGTCAAATTGATAACTTCTTCTTTTTTTAAATTTATTATGAAAATTTGTACTTTTATTTAGAAGGTCTAGTAAAACTAACTTATGTGAATATTTTGTAATTCCTATAATATTACACACATACAGGTCAAATTGATAACTTCCTTCTTTTTTAAAATTTATTATGAAATTTTGTACTTTTATTTAGAAGGTCTAGTAAAACTAACTTATGTGAATATTTTGTAATTCCTATAATATTACACACATACAGGTCAAATTGATAACTTCTTCTTTTTTTAAATTTATTATGAAAATTTGTACTTTTATTTAGAAGGTCTAGTAAAACTAACTTATGTGAATATTTTGTAATTCCTATAATATTACACACATACAGGTCAAATTGATAACTTCCTTCTTTTTTAAAATTTATTATGAAATTTTGTACTTTTATTTAGAAGGTCTAGTAAAACTAACTTATGTGAATATTTTGTAATTCCTATAATATTACACACATACAGGTCAAATTGATAACTTCTTCTTTTTTTAAATTTATTATGAAAATTTGTACTTTTATTTAGAAGGTCTAGTAAAACTAACTTATGTGAATATTTTGTAATTCCTATAATATTACACACATACAGGTCAAATTGATAACTTCCTTCTTTTTTAAAATTTATTATGAAATTTTGTACTTTTATTTAGAAGGTCTAGTAAAACTAACTTATGTGAATATTTTGTAATTCCTATAATATTACACACATACAGGTCAAATTGATAACTTCCTTCTTTTTTAAAATTTATTATGAAATTTTGTACTTTTATTTAGAGGGTCTAGTAAAACTAACTTATGTGAATATTTTGTAATTCCTATAATATTACACACATACAGGTCAAATTGATAACTTCTTCTTTTTTTAAATTTATTATGAAATTTTGTACTTTTATTTAGAAGGTCTAGTAAAACTAACTTATGTGAATATTTTGTAATTCCTATAATATTACACACATACAGGTCAAATTGATAACTTCCTTCTTTTTTAAAATTTATTATGAAATTTTGTACTTTTATTTAGAAGGTCTAGTAAAACTAACTTATGTGAATATTTTGTAATTCCTATAATATTACACACATACAGGTCAAATTGATAACTTCTTCTTTTTTTAAATTTATTATGAAAATTTGTACTTTTATTTAGAAGGTCTAGTAAAACTAACTTATGTGAATATTTTGTAATTCCTATAATATTACACACATACAGGTCAAATTGATAACTTCCTTCTTTTTTAAAATTTATTATGAAATTTTGTACTTTTATTTAGAAGGTCTAGTAAAACTAACTTATGTGAATATTTTGTAATTCCTATAATATTACACACATACAGGTCAAATTGATAACTTCCTTCTTTTTTAAAATTTATTATGAAATTTTGTACTTTTATTTAGAAGGTCTAGTAAAACTAACTTATGTGAATATTTTGTAATTCCTATAATATTACACACATACAGGTCAAATTGATAACTTCTTCTTTTTTTAAATTTATTATGAAAATTTGTACTTTTATTTAGAAGGTCTAGTAAAACTAACTTATGTGAATATTTTGTAATTCCTATAATATTACACACATACAGGTCAAATTGATAACTTCCTTCTTTTTTAAAATTTATTATGAAATTTTGTACTTTTATTTAGAAGGTCTAGTAAAACTAACTTATGTGAATATTTTGTAATTCCTATAATATTACACACATACAGGTCAAATTGATAACTTCTTCTTTTTTTAAATTTATTATGAAAATTTGTACTTTTATTTAGAAGGTCTAGTAAAACTAACTTATGTGAATATTTTGTAATTCCTATAATATTACACACATACAGGTCAAATTGATAACTTCCTTCTTTTTTAAAATTTATTATGAAATTTTGTACTTTTATTTAGAAGGTCTAGTAAAACTAACTTATGTGAATATTTTGTAATTCCTATAATATTACACACATACAGGTTAAATTGATAACTTCCTTCTTTTTTAAAATTTATTATGAAATTTTGTACTTTTATTTAGAAGGTCTAGTAAAACTAACTTATGTGAATATTTTGTAATTCCTATAATATTACACACATACAGGTCAAATTGATAACTTCCTTCTTTTTTAAAATTTATTATGAAATTTTGTACTTTTATTTAGAAGGTCTAGTAAAACTAACTTATGTGAATATTTTGTAATTCCTATAATATTACACACATACAGGTCAAATTGATAACTTCCTTCTTTTTTAAAATTTATTATGAAATTTTGTACTTTTATTTAGAAGGTCTAGTAAAACTAACTTATGTGAATATTTTGTAATTCCTATAATATTACACACATACAGGTCAAATTGATAACTTCTTCTTTTTTTAAATTTATTATGAAATTTTGTACTTTTATTTAGAAGGTCTAGTAAAACTAACTTATGTGAATATTTTGTAATTCCTATAATATTACACACATACAGGTCAAATTGATAACTTCCTACTTTTTTAAAATTTATTATGAAATTTTGTACTTTTATTTAGAAGGTCTAATAAAACTAACTTATGTGAATATTTTGTAATTCCTATAATATTACACACATACAGGACAAATTGATAACTTCCTTCTTTTTTAAAATTTATTATGAAATTTTGTACTTTTATTTAGAAGGTCTAGTAAAACTAACTTATGTGAATATTTTGTAATTCCTATAATATTACACACATACAGGTCAAATTGATAACTTCTTCTTTTTTTAAATTTATTATGAAATTTTGTACTTTTATTTAGAAGGTCTAGTAAAACTAACTTATGTGAATATTTTGTAATTCCTATAATATTACACACATGCAGGTCAAATTGATAACTTCTTTTTTTAAATTTATTATGAAATTTTGTACTTTTATTTAGAAGGTCTAGTAAAACTAACATATGTGAATATTTTGTAATTCCTATAATATTACACACATACAGGTCAAATTGATAACTTCCTTTTTTTTTAAATTTATTATGAAATTTTGTACTTTTATTTAGAAGGTCTAGTAAAACTAACTTATGTGAATATTTTGTAATTCCTATAATATTACACACATACAGGTCAAATTGATAACTTCTTCTTTTTTTAAATTTATCATGAAATTTTGTACTTTTATTTAGAAGGTCTAGTAAAACTAACATATGTGAATATTTTGTGATTCCTATAATATTACACACATACAGGTCAAATTGATAACTTCCTTCTTTTTTTTAATTTATTATGAAATTTTGTACTTTTATTTAGAAGGTCTAGTAAAACTAACTTATGTGAATATTTTGTAATTCCTATAATATTACACACATACAGGTCAAATTGATAACTTCCTTCTTTTTTAAAATGTATTATGAAATTTTGTACTTTTATTTAGAAGGTCTAGTAAAACTAACATATGTGAATATTTTGTAATTCCTATAATATTACACACATACAGGTCAAATTGATAACTTCCTTCTTTTTTAAAATTTATTATGAAATTTTGTACTTTTATTTAGAAGGTCTAGTAAAACTAACATATGTGAATATTTTGTAATTCCTATAATATTACACACATACAGGTCAAATTGATAACTTCCTTCTTTTTTAAAATTTATTATGAAATTTTGTACTTTTATTTAGAAGGTCTAGTAAAACTAACTTATGTGAATATTTTGTAATTCCTATAATATTACACACATACAGGTCAAATTATAACTTCTTCTTTTTTTAAATTTATCATGAAATTTTGTACTTTTATTTAGAAGGTCTAGTAAAACTAACATATGTGAATATTTTGTGATTCCTATAATATTACACACATACAGGTCAAATTGATAACTTCCTTCTTTTTTAAAATTTATTATGAAATTTTGTACTTTTATTTAGAAGGTCTAGTAAAACTAACATATGTGAATATTTTGTGATTCCTATAATATTACACACATACAGGTCAAATTGATAACTTCCTTCTTTTTTTAATTTATTATGAAATTTTGTACATTTATTTAGAAGGCCTGGTAAAACTAAAATATGTGAATATATTTAGTTCCTATAAAATACGACCTGTGGTATGCAGTTGCAGGTAAATATTATGAACAAAAAGAAATATTAACTATGTATAAAGATCTCTTTCTCTCTCTGACTGTCTCTCCCTTGCTCTCTCTCTCTCTTTCTCTCTCTGACTGTCTCTCTCTCCCTCTCTCTCTCTGACTGTCTCTCTCTCTCCCTCTCTCTCTCTGTCTGCGTGTGTGTTTACATTATTATCTACATACAACATATCTAACAAAGTCATATTTTCAATTTTAATGGTTTATATGCATCTCACTTTTCATATTTGGAATACAAATAATATTGTTCGACATAAAAATTTTTATTAATGTAAAAGATCTTCTTAGACTTTTTCTAAGACAACATTTCCATTTTAATCGTATATTTACGGTATTAATCGTGTTAGGTATCTATTAGATTCAATATGCAATTTCTAAATTCATCAAATCTATATTTTCCAAATTCAGCAATAGCCCAAGAAGTAGACGTATATAGGTTATGGACGTTAGATTTACAAAGTCTCGTGGCCAATAAAAATTAAAAAGCGAATGTGTTGGAACGAATATTATTACTAACCACTCCATCTACATCACTTACAAAGACAGCAAAGATAAAGCTGTACGACACCAACATTAATAACAAAAATGAACGTATATTTTAAATACCAAGAGACTGAGATGGAGCATTATGAAAACTTCAATAATACCTACTAAATAATCATAAAGCGAGAGACCAACAAAATATTTCCAACATAAAGTCAACACAAATTCCGTATTAAACTGAAATAAACATGAACAACAATAAAGAATTTCAAACAAATTGTGGTAAGTCAATTATGAACTAAATACGTAAGTATGCAAAAACCGACGCGGGGCGCTCCAAACAAACTCCTAACTTTATAAAACAAAACACGAACGAAATGTATTTTTGGTAATTTTCAAACTACAGAGCGAACCGAGGCAAATAATATAATATTTGAAGCGTTTGAGATATTTCTGAATTGTGGGGTTTAATGCTTCTTGCTCCGAATAAACAATGTTTGCGAGTTCGAAAATTCCGTCGAAATTCCGACCGTGCCTTTGATGGAAACCTGCACTGATTAGTATACTCAGTGGATATACATTATTAATACTTTGAAGGAAAATATAGAAATGGAAAATTATAAAACACTCTCCACTGAAAATTGCCTTTTTGATGTAAATTTTTGCATGAGTTGAGGCACAAATTCTTAAGCAGTGTAGTACATTTTTACAAACGTGACGCAAATATGAATCAATGTTCTTCTTATGTGGAAAACGGCTCCAGGAATAGTGATGTTAAGGAGACAGCTCTAACATACTTAACGTAAACATAAATACCGGTCAACTATTATCTGATTTAGAAAAGAAAATTTTTGATAATATTTACATTCAGTTTCAAAATGTTTCGTAATGTTCATGTTAACAGCAGACGTCTTGTTTCCAGTGAAGTATCAATCGAAATTAAAACAAAGTGGCCGTGTCTATGACTGTCTCAATTATCAGGAAAGTTTTGACACGCCGATAATAATATTTTTTTTAAATCGATGGATATCATTAAGTTTTGCCACAGTAACGTAAATTTTATATATTGAAAAATCAAACTGCAACAAAAACATATCGGTAGTCGAAGGAGCGATAGACAAAGGTATAGAGAAAAATGAGGCGGGGAGAAGCGAAGCGGGGAGGGGGAGAGTTGGCGCTAGGGATATAGTGGAGATGAAGAAGACAGGCGAGAGGGTGAAAGATTAATTGACATATTAACAAGGACACATACAAGAGGAATGAAAAATAATAATCATGTACTTCATATTATTTTCCATATATGGTTTATTCAATGAAATAATCCACATGTATAATTAAATGTCAAAAAATAAATAAAGGATAAAATAAATCATAAAATTAGGCAAAAAATGTTTAACAATATCAATAAATTATTATTTTATAATATTTATTACTAAATTAATAGAGTGCCTGGGCCAAAATGGAAAAAGGAAAATCTTATGAGATCACTTACATGAACGTCTGTCAGTGTATAACATCAGTTTTTCTCTGGAATCTTTTGACGTAATAAATTAAAATTTAGTACATAATAAAGAACTTTAAGTCACGCATAGCTCAATAGCTAACACTTAATAAATTTATGTGGAATTTAGGGGGAGAGCAGGAATGGCAAATTAATACCCGAAAAAATATTTTTAAATTCCTTTTACAAATGGGACATCGTTTGAACCGGCTAGTCATAAAAGTCTGAAAAATAACTTTTTCCTAATTTTAGGTAGCATATATTCCGCAATACGCTGAAAAATATATTCTCCTACCCTTATTTTCGATATTATTACACTAAAAATTAAGAAAAGAGCATGATTTTTAGAGGTCTACGGAAGGTTGTAGAAAAACTATAACGAATATTCTAGAAGGCATAGTTTTTTGGAATATTCCCAATAATATAAAAATCCCCTACTTAATTATATTACATTTATTGCACTAAGAAACGTCATATTCATGATGACTGTAATAAATAGAATAATTTCCCTTCAAATGGAGTACGTCAAACTCCAATCATACAAAATATGAGACCACCATATAAACTACTATATAAAATATGAAATCGTCCAATATACTATATATAATATGAAATCGTATAAAAAATAAGCGTAATACGGTACGAGCTTTATATACGATGCGTTTTTTTAATTTTTTAATCTTCAGTCGAATTTTTAACTTTCAGTCGTTCTGGTCACACGCAAAATTAAGGCGTGGTGACAGTTTCGGGTTAAGAAAACATATGAAATAAATTTGATCTCACTTGAACTATAACAAATTATCATAAAAATATTTTTTCTTATGCAAACTTAAACACCACTTTTCATCCAATTAAGGGTTGAATCTCGAAAAATGCTAAAATACGTTTTGCTTTATTTGTATTGAAGAATATTAATAACAAGTTCCACGTAAAAAATTACAACGTAAATATTTTTCCTGTATAAATTTGACCACCTCTTTTCACCCGCTTAGAGGATGATTTTCGAGAAATCCTTTCTTAAACGATGTCTTCCCTATAAAATAAACACACCCTCGAAATTGCAAATTTCTATCATTAGCGATTTGGGCTGAGCGTTGGTATGTCAGTCAATCGGGATATTATCCTTTATATATTCAGATTTAGGTAAAACTTCTAACAATTAATTTGTATATTAATAAATTACATCGCACCTAAAAGTAAACTGTATAGATAGTGGGGCGGGCATGTGTTTATACGCGTGACCGTAAGACAAAATGAAAGCATAATATCTTAACCCGGACAAATGCTGAGTGAGGATTTAAAGTGGTAACTTGCTATCTCAAATTTAAAGACTATAAAATTACACATTTTCATATTATAACTACTTTGAGAAAACATGTCACGTTCCATTTAAAAATGTAATTTGCTGTATATAGAAAAACATAAAAGACTTCGCTAATGCGATCTAGTATATATCGAAGCACTCCACTAAACCACGGTACATGTTACATGTAAGACTTTGCTAACTTGATCTAGTTTATATCGAGGCACTCCCCTAAGCCATGGTTCATGGTACATGTAAGACTTTGCTAACCCGAGCTAGTATATATCGAGGCACTCCGCTAAGCCATGGTAACTGGTACATGTAAAACTGCTACCCGAATCTAGTATATATCGTGGTACTCCACTGAGCCACGGTACATGGTACATGTAAGACTTTGCTAACCCGAGCTAGTATATATCGAGGCACTCCGCTAAGCCATGGTAACTGGTACATGTAAAACTGCTACCCGAATCTAGTATATATCGTGGTACTCCACTGAGCCACGGTACATGGTACATGTAAGACTTTGCTAACCCTATCTAGTATATGTAAAGGCATTCCGCTAAACCACGGTACGTGTAACATGTTGGCATTTGCTAAACCGGTATCGAGGCACTCCACTAAGCCACGGTAAATATTACATGTAAGACTTTGCCAACCCGATCTTGTATATATCGAAGCACTCCGCTAAGCCATGGTACATGGTACATGTAAGACTTTACTAACCCGATCTAGTATATATGAAGGCATTCCGCTAAACCACGGTACATGTAACATGTTGGCATTTGCTAAACTGGTATCGAGGCACTCCACTAAGCCGCGGTAAATATTACATGTAAGACTTTGCCAACCCGATCTTGTATATATCGAAGCACTCCGCTAAGCCATGGTACATGGTACATGTAAGACTTTGCTAACCCGATCTAGTATATATGAAGGCATTCCGCTAAACCACGGTACATGTAACATGTTGGCATTTGCTAAACTGGTACCGAGGCACTCCACTAAGCCGCGGTAAATATTACAAGTAAGACTTTGCCAACCCGATCTTGTATATATCGAGGCACTCCGCTAAGCCATGGTATATGGTACATGTAAGACTTTGCTAACCCGATCTTGTATATATCGAGGCACTCCGCTAAGCCATGGTACCTGGTACATGTAAGACTTCACTTACCTGATCTAGTATATATCGAGGAACACCGCTAAACCACAGTACATGTTACGTGTAAGACTTTGCTAACTCGATCTAGTATATATCGAGGCACTCATCATGTTATGCATGGCGTGCATCCAAGTCTCATTGTAACCTATTCAGTCCCATTCTCGTTATTCTTATAGATTTATAGCAAATATTATTTGTTCAATTATCACTTACTCTTTTATCATTGTGCATTTTTAACCTATAAATCGTATCGAAAATTATGTGACAATTAAATAAATATGTGAATTAAAACTTTCTTCAAAATTTTGTTTAAAAATATTAAAAACGTACGGAAAATATTTTGTTTCTTCGTAAATTGAAAAGCGTATACCATTAACTCAAAATATATACAAATCTTTCCAATACGATATTTTTTAAAGGACGACATAAAACTAAGTGCCAGTTAATGATATGTATAGTGTAGGTTTATTTAGATGTAACGACAAATAAATTTTCACACCATGTTCCGTTCCTGATTGTGAACGGTACAAACTTCAAATTCTAAATAGACGATATCGCAATAACGTAATTAGCAATATAATTAATTAATATAAACAAATTACAAATATTTTAGAATGGCTTTTAAGACTTGTTTATTATTTGAGGACCTATGTTGCTGAAGATGAATTTGGCTAGGGGTACTTTTAAGAAATATACTTGTAATATTACATAATATCTTAAGAAATACACTAATAATATTGTATAATATCTTAAGTAAATTTTTCGCCACTTTGCTAAAGGATATTAAATTTCATCTCAAACGTAATTGATGGGAAAACGCCTGTCATTATCATATTAGGCAAAATAATTGACACTCTAATATTAATTTTGAAGTATTTAGGATAAAATGGCGATAGATTATTAATTAAATTGGCGAAATTATATTTTATAAGGTAAAATTTAATAAATGTAACATCTTTTAAATTATTAACAAAGATAATATACATAAGAACCCGATTACGGCCAAAGGTGGATATTAAACTATACAATATGTAAATCAAATCGATTCCTATAAAAAGAAATAAGAAAAATGGGCTCCAAATTTAGGACTGCAATGTGTTCCTATTATTCAATAAAAATAATCCCACACGTCATTAACTTCTTTAGTACAGAATCTAAATATTATCGATAAGTAATATTTCGATAAATAAAAATATTATGTGTACAAATACCATGATATTCAATAAAAACGTGATACATAAATATCTTGTGACATTATATCTATATATGAGGAGAAAACAGTTTTTATTCGACAGAAACAAATGTATTGTATATAAACAAATATTAAACTCTCAAATAAAGACATCATCATCATATATATTAATACGCTAAGGTTAAGATGTTACTCTCCCTTTTTAGAAAAAACCTCACAACTAATCCACATAAATTATATATCATTTTATAGATAATTGCTTGCTCTACCGGCATCCACAACTAAAAAATTTATTATTGCTATTGTTTTTGCAAATTAATTAATTATTAAAATTATATACACAAAACAGCAATGCTGCCATCTAACGGCTCAACGTCAATATGATTGACGGTCGGTAAAATTTTTGTTTAATTTCAAATCCACTCACGTATAAATAAAGTGGCGCTTTAGCTCAATGCTTTTGATACTTGCGCCTCTATATGTCAATTTTAGTAAAATATTTGTTTGATCTGTCATCTTGATGATCAGCTTCATAATGGAATAAATAATGCGAAGACTTCGCACGGGTCACGCTAGTATATACATATTTCATAACATTCGCTTTCATTATTCTTTAAATAATTCAAATTTGAAATATATTATTGTCAATGATGTATTTAAAATGGTCTTTATTAAGCATGCCAAGTGCGTGTAGAATTCGGACTCGAAGGGTTCTGTACATATTTATGCACTTTTAAATATTTAAATATTTCTATTAAACTGTTAATTTTTGCACAAAATAAATATTTTGTCTGCTATATCTTTCACAGACATAAAAACATTGGTGCATGTTTTAAAAATTATAAGATCTAGTTAGTTTTCCTGCATTTTTCTAGTCGAATTTTACCTACACCGTTTTTTTCATGATTTTTATTTCAGTAGATTCAGAAATAAGGGGTAAGGCTATATTTTCGTATATTTTTTGTAACATCTTTGAAAATAAGCGATATAAGTTTCATAGACGTAAATCATAGACCAATGGATGCACATAAAATAATGGACTCCAATGAATCTATTCACATAAAGCGTTCCGTTTTTAGATTCAGTATCTAAAAAGAAAAAAGGAATCCTTATAAGTGTCTGTCCATCGGTCACAACTGTCAGAAACCGTTTGACGAAAATATTTTAAATTTGGCATAGTAATAAAACGTGTTAACATGTTCTCTCTCAAAAGAACTAAAAAATATTAGGTTGGAAATTTTCGGGGGCACCAAATTAAGTACTTGAAACTTTTTCATTTTAATTCTGTAATTGACCTTATTATAAAGGTCTCCAAAATATTTTTTCATTATTTTAGGTACTGTATCTTCAGAGATGAAATAAAAAAATTTCAAAATGTTTTCCATCCAGTTATTTCCCAAACTACTCAACTAAAAATTATGATAAAAACATGAATATTCGGAAGCCCATGCAAAGGTTGTAGGAAAATTATAGGGATGATTCTAGACGTCGGAATTATACGGTGAATGATCCAGTTCTAGGAAACAGCATACCTTAATGGCAGCCTTATAAAGACCCGATATATGGACCGACCCGTTGCAATGCAATAGCAATAGTTTTCCTCAACTCCTCACGATAGTTTTCCTCAACGTTTTTCTTTAATAGCATCTCGTAATTGATGTAGCAAGGAAAAAATGAGTAAAATTCCTTTAGACTTCAAAAAGATTGAGGCCATAATCTTTTTCAACAGTTTCACTTTATTAGCCAGTATCTTGACAACGAAAAGATTTGACGCAATATTTTTAGTGGATAGATGTAGAGTAAGGTCACTAATAGAATGACGTTAGAAATGTGTATCACCGATTAATCTAAAGTGGATAGGCGGAGAAGTTTTAGACCTTACCTCGTACGTAATCGTTTTGCGTCGTTTTTTTATTTTCTTGTCGTAGCTCTCCAATTGCCTCGGCTCTGGACTTTTTAGGTTTCTTGGATTACTTTTGATGCAAGCTTTCCGTTTCTATTTTATTCCGAGCATATTTATGGTTCATATGAGACGGGATTTTTAATTTTTTTGTCATTTTCCGTTTAATACCGATTTTTACTTACATTCCGATGAATATTTATATTGTTCACTTTGGGCCCTAGTAGTTCTCTAAAATCTCTTAAAAATGAAACCAAAATCTCCCTCCTAGCAAAATAAGTTTTTACGCTACACCAATTTATAATTTTAGACAACGCAAATTAGCAACAATCGCACGCATGCTCTGACACTAGTCCGGTGACATCCATTATTAACGGATTATTAGTTTCGTAGTTATTAGCGATTAAAATCTGCCAGTATTTTAGCAAGCCAATGGACGTTTTCGTATCAAAAGTTAAAACTTTCGAAGCATGTCAGTTATGACATTATTTTGGACAGCTTTTTTCATACTACTGATAACTTCTATACATTGTAAAAACAGAGCGCTACCTAAACGTGCGTTACCACTGATGCAGAATAAACAATAACAATATTATTACTTCAGATGTGTTGGCTTACTTCATTAATTTGATACCAACATTATATTTAAACCATCCTTAATTCAATATTCGTAATGGTAGATTTTTTATGGATAAAAATAAATATTAATACCACTAAATATTTCCATTGTTTTTTTTTTTAACTATATCAAGTAATCGTATTTTCCGCAATTTATCCCAAACAAATTTCTTAATTCTTTCCTGCCAAAACCATTTACTAAAATTTGCCTATATTATGTTCTTCGAACAATTAATGACATGGGTCGTAAAGTGACCAATACCGGTACGATTGTGTCCTATTAGAATGGAGGTTGAGGATCTATTTCCTTTAAAAATAATTTTTCCTTGATACGACTATATTTAAAATAACCTATTTGGCGCAATTTTAAAACTCTCAACTATTTTGAAATATAGGTAAGAACTTCTAAGTGTAATCGGTAATGGATTATTTTATCTCGTCCATTCTTGAGACATTCTTACATTAACACAAAATACCATATTGTCCTGATTGAATTCGAATTGAATGAAAACGACTGACTTTGATACATTTTTTTATTTATTGTGTTTGCTAAATTTTAATACATAATGTCGATAAAAACAACAAAATATATATTTCAATAAGTGTAAAATTCTGTTTATTTCATTAGAAAGTATTGGAGGCTGTAACAGCCCTGGATTTAAGTACTCAAGCCTCCTGTGTTTTTGTGTTAATCCAAATCTCACCACGCCATAAAATACTCCATGGTATCACATCTCAAATTTTACAACAATTTTAGTTGAAGTTCATTCAGGTTACGAGTTGCAGGTCACAGTATATTTGTAATTCAGTAAGTATTCCTACTTACCATTAATACTGGCTGAATCTAATGTGACATTGGTACACAAATAAAGCTGTGATTAAAATCCTAACGTCATTGGCTTAGAACAACTGAATAGATTTTCCATTTAAATGGAATTAATAAAGACGTATTTTTTAAAATGCTTTTGAACAATTATAAATATTACGCTATTGACGCTAAACTCTAATTAGATCGCAAAAATAATGAAGGTGTATCTAAACAGATAAAATAAATTAAATATTAATTCTTAAGTAACGTCCAAACTAAGAAAACTAAGTTAAAGACAAATTGTACCTGTGGTATATGTATAACTGTAGTACGCGTACTATAGCGTACAGCATGCCACATAGCACGCAACGAAAGTATATGAAATGAAAAACTACTTGCCAAGTACGGATGGAACTTACACTACCAAGATGCTGTACACATCAAGGCTCTTACAAACATTTAAGGATACGTAGTATATATATATATATATATATATATATATATATATATATATATATATATATATATGTTGCCTACAATATATGTTACACACGTAAAGTATGGTGCATATTTCAGAAGTCATGACATCTAGAATCTTAGCGTTGGTTTCAAAATCTCTATTTATTTCATAATTTTCGGTTGAGTAGTTTCGAAAATATACATAAGGAACATACTTTTAACTAGCCCCTTTGACACGATACCCCATACTATGTATGAAATTTTTAAAAAATGGACATTGCAGCAAAAATTAAAATTTTAGCAGCCAATGTGATCGTATTATATATAGGATACATTTTAAATACGGAAATTAAGAAAACAATTCAAATTTATTTTATTAACAATATGATAATAAGTATGATATATTAATTCAGACAAATGTGCCCAAATAATTTATAAAAGTGATGCAATTACATGCAAAATTCACCAAATAATAAATAAATACATTTTTCTAAAGAGAAATATACGTCTTCATTATAAACGTAGACTTTATACATATAATGAGTACACACCCAGCAGACGTACACTCTAAATCGAACCCTTTGGCCATACTCAGCCTATCGCCGAGTATACCTGAAGCGCATTACGCTTGACATGACACAAAATTGCAAATCTTTTCCATCAACAAATTTTTGGACAAGGTGAGCCAAAAAAGTTTCAATTCATAAAATATTTTTCGAGTTCTTCATTTGCCCTCCCCTAAAATTTCCATATGTATATTTTGGTGTGTTGACTATTGAGATACTACGCCAAATTTCAAGTTTCTACATCAATCGATTTCTGAGAAAAACGACTGTGACAGATAGACGGATAGATACATGATTAATTTTATATAATTTCTCTTTTTCCTTTTCAGGTACGGAATCCTATGAAATTACTTTTCTCTAATTTTTGTACCCCTCATTTATAAGACAAATTTTGTTACTAAAACACATTATATGGAAGCGCCCTACATGCTTTCATGAAAACTATGAATCCTGTCGCACGTGTGAAGACAAGCCAGTGTCAGTTAAATGTGCGGTAAGCCTCACAGGACATGTCTCGCCACCTAATTGTCCAAGCGTCTGGCAGATACTTAACGAGCGTACGTCACTTCTTATCTCTTGTGCGCCGCCGGAATTGTGACACCAGTTTCACCTACACATAGTTTCAAATATCTAAGCCTCTTACAGGAAGACTATATTCATGGTACAAAATTCAAAGGAAAAAAATGTAATTTATGAAATTACTTACTTTTTTTAGTTCTATCTAATTCTAAGACACAATAATGGTCCATTGAAAGGTTACATTTGGGGTTGCATTTGTCAGAGGACGCAATTTTATTTTTTACATGTCAAGGGTAAAATTAAATCCAAGTTCGTGGGGTCGCAACCCTCGTCCCGCGGGCACCATCTTGAAAAAAGGGAGCAAATGATTTTTATGGTTTATCTGGCAAATTATTGATCGCACAGAAAATTTGTAAAAACATTTCTCATTGCAAATCAAATTCTCTATAACATTTAACCTGTAACTTTTAGTTGTAGAACCAAAAATAACAAATTTATAAACGAAAATCGATAAAATTTTGGAGCAAATTTTCTTTCGGTCGTTACAACTTTTTTTCTGGTCATTTACAAAAAAATTATATCAGAGCATTTTTATACAGGGGTTTTCAAGGAACATTTTTCATACACTAACACCCCCCCCCCCCTTTATATCTAAAAAATAAAATTGCGCCCTCTGACAAATGCACGCTAAGCCCAAAAAAATTTAACATTTCAATGGACTATAATGTCATGTATCATTGTCAATTGACTCCAGTCTAATTCGAGAAAGCACTGGATAATATTCACAAACATGATCATCGTTTCTTATCTTACCTAGTTTATCCCCTTCCTATCTATCTGCATTGCATGTTCTACCTGATTCTAACAGAAAAAAGGCATTTTTAAGGGTTTCGTAGTGAAACAAGGAATCTTTCGACAAAACGATCTATTTACAAAATTTAAAGTGGCTCCCCTACCAGCTAAACCGCTATTTCTGAATATCCACAATAATAGTATATATAACTAATTTGAAAGGAAAATTATCACAGCTAAGTGAGCTCTACTAGTTTACGAGAAATAGTCTGCTAAAAGTTTACAGAAACGCTATGCAAATGACTTAAACCAACTACAAAAATAACCTTGTATATTTAATTGAATATTCAATAAATCTGTGAAAGATGTACTGGGCAATATATTTACGTTGTGAAAAATTAATATTTGTAAATATTTTAATATAAATACTGAGTACTCTTAAATCTTTATGAGAGCCTGAATGTATATGAAAACCATTTAATGCGTGTTCTATTCGTACTTGATTAGCTTTTTAAACAAAAATAACCTTTTTTGAATTAAATTCTTTATTTTGAATTGACTATTCATTATATAAAGATGTACTGGGCAATATATTTATACATTTACAGTGTGAGAAATAATATTATTTAAAAACGCACCATGTTCTTACACATGTGAAAAATATAGTACGTTGTGAAAAATTTATATTTGTAAATATTTTAATATAAATACTGAGTACCCTCAAATGTTTGAGCGCCTGAATGTGTACTAAAATCTTTTAATGCGAGTTCTATTCATACTTGATTGGTTTTTTTTTCATAATTTAAGACTTAAATCAACTAAAAAAATAACCTTGTATTTTGAATTGAATATTTATTATGTCTATGAAAGATGTACCGGGCAATATATTTATATATTTACAGCGTGGGAAACAATATTATTTAAAAATTCACCATGTTTTTAAGTCTGTAAAAGATACAGTACCTTGTGGCAATACATTTACGTTGTGAAAAATTAATATTTGTAAATAGTTTAATAGAAACACTACGTACCATTAAATTTTTTATAAGAACCTAAATGTATACGAAAACCTTTTAATGCGAGTTTTATTCGTACTTAATTAGTTTTCTTCATAATGTAAGAAACATATCTACAGAGATATATAGTGAGAAAAAAATGAAAGCCATCACAGGACGCCTGGCAGATGAGATTGAAACATCTAAATTTGGTTATATTTTCATATTGTAATAATTTTATTTCAACGAATCGAAAGCGAAAAGTGTATACATATATATATATATATATATATATATATATATATATATATATATATATATATATATATATATATACTTAGATACTTGTTAAGAATAATATATTGATTTAAATTTATTATTTTATTTTTATTAAATAATTTATCACAGAAATATTCCTTAAGTATCTATTGAAAATATATTTTTAACTTTATAATACTGTTAGCCGACAAGATGAGTTGCTGGGCGAATTAAGTTAGAAAGAACCGACAAGTTTCGAAGCTGGACAAATTAAATCGGAAAGAGCAGACAAGATGGGAAACTGGTCGAATGGCACGTCGCGACCTGATGTTTTACCTCCCACTCAAACACGCTATTACAAGTTTCACATCAACAAGCAAAAAAGATATTTCCTTCTGGCATTTTCCGAATTCACTTAACCTAAAATTATGGAAATAGCATGTTTCCAAAGGCCTACTTAAAGTTTTTGGCAAAACTATAGCGATAGTTCTAAAAAATTATATAGTTTTTGAGAAATTCTGGCTATGTTTATGCTCGTGTAAAATATATTAAGAATCATAAACACTTGATAGAAAATGATATTCATATTTGTAAATAGTTTAATGTAAACACTTTTGTCTTTAGATATTTAAACTTTTATATGCACATACATGTGTAAAGAACCGTTATAGAATTCTGCTCAAATATAATATTTTTTAAATGTAAATGTCACTTAGCCTCGAGGGACACTAATACTCAATAATACCTTTAAGATAATATACGTTTCCATTCACGCAATCTGAACAATAGCATACGAAAACATCTACCACATTGACGATCACAAAATGTGATGCAAAACCTGAACGGCGGAAAACATAGCAGGCTAGGGGTAACTAAATTTAAATCTCACTGTAATATGACGTTGACTCACGTCTCTTTCATATTATGTTAGCCTAGGTCTTCCGCGCATTTTCTTGTCATGTTTATGTTAGGATGCATGCACGCTAACTTATGTATGTAGGTATGCACATGATAAGTTCTTTGTTTAAAGAGGTTGCTTACAATTAGAAATGATCTTTGTTCTGTTAAAAATACTATCACATATGAGAATTTTTATATGGAGTTCAAATGTGAAGAAATAGTGATCTCTGCGAAATTATAGAGAACTAACTGTTACCCGTGACTTTATCCAATTAACAACGTTTCCTTAATCAGGTAATGGCAATAAGAATTAAAATAATTAGGTCATAAATAATGTGTGATTTCATTTAGAAGTTGGTTACTTAATCTAATCAATAACAGCACCATTTATCAGACACCTTAACAAAGTTTTTATATTGTTCCTAAATTATGTTTTTTCCGAAATTAAAATATTCCATTTGTTACTCCATTATATAATCTTTTAATACACAAATTGACTTATTTCTTAAAAAGTTATTAAAAAACAAACAAAAGAAACACTTTCAAATTTATATTAAGATATCTTAATGTGTATATAATGTGATATGTAGATAATATCAAATATTGAACATATTTGGCGTTAATTTTGTAGAAATTCATTATTCACAATTAAATGAAACTACGTGATGTAGTATTATTTCTACTTTCTTTAATTTCTTTACCACTCTACCAATCTACATATCATTAAATACATACATATCATTAATGAAACTACGTGATGTAGTATTATTTCTACTTTCTTTAATTTCTTTACCACTCTACCAATCTACATATCATTAAATACATACATTTCATTAATGAAACTACGTGATGTAGTATTATTTCTACTTTCTTTAATTTCTTTACCACTCTACCAATCTACATATCATTAAATACATACATATCATTAATGAAACTACGTGATGTAGTATTATTTCTACTTTCTTTAATTTATTTACCACTCTACCAATCTACATATCATTAAATACATACATATGTATGGGCGTTTGTGTAGATTGTGTACACGAGGCTCGTTTTCTGTTTTATTCGTCCTTTATGACAATATAGAAACTGATAAATTTAGATAAAAAACGTGTAATTTATTCTTTGGACGTGTATCACATACCATTAAATTTAAAAAAAGAGGGCAAGAAGAAAAACATACAATAACTTAAGCAAAATTGAAGTATAAATTTAATAAAATAAAATTAAAACGTAAATGTAAAATAAAAAAAAAACAGAATGAAAATGCAAAACGGATACCAAAGGGGTCACGACGTCGTTATTTATATATACAGATATATTGAATATATTTGGCGTTAATTTTGTAGAAATTCATTATTCACAATTAAATGAAACTACATGATGTAGTATTGTTTCTACTTTCTTTAATTTCTTTACCACGACCTAGGTTTCGTTGTATTACAACATCTTCAGGTGGGCTATTAGCAAAGATTCGTACCCACCTGAAGATGTTGTAATACAACGAAACCTATGTCGTGGTAAAGAAATTAAAGAAAGTAGAAATAATACTACATCACGTAGTATCATTTAATTGTACATAAGTATAATTTTTACTTAAAATGTACCCATATGTGTGGTTATTAGGTCTATGTCGTATGTCATGAAGGTTATTAGTATGTGTCATATGTACTCTGAACATATTTGTTTTACAATTATTAAATGTTTTCATAATTACACTCCTTGTTTAAAGATGTTGCTTACAATTAGTAACGGTTATTGCTCTGTGCAAAATACTACCAAATATAAGTATTTTTACATGTAGTTCAAATTTTAAGATACTATCTCTTTAAAATGATAGAGAACTAACTGTTACCTGTGACTTCCTTCGAGTAAAACTTTCTTCATAATTAGATTGTGACAATAATAATTAAAATAATAAGGCTGTTAATAATAAATGATTTGATTGAGAAGTTGCCTACTTAAGCTATACAGAAGCAGCGCTATCTTGTATACGTCTTGAAAAAGGTTTTAAGTATTTACTAAAGCTATTAACAAACAAAGAAACAAAGAACAAATATAAACATTACCAAATTTATGTTAGGATGTTGTAATATCTACATTATCGTTTAATGTTGTACCATTATAACTTACAATTTAACAGAAGCACTTTCAATTAAAAATTTATATAATATTCAATAATCAATTGACTTCAATAGAATTGATTTCAATAATGAAACGACATCAAAAAACGAAAAGTTTCTCAATTCGACTGTATTTTTTTTTGTTTATGTTACCTTATATCTCTTGCATTAAACAACCAAAGCCTCATGAAAATTTAGTTAGGAAATTGAGGTTACACCATAAAGTTTCTCAAAAATGAGCAGCTGTTCCTGAAAATGGTCAGAGGAACTTTTCAATGATGAACAGTAAACTCATCGAGTTTCGACTCATTTTATTTGTTGTAGCGTAAGCAGGAAAGTAACATACTAAATAGGTATTCTAGTATGTACAGGTATATATAAAGACATAAAGCCACTTTTTGGTATATTTTACATCGTATTTCCGGAATATATAATTAAATTTAGATGATTGTTTTTTATTTGGGCTGGTACACCGCTATCGTGATTCCTTGAAGATTTGGTTAGAATTTGTCTATAGAAATTGAAAATACACCATAAAATACCTCGACAATGAACAGGGCAGGTACCGTGAGCAAATTTTCATAATATAATGAAAACCTCATAATAAAATCTATAAAATTTTTATACGACTGAGAGCGACATAAATCGGCTCTTTAGTAGAATCAGGGCACAGTGATGGAACCGAAATATGGTAATAGGAACTTTTCCATGATAAGGAGTAAATTCAACGATTTTTGACTCGTTTGACTTATCTTGATTTATATAAGAAAGTACCAAAGTAAATAGGTAGATAACAATATACAATGTACACACAAATGCATGAAGTAATTAAGTTATTATTAGGAAGCTAGATAAGATATTTTGTATATACAGATATAAACAATAAAGCTGCTAGAATATTAGCAGGCACGTAACTATGGCATACATACACACACACACACATATATATTTATATATATATATATGTGTGTGTGTGTGTATATATATATATATATATATATATATATATATATATATATATATATATATATATATAAACATATTTAGGTTCATTAGAAACGTCTGCTGCGATTCCAAAAAATGAGATACTATTCAATTCTTCATAAATCCTTGACATTATTGGTAAAATACGTTGGGTATATAGGCGCTAAAATGGGAAAAATAAAACTTTTCAACAAAAAAACTGAACCGATTTCAAATAACCACAGAATAATAAGTGCACTGAAAAGAATAAAATAATGAAAATATGAGTGCATAGATGGAACGTTTGCGGTACAATATGATTTCCGAACATAAATAATTTACAAAATGTTGTTACTGCTAAAAAATTTTTCAGTAGTCCCGATAAAGAAAGTGACATCCCATCTTTCGAATGATTAGATTAGGTTAGGTTAAGACTTTTCAATCACTTTGGACTTTTCGGCGAGAAAATATTCCCATAAAACTATATATGGTAGATAAGCAGGGGATAAGGAAGGTGTAATGTCCAAAAGTATTTTGGGAGCCGTAAAAACAGAAAAATATGTATAAAAACATATACGAGAATAAGTAGAAACAAAGCATTTCATTATCGGTATTTACCAAGTTGGAAAATTATGAAAATATGAAAATAAATAATTCAATAGAGCACAAAGCAATGTAGTACCTGGAATGAAGACCTGGAATAAAATAGTGAAATGCATTGGCACATTTCTCTAAAGGTAAGAAAATAAAACTAAAGAGAACTTGTATAAAGAACTGCGAAGCAACTATTTCTGCTAAGTTATGTGCGCCATATTAATACAGATTTAAATAATTTTACTTATCTTGTTTTTCGTTTCAAAACGCGAAAATATGTCAATAATGCAAACCGTATTCTTCTTTATAGATATAAATTCAAGTAAAGAATAGCTTTAATAAAATTAAACCCCTACAGTGAATATTTAGCTGGATTTATTAGGGGTAATTTTTCTATTTCCCCAAGATATTAAGAGCTTCACAAATCTTATCTATTTACGTATTACCACTAAGAACACTCGTAATATTTCCAAATAATATAAACAATCTAGAGACATTTGCAAAAATCATACAAAATAACTGACAAACATTGCAACGCCTACACCTGAACCACGAAATTTATCCCATTATCGGGCCGAAGCTGGAAGTGCTAAACAAACACTTCCATCGACCCAATCAGTAAATTTAAAACTGCGACGACACCGACCCCCTTACTTGATTATTCCAACAAAAACCCGAAAAATAATCACAAACGATCCGCCGGCGCACTCCGCTCGGTCCACCCGCAGCTGTGTCTTCCCTCCCGCGCCGATTCGCCAACGTCCCGGTTCACTGCCATTTGCATGCCCGCGCACTACACTCTGCCAATTCGGCGCGCTTGTTTACTCTCGCCCGCCTCGGCCCGAGCAGGCGGCAGGTATTTGCTTCTAAATTAACTTTATCAGCGCTGTACAGGTTGTGCTAAAATACGTTAATAGTTTGTTGATACAAGCACCACCCGCCTCCCGGTATTAACAATCTACTCGCTATAGGCACTATAACGCATACTTATTCATGTCAATATGTTTGTGTGACGATCGTAAATTTGCAGAAAGTTGGCTCATAAATCATGTGTTCGCCAATATGACGCTCCGCGTCTGCTGAATAGACAATATTGAATAGATATTTATACTGTACACATCAATACACGAAGTACGATTTTGAGTAAGATATACTCATATAAAAACATATGATGGATTATTAGAGTAAACGTTAGACCGTTCGTTAGAGGATGAATTTTTAGAGAAAACTTCATATATCACAAAAATTGAACACGCGTTAAAAATTTCTTACTTAATATTTATGTGATTCTTCAAAAATTATGTAAAAGTTAATATAAAATAGGTAATATATTTATAGGATATAAGATCGGATACAAGTAAAAAATGCATTAAATAAATATGTAAAATTAATCTTTCTATCATTTTTGTTATAACTGACTGAAGAAGATTCTCAACCTGGTCACTTTTTCTGAGCAGTGAACGAAACTGAGCCATGAGGTGCGGGTCGGTGACGCTGAATCGGATAAACTCGGTGCCCTTCTGTATCAGCCGAGAGAGTTCCAAATTCAAAAATGATAAAATGTGATCAATTGAATGTGCACTGCATAGTTCGGTTAAACTTTATTCCCTTCGGTATGGGCGAACGAATTACCGTCTGACACGGAGTACATCCTTTTAAGAATTGCATTCTGTTTTTGAATAATATTTTATTTGAGTATAATTTAATATAATACGAGTATGTTACTTTTGTTTTTTAATTTTCTTATTGAAAATTTCCAACAAACACTGTACGGTTATATCGATTGCCAAAGTTTTCACGTCTACGTTGTGGTCTTAAGATCATCAATTTTTTTGTTTATGCTACTTCGTGTCTCAGGCCTTTGTCAACCAATTTGGATGATTTTTTTACATGGATTATTTAATTTCATAAAAATTTGACTAGAAATTCGCCATGAAATTGAAATTATATCCTAAAATTCCTCAACAATGAACAGCATAAGTGTCGTGATCGAGTTAAAATTATATAGGCCTTTTGATAATCTAACAATAAAATCTGTAAAGTTTTGACACAGCCAAGAGCGATTTAAATATGACCTTTACCAAAATTAGAATTTAATGATGAGCAGGAAGATAGTGAGAGAACTTTTCAGTAATGAGAAGTAAACTCATCGAGTTTCAACTCACTTCATTTTTTATTTGATTTGGATAAAAGCCAAAAAATAAAGTTAAAAAATATTTTACTCTTTCTATCGAATTGTAACTCTTTCTTCGTTAGCTCTTTCTATCAAATTGTAACTCTTTCTTCGTTAGCTCTTTCTATCAAATTGTAACTGTATATTCATAAACATATTGCTTTATTATTGTTATTTATTCTGATAATCAATCAAAAGGGGTATTTAAAACATGTTTGAAAAAATATCTAATCAAAAATAACTACAAATAATAATACTGATTAACGATGTTTGACTACTATTTGGTTTAAATATTTTTAATAAATAAAATCAAAAATAATACTGTGGCTTAAAATTAGCGGCTGCACACCGAAACCTAAATTATCCAACAATCAGAATCCGTGACGTTGAAATGCATCCAGACACAAACACATATACAGATAAAATGCATCAGATATTACAGCAATACATCGTCAACTTAATGTAATCGTGTGACTAAAATAGCGCGATCGCATAATTCCATAAACATTACTTATCTGTCACTATTGAATGACGAAGTGTGTGAATGAGATGGAACCTCTCCTTTTCGATTTAATGATTTGTTTAGGGTATTGTGAAATACCCTAAACAAATAATTAATCGATCTAAGAGTTTTGATGCGAAGCTTTGTCTGCCTGAAATAAAACTCAATTTTTCAACTCAAAATAGGTTTTTCGGAAAAAATTTCAGAATTTTATATTTATCAAAAATATTTCGAATAATTTAAAACACCTTTTCGAAAATTGTCAAATATTTTTATATTACGAGTGAAATCCATTAAAATAAGTTTTTCTTTCGAATTCTTTTATATAGCTGTCAATAAAGAAAAGTATATAATATACATTGAAAACGTGTTTTGGACAGAATAGTATAATAAAGTAGCATTTTATACATTGAAAATTTCTTATTATTCAATAACTTATTTGTCTTTTTAGTGCTTTGTTATTTTTATATACAATTACCCTTTATGCTTGGTTTATCCATCATTACACAAGCAGAAATAAAATATCGAAACCGACGTACATATATCCGAGACTTCAAACGAAAAAGACTACTACCATAAGATATATAGGGAATATAAGATATATAGGGCATATATAATAAATCGTACGTGTCACGTCTTTAAATGTTAGTCGAACAAATCTAATTATCAAAAAATATCTCGATTCAAATAAATATCTATGTCTTCCAACTGTATAAATGTCAGAGCTAAAAATTAACTGACCTGTGGCAGAACCACGATTTACAATCGACCGTCACTGTGTCTATTTTTTATATTCACCAGTCCAGTGTTTTCCTGTTCACACGTCGAGATGAGAGATGATGTTTTGATGTACCGTTTTTGTTACTCGCTACTTTGAAATATAAGAATAACTTACGTAATCGTTTATTGGCGTAAAAACATGTTTCGTGTTAACTAAAACGGAGTGGCGTCCTATATAGAAATATTTAGAGCGGATATTTGCGTTATAGAGAGTATGACGGGACAAACAAAAAACAAGTTTCTCATTTCAATTTAAAACAACATCAACTCAGCCAGTACAATGGCCATATATTCTGTTATTTAGTTACAATTCTTTAAATCAAGAATACGTATTCAGTTGATAGTCTATATACAGAAATTTGAAAAAGTATCAGGCGTAATAGTTTGTACTGATTACACAGAAAAAAAACAAAAATAATCTTGAAAAAATTCTTGTCCGAATATTTTAACTGAACGAATATTAGTATAGTAGCAATTCTCCACTTTTATCAATTGGGAAAATATTTCTAAATTTTCAAACTTTAGAGAAATTCAATAAAGTTTAGTAGATAATGAAGGTACTCGAGTTACTATTAGGTAAATGCGTTATTAAACTTAACACGTGTTTTTGTGGGGTTCCGTACATCAAAAGGAAAAATAGAGATCTTTATAAGATCACTTCGTTGACCGTCTATAGGTATGTCAAGATCCTTTTTTCTCGGGATCGCGAGGACGTATCGAGTCGATTTAATACCAAATATTTAGGCCTACGGTACCTTGGAGCTGTACAAAATTAAGCTTCTAAGACAATGCAATCAAGAAAAACCCTATAAATATAGTCATTAATGCCGCATATTTTGACACAAATATACCAAAAACTTATAGGGTAATTCCCGTTGACCTAGAATCACGAAATTTAGCAAAAAACAAGGTCTCAGAGCAAAAATAAAGGAAAATCTTTAATTTGTAGTTACATCATAGAACAAAATATTGTTTTTTTAAATATGCGCCTGTTAGGCAATATATTTTCGTTCTAAAATATTAAAATTTTGTTAATTCGCTCAAAATATTATATTACAGTGTCAACAATATTTTTTCTGCTCAAGTTTATCTTCTATAATTTTTTAGTAATCTGTCTCTAAAATAATTTAATTAAACTATCTCTAAAATAATTTTTAATTGTTGTTGTAAACTGTTAAATTGTTTACATATCATTTTTTAATCTGCTCTATTTAATTGAAATCATCTATAGTATAATATACCAATATAAATTTCTTCTTATAATCGATTTTATTTTAATTTAAGCCACGACTTTCAAAAGCGAGGAACGCAAAGATATTCAAATAATATTTACGTCTCTTAAGGAATTAAAATGTTATGTTTCGTTTGTCTTATTTTGTTTGGTGTTATTTCTATTTATTATCTTTTCTGCACATAAATAGTTTAGTGGTAAACAAATTTAAATTAACTCTTACAACTTTAAAAGAAAACCATGTCAATGAACTTGGTAGCGATAAATATTTACAATTATATAATATCGTTTTATGCATAATAATGCAATACTTTATATAATTATATTTCTGAACTTTTATCTTTTATTGTAAATTGTTACTATTATTTGCCTATAATTAGTACAATTGTATTTTTAAGTGATAAAAATGATAGGAATTTCATTGTTCTTCCAGGTTTCTCATAGATATTTTAAAGTGTGATGCGAAATATTAAAAACAAACAAGAAAAAATTGGGAAAAATTAATTTCACTAAAAAAATTAGAGATTTATACCATTCTTGAATACAAGACTTATATAAAAATAGTTTTCACAAAGATATGCACTTAGCGTAACCTCTCAGACTTGTCTTGTAATTTTAAATACTTTTAAATTAATACTACTAATATTGTATCACTAATTAATAACTAAATAAAAAAGACAATCCAACTAAACACTAACTACTACTATGAAATTTTAATGAATTCGTAAATTCAAATTATAAACAAATCAAGTCTAATTACCTGGCTAACTAGCTCCTCGCTTGTCTATTTCTGACTCAATTAGGGATGAAATTATGCACGTCAACAGTACTGCACCACTGTTACTCTGAACTATATTATTCTGTCATTACCATAAACTTCCCTAACTATCTACAGTTTGAAACTCCGACTGCACATATACCATTATTTTGAGATTCCTTTTCGAGAAGCAAATCAGTATTGTTTAAATAAATATTTTTGTTAATCGCATTAATCATAGAAGAATTTTGTTATAACAAATACTGAAGTAGCTTACCATACCTTATCTTTACCATACCTTTACAATCATACATATATAGGTAAATAGGAGAGTGAAAAATCATATCTAGTGCAAGCAGTTTTTTTATAATTTGTATCAATGAAACGTAAACAGCTTAAAAGGATACTAACTTCCAGCTTACTCCTTATTTGTGTAGGTAATAATAAAATGCAATTATATGCTCATTCATGTCCAGATGTTATTGAAGACAAAAGTTAAAAGGAAGAAGGAAAACAGATAAAACAGTAAAGATTAGTACATAAACCGGTCGTTAAGAAATGTTGGCGACTATAATAAAAACACATACGGTAGAGAACGGATACTGATGATCATAAATAGAAGTGATTATAGGAATGCTATTATTATAGAAATCTCCAAAAAATATAGTTATTCACGCTTCAGTAACTAAAAGCAAGGATGTGTGAGATGAAGTAAAGTGAAGACAGCTATCTGTGACTGTTTTCAATGTATTGGCACCGTCTCGCACTATCTGTGTCTCAATGATATTATAAATAGATTGTGTATTATTAAAGTGTCTTTTCTGAAAGTAAAACAAACTTCAATGGGTTCTTTTGTTGTCTTCGAAGATAATGTAATTTTTTAAAATTAGTATGAGTCGAATACAACTAGAAATTTTATTGGAAAAATTACGAAAATGCTATAACAAATAAAGTGTGTTCTATGAACTAAATTACGATCACTATAAAAGAGACCGACAAAAGTTCGTATTATGTTATAAATAAACAAATTACCCCCATAAGTTTAATGAGTCAGACAAATGAGATAGATATCACTTATTTTTTAAAAAGACAAATTATTTTTCATAATAAATTATAAAAGGTATTTCCATGAAAATTTTAGAACTAGCAAGTCGTCGCCGTGGTGTGCTGGATTGATCACAAGACATACGGCATTTAGCGGCGCGGCGCAACGCGGGGACCCGGGTTCGATTCCCGGCGGCTGGTCTAGTGGGGCTAGACTGGCGTTGTGGTTGGCTGTAAGAGATTTCATTCGCTGCAAAAAGTCTGCCAATGTATCACCTGTATATATTAAAGCACATAAATAAATAAATAAGATGAAACAAAATGTAGATTTTTTCCCGTTGTATCCTCTATACAGAGGTGAATATACTAATCGATCAAGCGCAAACCCGATAGTTTCATGGAAGAGAACCTCTAAAATTCGAAGAAAACAAAAAAAAACATATAATTAGTGTTTAATTTAGTGTTTATTAACATAAGTAATGGCTACATATTAAAAAAGCGATCGATGTTGACTATTATTTTGTAACAAAATGTTATTACGTACTTCTTGAGATTTTTATTAGTATTTTTATTTCAATTTTTATTTGGTTTTTTACTTCTGGTTATATTGCTATTTTTACTTCGTTTTTCTTAGGATGTTTTTTCCCAGTTTTATGTAGGGATTTTAATAATTTTTTATTGATATTTGTATTTCCTGTTAATAACAATATATTGACATATTAAAAATAAAATATATGCGCATTTATAAAGGTACCTTTTTTTTATATTACACTTTAAACTGTATTTTATTTTTTGGTCTGTCATAATTTTGAACCGCTGAATGATATGGTTTTTTTTAATATCAACTCTTATTAAAAATTATTCGTGTAAAACCAGGCTAATTTTCGACGGTTTCCTTTCTTCGTAAAAACTAACACCACATTTTCCCGCCTATGTCGTAGAAAACATTATTATTTGACCTATTTTCATTTAAAGAACTAATGACAAGTTCCAATTAGTTCTTTCTGGCTCTCTCTCTCTATATATATATATATATATATATATATATATATATCATAATTAATATGCAGGTTGATTGTTTATTATAAATATTAATTTTTTGCAGATTATTGACTTCTTTTACTATCATTATGTTAAGACTTGCAATATACGAAATCAATAAATATATAGACGTCAAGACTATTTACGTTATTCTCTACCTAATATAATGCAGAAAAATCATTCAAAATATGCATCTAACGTGGTTTCAACATGAAATATCTTGGTGTAAATCATGTTATTGAACAATTTATACAACATTTTCATAAACGCTTAAATTTACCAAATAGTAAATTAAATTCGCCATGATGTATAGAAGTTTAAGAACAATATTAAGAGATTGGAGTTAATTAGCATGTTTACATATATTCTACACTCAGTATAACCTTAAATGAACTTGAGTATGTTTATCGGTAAAATCATGACTGTACTATTTTTAAACTCAATAATCATTTTTTTCAAGTATTTATTATTTTTTATTTCCCTTAATCAGAATGAAAATTAAATAAATTTTATTCTTACAAATAATCGTGAACTCCAATTCTAAAGTACTGTGTGTGTATATATATATATATATATATATATATATATATATATATATATATATATATATATATGTATATATATATGTATGTATGTATATTTATATATACATGCATTTTCTATAACTAGATTTGTAAATATTAAATAATAACACAATCACATTCAAAAATATGGTCACCTTTATAACCATAAACGCTGAAATGGTAAGAGTTATAAACATTTTGCAGAAGTTGTCTAAAAAAGTGTTTTACTATGCAAATGTCTTCCGGTATATTAATATCCACGTTTCAAGTAGCTGCAGGATAAACATATACACAAATTTGAAAATATATACAAATTATTAAATGGTACTTGGCATTCTGATTTACAAATAAGTATCATTATTTAAAAAATTAAATTAAAAAAATTTACTTACTATCAAATGCAAAAAAAAACCTTTCTGGCGATCTTCACATCAAAATCCAAATAGTATTTTAGTAATGATATTAAATTCCATTTTACGCTTTTAATTCAGTATTGTTAATATTTCATAATAATTTTTGTGATATATTTAGGATTACATGCCTCAAGAAGAAAACAAATTAATTCTCATAAGATTACAAAAATATCTATATAAACACTTTAGAGGAGGCAAATTAGGCAATAAAATTAATCAAAATGTCTCCAAAAAAGACTACTCTCTCCCCTCCCTCTCGATTTTCAAAGCTACTAAATGCCAAACTAACAGCTTTGCTAAAACTCTAGCATTCCAACTATACTGAAATTGTACTTCAGAAATACAAATGTTTGTTTTGACTTATTTATTATAATTAAATATCGTATTTCATAAAATCTTCGAAACCAAATGCGATACTAGCCACAGTTTTTAAATCCACATTTTATAGATAAATACGAACTACCTCAAGTTTACCAAAAAAAACTGTAACCTGTTCATTTTAATTGTACTGGAATTGTATTTATGAAATACAAATTGTTGTTTTGCCTTATTTATGATTAAATATCGTATTTCATTAAAACTTCGAAACCAATTGCGATGCTAGTCCCAATTTTTAAATCCACATTTTATAGCTAAATATAAATATACGAACTCCTCACATTGTTAATGACATTGACCGATGCCGGTGGATTTGACATTGAGAGGAAATCAAACGGTAATAAATTTCCCCTTTACGCGCCATATTCGGGCCGAGGGTGATAAGTGGCGATTCGGGAAACGACTCTTTCAAATGTTGTGTCTTGAATGACTTTTGGGCAAATAAATTGAATACAGCGTGTACGCGTATATGAGTTCGAGTTTAACCCCCGACATTATACTGTTCGCGAGTGGTAAGGGTTCAAAAGAAATAGCACTGAATATTTAAGTGAATGGCAATAAAAATGTCGTGAACAGTAAAGGGGTGTTAGCTTAGTGCAGTTGTCGTATAAGTGAACAAATAAATATATCAGTAGTTAAGATATTACTTGATCACACAAGCGACCCAAAGGTGTTGTGATTAGCATTGTTTTAAGGGTTCCATACCTCAAAATTAAAAACTAAAACCCTCATAAGGTCAGTCGTGTGTCTGTCTGTAAGTCCGTCACACCCGTTTTTCTCCGAAACGTCTTGACGTAGAAACTTAAAATTTAACACGGTAATCAAAAATATTAACCAGCACAAATTATTAGCAGCTAACACTCGAAAGTATTTATATGGAATTTTAGGGGGCAAATTAAGTACTCGTTTTTTTATTCCACATTCCATATTTATTCCAGTTTGAGGTATGGTTTAGAATGGCTAGTTATAAGGGTCTCAATTTTTTTTCCTTATTTTAGGCAGTACATCAGAGATCCTGAAAAATAAGTAAAAAATTTATTCCCCCTTTATTTTCGAAACTGTTAAACTTAAACTTATGAAATAATAAGATATTTAGGAACCTCAGCAAAGTTTGTAGAAAAACTACAGAAATTATCTTAGACCTTATGATTTATGAAATATGCGCCATATCCTTTCACTTATGACATATATAGCAGATAATATATTTACGTTGTGACAAATTAATATTTGTAAATAGTTTAATTAAAGTACTATACACACTTAAATGTTTTCAAGTTCCTAAATCTGCAAGGAACCCTCGTTGTTCAAATCTTACTCGTGCTTAGCAGGTTTTTATGTTATAAGAAGGAATTCGTGGTTATTTATGTACGGAACCGTTGTATCGTGAGTTCTACTCGTATATAACAGGTTTTATTTTTTTACTATCGGGCGACGTAAGGAAATAAGTTTTTTTTTGTCAAAAAATTCAAATTGACATTTTTGTTAAAATTGATTCTGACGAACTAATGTTTATATGTGAGTGCGTTTTTATCATGGCGTAACGCTTAAAATATTAAACCGATTTTGACAAAATTTAATATTTGGCATTTTCTTATAAATACCTCCGGCCGTTTTCTTTTCATTTTATTCTAATTACTAAATTTCAAGCACTTAATTTAGAAACAAATGAATTTTCCCCAAAACGGGTCCAAAGATATTCACCAAAATTTCCATGTTAATACTTTATAAGCCAAGTAACATACCTACAAAAATCTGACTAGGATCCGGTTGCCTTATACATTACATCAGTTACGTGTAGATTAGAATATATAATGTATAAACCGACCATAATACGAATACCAGAGTTCATTTAATTATTTATTGTTTTTTATTTATTTTCTTACTTTATTATACACAATTTATATATATATATATATATATATATATATATATATATTTATAAATATATATTTATATATATATATATATATATATATATATATATATGGATGACTTATTGCTACTAAAATCATTTCTTACAGCCAACCAGAACGCCAGTCCAGCCCCACTCAACGGACATCCGCAAAACTGAATTCAAGTCCCCGCAGTGCATCATGCCGTCAAAGGCAGTAAGCTTCGTGATCTACCCAATACACCATTGTGGCGACATAATCATTTACTTGGGTATCATTCACTCGCTCTTTCTAATTTTATTATTATATCTATTTACATCCCTAATAGTTCTAAGCATTTCAATCTGTAGCAGATAAAGGAATAAACCATTTAAGAAGTCACCAAAAAAATCCCTTTTTTTAATGTTGAAATACGATTGTGTAAATTGTTTTGACGAAGGAATGTAATTACACGCGTAATATTTCATTTTCACCGCAATTCAGTACAAACATTAAAATTTACATTTGCTCTAACGAAACTATACTCCCACACGAACATAATTGTGTCAATTTACGACTGTCACCGAGACAGCGAGCGGCGCGGTGCCGGGTATCGCCAACCACTCTATATCGGTCCGACGCCAGATTTGGGCGGCAGCGGCACGCGGCGTAGGCGAGTAATGCGCGTGCGCAGCGCCGCCCACGGGCTCGCGCCGCCACGGGCGGCTGTGCGACAACGCTTACGTCTTTGTTACGTGACGGCATAGTGTTGCATACGTGACAATATAAACATACAAATTTAGGATATGATCAGCTGGGAGACGACAGACAAGATACAAAAAAACATTGAAATGTTTATCATGTTTCTGTTTCTATAATATCTTCACACTACCACCATTATCACCGAAGGTATTAAACAATCTCAACTTGTAATTACATACATATCAATAAGAAGAAGTATTTCAGAATTTCCACTTCTCCACTAACATAAGCACATAAACATATAATTAATATAAAAATATAAACTTTATGATAAATTTTTTTTAAATCAAACCTCACAGATATATTATAATAATTTAAGGCCCAGTTAAATTGTTAGTACCTTACGTTGCAAAAAATGTAGATCCGGTGAATAGACTACATTTTTTGTAACGTAAGGTACTAACAACTTTAGCAAAAGTATATAAAAATAAATAGAAAAATGATTATTATTTATTATCAAAACGATACGCTGTTGAATATTGCAAGCTTCTATTTTTGACGCTATGATGAAGATTTTTAATAGAAGAATTTGATTAAAAGCAACAACGATTTTATTATCGATTTTCGCAGAAAAAACAAGTATAAAATAAGATATATATATATATATATATATATATATATATATATATATATATACATATATATATATATATATATATATATATATATATATATATATACATATATATATATATATATATATATATATATACCCGAAACAAATAATTATTTAATCCATAAATTCCGTATTCGATATATGTTGTTTCTTTCGAGATTAAATAGTTTTACGCTCCATTGTTTACAAGTTTGATGTCAGCAGTAAAATAATGTAGACATTCGATATTTTTGAATGCATTTTGTATAGATCACAGCTTATTATGTAGAAATATCTACTAGAAATCTTCAATAACATAAAGTAATGAAATAAGTTTTAAAAATTTACTTAAACTCAAGTTCACATATATTTCTTTTGCAGCTACTGATTCACTATACATATGTATAACAGTAATTTCTTCATGGATTAGAATAAAAATATATACTATCTTTCACTAACTTATATATATATATATATATATATATATATATATATATATATATGTATATATATATATATATATATATATATGTATATATATATATATATATATATATATATATATACTAGAAGAAAATTAATTTTGATTGGCTCATAACACTCTTTGCGCTACCACCGACACAATAAAACTAAATTCAGATCTATTGACATAACACTTTTGTTTACCAAATTTTCTGCAAAAATATCTTTAAAAAAAATCTAGTCGAACTGTTCATTTTAAATATAAATACGAAACATATTACAAACGGCCAAAAAATAGTTTCGTAACAGGTGTTCGGAACGTGCCTCAATTAATATGTCATGAACATGCGAAGATCAGTTCGTTATTTTTTACATAAATTATTGTTATGTTTATAAATTATTCGTCCTGTTTTCCGCTGCATTTTTTTTGTGAACTATAGCGTAAACTATCAAGTTTTTTTTTATAAAATAGAACATGTTTACTACGCTAAAAATAAAAAAAATGTGCCGTATCAAATTTTCACGTATCTTCGCTTATCAAATGCAACACGCGACACGTCGTTCCATTAGGACTGACTTTTTTTCACTGTCCTCATGTGGTTATAATTTATAAATTTTCCAATCTTAATCAAAGAGCAATCAGTTCTAGCAAAGCATGGTTGATTAAAGAAATCTTAATAAGGACTTTCCTTACATAGCTTCAATAGTAATCACTAGAACAACGGTTACATATGTATATCGACACGTGAGAAAATCATGAAAATTTAGTATACATATATGTATGTATTATATATATATATATATATATATATATATATATATATATATTTATTTATTTATATGTTTGTGTGTATGTATGTGTGTTTATAAAATATATCACACACACGGACATATACATATAAACTGTCAAGTAGTTACAAATAATAATAGAACTAAATATCACACTTCACAAATTTTTAAAACGTATCTAGGTGTTTTCGTCAATTTTCCAGAAATTCGAAGATAACTTTTAGTTTAATATTTACTTTTTAGAATTCAACATCTTTCCATGACTTTCCATTTCTTTATTTTATTAGCACCCACACTTCAGGCGAAAAAATATACGAATGCTATTTAATATTGAAGTATTCAAATGATGAAAATCTTTAGTTCGAATATTTAAAGTTATATAAAAGAATTAAATACTCAGATATAGAAAACGTAAGAAATATGTACATTTATCTATAAAATATAAAAATATCTCAGTGACAACTTAAAAAAAATGCATCCCAAGTATTTATATATGTATGAGCATTATTATTATCGAAGCTAACAACTAATTCTTGTCTGTAGATTACATAGGTAACAAAATATTTTTCCATAACGAATGAACAGATAGGTGACAAATTGATATTCATAATCCTAAGAAACAAAATATAATATGAACGTTGAACACGATTTTGTTAATACATTGTCTCTTAACTATAAAAAATATGGGAAAAAAATAGTTATAAACCAATTAGCGGCATTTTTACGCTTCAGATTCAACGTAATAATTATTCAACCCTAAAATTTAATACAAAAGTAATTTCAAAAGAAAACCTTTGTTTAAACAAGTTTTGCTACTTAGCAAGAAAAAAGACAGCTAAGGTAACATAGATATTTAGGAAGTAAATCGCAAAAACAATGTCACCTGTCACCATTTTATAATTTTTTTGTGTGTTTTACACAAATGTTTCCAATATGTTTTCTAAAACTTTTTCACTGATACTATTCATAATGATTCAGATAAAAAATATTTGAATTAATTTAACTAAAATGTTTTATTCAAGATAAATAATTAATTTTTCGATTTCTTCGGAATTTTTTACGGAATGCTAACTAATAATTTAATGTTAAAATCTAGATTTTTGTTTCAAATATTACCGAATAATTGGAAACAAATCCTGAACATTTTTCGTGTTCCGTAGCAAAATTGTATAAACGAAACACTAATGGAATTATTTCGGTGTCCACCCGTCCGTCCGTCTGTATTGTCACAGACGAATTTCTGGGAAACTATTCGATGTGAAAATCTGGCACAAAGATAAAGTATGGTGTGCCAATTATAGACGAGGCGAGAAGAGAAAAAAGGCGAATTGTAATCCTGGGGTTTAATTTCAAGGAGTAAATAGGGAAATCAAAAAAATCTTTCAAGATTATCGTGTAGAGTATCTAATGAAAGCTTATTGAAGTACGAATTCAACCATATGTTTATTTCTTATTCTTATGAATTTTCTTAAATATTTTTCGAGAAAGATGCTTAAAAATCTTTGTCCCCACACTTTTTTCCAGAAAGATCATTCAGAACATATAAAAAAAATCATGAAAGTTGGGAATTAGGTACAGATTGAACAAAAATTTTCGAGACTGAAAAATTCCGGCGCAATTAATCTTAATAAACTATTTAATTTTTAATTTCCTTATAACGTGGAACCATTGTTTTTCGAGAAAAATTCGTTCTGCGAAAAATATTTCTCACGATTAACTTTTGTCCTTACACGTTTGTCAAAATTTCCAGTTTGGCTCAGTCGAAACGTTTCCCGCTTCACCTTCGCTTATCGCGATGTGATACAGCGATCGGCGGCGGGTAGCACGGCAGATGGACGACCTTTTAAGCACAAAGTCTTAGTGCATTACTATTAATATTTAAGTGAGGGGTTGATGGTACGAAACACTAATTGTGCGAGTATAACTTGTACTTTACTGATTTTTTTTCTTTTAATAACATCGGTTATTATAAAACACATTGTATATTTTTTAATCAGCTCATCAAGATCTGTAATTTAATGGTCTCTTCGGTTTTTTTTTTATTTATTCACGTCGGTAAAGAATCTTAGTCACCATATTGCATAGATAATGACCTCTCCTACACAAAAATACGCGGAAAGTTAAGGAGATTCTAACGCTATCTTGTTTCTCCGAATCAGATTATCCGTTCCGGCTCTATAGAGTAACATCTGGATACACCACATGCGTGTATACGTATGCATATACATGTACTGATAAACACAATACCCTCCTTGGCGTGCCGCATCGGGTAAAAATACATCGAAATTTATTTTATCAATACATGCAACGAGAGATACACCTACATAGAACATTTCCTTGACCTATGATTCACGCCGGGTCGCGTAATCGGGCCGCGGCGGCGAGCGGGCTATTTCCAATTTATGTTTATAGACGGCCGCCGCGGTGCGACGTGTGCCGGACGCTGCGACACTAATTCAGCGCGCCCAACTCTACTCAGCGGCATCAAATGCCATCTTTTATATCTATGATGCTGAAGACATTACTATCTATGACGGGAACATGTTCTGACGGGGTATAATTTTAAATTATATGCTTCAAAACATACGAGGCCATCATAGATGTGAGCTTTTAAACACTTATACACTTTAAATAAAATTGTGAACAAAACTTCAATAAAATTCATGTTTTATTTTCTTTTATTTGTAAGCTTTCAAACAATGTAAAGTATAAAAATTGTGAATTCAGCACCGATTACTTAAGAGTTCGATGTTGGCAGGCCTATATAGGCAGAAGCAGCAACCTACATAGGCAGAAGCGAAACAAAAAAACGAGAAAAAATACATTTGTTATCGGTGAATAATACTCGTGTTTAATTTTATTAAAACATATTTTAAAACGAAGTCCCCCGCTTTGTCAGTATGTCTGTATGTGTGCGATTTTCTCAGGAAATACTCAGCATGGGCTGAGATATTGTTCTGGCATTCATTAATGGATATATTGAGTCATGAAAAAGATTTAAATGCAAAATTATGAATATTTTAGGAAAACTCACCGACCTGTAACGATGAATGCCGTCGGAAAGGTATCTTGGCATGCGCTACTTAATGCAGACAGATACCTTGGTATGCGTTATTTAGTGCAGAGAGGTACCTTGGCATGCGTTACTTAATGCAGAGAGATACCTTATCATAAGTTACTTAGAGCTTTAGAGGTACATGGAAACAATGTAAGGCAACACTGCTCTTCTCCAAAGGTCCTATAGTAAAGTCTGCTAAAACATATGTATTTTTATTACATAAAATCCATAATAAATATTTTACTGGTTAAAAAAAATAATTTTTCAACTAATTCTTCTAAATCTTATTGTGCAAGACTATCTCAATCCTTATCCAATAATTTTTTTAGTAATCTTTCTCAACTTATATAGATAAAATTTCCCTTATACACTAGTATTCTAACGAACAGTTTAAAAGTTATGGTGGTAGCTATGTAAGCAAACTCACTCACGGGTTTTCACTCATTGACACGGGACCCGTCGGTGGACGAAAACCGAGGTAGTCACTAGTACTATAAATTTAATTTATGTTTTATATTTAATAAAAATAATATTTCAAAATAATTTTAATACCTTTAATGACGGAAAATGCCATAAACATATGTATTTAAATTAAATTAAATTTTGGCACATTTATCGTAACTCTATTTTTATTTTATTTCAAAATCGTTTAATTAATATACACATTTTCGGCACCCAGTCATTATTTTAATTTACATCTTATTTATTTCCATTTTATATAATATTTTTTAAAGATCTTTATTTAAAAATAATAAATCTTAAACTTACATAAACCTAAAATTTACATATTAAGTATTTTCTTTTATTCTTCCACACAACTTTATATATACATAAATGAGATAATGTATAAAAATGAAGCTAATCAATATCAGCCAAATTCATTCTGTCAGAAGATAAAACGGACTACCAAAAAAAAAGAACGACCAATAAGAAGGAATGATGCAACGCTACAATTGACCATTAAAACGCAAAGTTTCCGCACAAAACAGAAGTCGTAATGACCTTGCCCCGAACGAAACGTTCGAGTGTCACAATAATATGGTAAACTTCCATAAATCACGAAGAAAAGCTCGGCAAAAGTAACGTAACGGGAGTATTTTTTTCTTCCGTAGCCTCTATAATCTTGACTTCGCTCGCTCTGGCCCTAAGAGGGACCGTTTATTACAAAACAAATAAGAGTAAAATATTTGCCGCCTTGTACCGACGCGCTCGCAGAGAAATTCGTGAGATAAACTTATTGGGTAGTTATAAGAGCGCACATACGTCAGGCTTGACGCTTTAGATTCCATTCATAGCTCACTTGGCGCGGAATGATTAATTAAGGAAAGGGAATAAATATTTATAAGTTTAATAACCTCTACGTAGAGTTGTATAATTGGTATGTGATTATAATATGTCTACTCGAACTATGCGGTCGTAATATACCGTATAGTATATAATTAAATTATTTTAAGAGTCGTTATGCTAATAAGATTGCATATAGATAAATCGGATTTTTCATGCGACGCTCTCGAGACTTTCATGAAAAACAACCGCGTAAGGGCTTTTATATTCTCGTTTGTGCTAAATTGGAAACGAATTCAATTATTTGGTTCCCATATGATTATTTATATCTTTATGTTGGAGAAAATAAAAAAAAAGATTCATTCAATTTCTCCATTCAAAAATTATAGATACCATGCCCGCATATAACCTCGTTTTTCTTTTTGGGCAGGTTCGGATAAAAGTCTCTGAAAGTAAGAAGATTGTTGCATTTGATCCTTCATTTATTGAATGCTCGCTTTTACCCGCGGCTCCGCTCTCGTGGTTTCTGTAGTCACATACTTCTAGGGAGAAATTAAAATATGCAGCGTCATCGAGAATTATTAAGAGGAATCAAATGCTAGTTCTTTATTTTCGTGACTTTATAATATAAATGACAGTGAAAAGAAAAATATTTCCCTCTAAATTAGAGATTAAAGGAAGAATTTCTATTTGCTCCTTTTTACCGCGTATGTAGCATTTCCTCCGTTGTGATGTTGCTTCATTATTCCAATTGTGTACTTTTCCAGTTTCAAATAAGTATTTTCTCAAAGATAATAGCATTACTAAATTAAAAGGCAGCCTAAATTATTTTTCAATCTATCATCTATCTCTTTGCAAGAAATCACGTTAATCTGTTGCTCAGTTGCGTTTTGAAGGATAGACAAACAAACGCATTTCCGCTAAAATTGTTAAAATTAGTATATTGAATACTTAATTGGCAACCCGTTATTGTTGGGATTAGTTTCGTTTATTGTAGTGAGCTGCTAAGCGTGAGTAGGAAGACACCGACTATTCCACATTCAGCGTGCATGCGTCAACATCCGTTTGCGTTTCCCGACAACCCGCGCGCTTAATTTGCTTAACTTAATATTAAAGGTATTGCCCCATCGCAACCTGTTCCGTGGTTCGATTCGCAACTTTATAATCAAGATCGTAGAGTATTTTGAACTATTCAGCCATTTTGTATTCATTGTGTTTATTTTTAATCACTGTTTCTCTTTGTCTATTCTCTAAATATAAGTAGTCTTGTAATAGTGTTCTAATATTGTAGTAGTGTTCTAATATAAGTAGTCTTGCTAATATAAGTAGTAGTGTTCTAATATAAGTAGTCTTGCTAATATACTTAACGCATTGGCACATAGCTGTGAGATCAGCAAATATTTAGCTAAGAGAAATGAAACATAAGACCTCAGTGTATAATCGTTAAATAGTTTCTGGGCGTTTGCTATAACGCTTCACTTCTACGAATTAATAAAATTTATGCTTCGAATGCTTAAAGATCCGTGAGGAATATTTATCTATAGATAGGCAAAAATTGGCCACAATTAATATTATCCATTTAATTACACGCCTTTTATTTAATTCCATGAAAGTTTCGTCATACTTGTTAAATGTATATAATCAATCAATTTCTAAATATAACGTAATACTAAAGTTCAAAGCCATTGTTAAATTTCTGGCCAAATGAAATACTTACTAAGGGACTAATACCTTAATACCTCTAAAGGCAATACATTCCTCCAAAGATGATACATATACAAAAAAGGGTAAAATTACAAATATAATCATTTATAAAAACACCTAAATTTTGGAAGGCAACCAAAAAACGTTGTACGTACATTGAGTTACATATTAATATTATTTTCATCGGAATCATCAGGTCTGTGTTTAACGCGAGTCTCAATACGTTAAGTATCTGACAACCTATGCATATTGACTTACGAACGGAACCCAAAACTTTGGATAAAGCGATGCTTTATCTATTTTGTTCGGGCGGTCGGCGGACGACTGAATCGAGGATGCATTAAAAAATGAAGAGAGGAAAATTTTAAAAACTTTCACAACATAAGACTAAATACATTTTTATCTCCACTGATAATTCGTATATACTATAGACTTTTCAGATTCATAAAAGCCCCTTCAATGAAAATAAAATGTGAATCTGGTCTGACCCACATACTCGTTTAATTATTTCGGTGATTCAAAAGACGTATAATTAAAATTATAAATTTAAACATAGTCTCTGCATAGGCGTTAAACTGAAGACCTTTGAAGATATCGTATCATAAATTATCGATTTGAGTTTTACGATATCCTATAACCTGATTCCTCTCTCGTCTTATTAATCTATTATTGCATATGTATATATATATATATATATATATATATATATTATTTTTCAAAGACTTTTTAGTCTGTATGCCAAATCTCCTTTAATACTTTATCAAATCAATGATTGAGCTATCGTTTTGAACATCGCCTTCATCATTAATAACGAAAAATAAACAAACAAGTATTATAAATCGAATTATTTAATTAAATTAATTTTAATTACTTACTTTTCACTTACTGCTTATTTTCAAATTATATTACCATTCGGTTACTTGTGAGTTATTCACGCGAGCCAATTAGTTATAAATAAATAAATAAAGAACCTATTCTTTACTGTTACAACGAGCAATTTAAAGCGTAGATGTGGCTTGTGTGTACATTGAATACACTCCGAATAGCTGGAAGTCAGACGTGTTACGAAAGTAAATGAGGACAGTATATTTTATTTAACATATTCTATACAGTATTAATATTGAAAACCGGAAAAACCTTTAATGGTTATTTTCACCCGAGAGTCAGGAGAGCTACTCATGCACCCTATAAATCGAAAAATGTTTTCCAATGGACAATTTTGGAATTAAGGTACATCTGAATCTATTTAGCCATTAAAAGTTTAACAAGTCTTCTTGAAGGTTCGTGTCATGCTTCATAACCACCCGACAGGAAAATTACCGTCGCTTAAAACTGACGGTACAGGGGTACGAAATATGAAAATCCGAGAGAATTTATTAGAATCTCAAAGATGATCTTTTTCTTTTTTTTTCTCTGTAATTTTTTTCTCTTTCGTATCATTTCTACTCGTAACATTTCAATACCAATATTGAGAGGATTACAACTTATAAACCACGATACCCATAGTCAAGTACTTAATTTATCGGTTTGCAATAGTTAGACAAGAATAGGCATAATATTTTTTCCACCTAATGGAGTATCCATTTCAAAAGATAACACAGGAAAACGTTTGAATTCTATTATATCCGTAATTTTACGCTGAATTTGAATTTTATCAGAAAATTGATTATAGAATTGCACGATGGACAGATTCGATAGAAAACAAATGATATGAGCTTTTGTTTTTAAATGTGAGATTGAAATTAACACTCTTTTTCTTAAAGTACGTATGGAAGGTTTAATGACTACAACGCCCCTATAGTACGACCGTAAAGGGTGACTTGCGCTTGAGGAAATTTATAAGTAACAACTAAGCTGACTAGAGAAAGTAAATAACTTCCTTTTTGAATAATTACTCCATTACAAATAACACGCATCATTAAAATTAGGAATTCAATTAAACTCGCTGCTATAACTTAATCAAAATTGGTTGACATGTTTTAAATATCTTCATTCTCTCTAGGCAATGTCATATGTGTACGAAAGTTGGATTAATAAGAAAATAAAATGATACGACAAATCCAATAGAACAATTCTCCCAAAGTTTAATTTAATCGAAGAATTGTAAACTTAAGACTTCACCATCAGGGCCACTAGGATTTTATGAATTTTTTATTTCGTAAAATATGTTAATTTATCTAAATATAAAAATACTTACAAAAACCACTAAATAATTTAATTAAGAAAGAAAGTATCACAAAAGGGTTGACTCCACACGCATTATTATAAATCCATGCCATGTACTGTCAGTATCCAAAGGTAAAGAGACTTGACACTTCCAACTACGGGCCCAGGCACCTCGCCGGGCGCTCCCCGGGGCGCACCAGACGATTTTATTAGGGACTTGCGCAACTTACCCCTATCAAGTTTTAACAATTTCACTTAAGACGTGACTCAAGGAATATTTTACAATACATCTATGTTTACACCATATGGTGTTTGGCATATTGAATATCGTGCATAATAGTTTCCACATAGTTAGGAAAATTAAGTCATAATAATAACCGTATTAATAATATACAATAGAAAAATTTATGGAATTTTATCATGACATTTGTTCTATACTGACAATACACATGACAATTTAAACATTAAGCATCTTATAGCCACTTGTACCAGCTAGATATATTCATATTGAAATTATTAAATGTAAAAATATTTTTCTAACATTTAAATCCTAGGTCTCTTCGTCAAAGTACTATTGGATAAAATTAACTATACCGCAAACCACAGACGTTATAAAACTTAATAGGTTAAGTTAATATAGCTATGTATGGGCAGTATTTATATACCATTATTAACTTCTTTTTATTACAGTTACAAATTAGCAAGGTATTTAAATATTGAATAATATTGTAGAATAATTTGGCGTTAATTTTGTAGAATTTCATTATTCACAATTAAATGAAACTACGTGATGTAGTATTATTTCTACTTTCTTGAAGTTCTTTGCCACGACCTAGGTTTCATTGTATTACATCTTCAGGTGGGATATTAGCAAAGAATTCTTTGCTAATATCCCACCTGAAGATGTTGTAATACAACGAAACCTAGGTCGTGGCAAAGAACTTCAAGAAAGTAGAAATAATACTAAATCTATAAATAATACTAAAATTAATTCTGAAGGTATTTAAAATTAAATAAATTTGTCTGATAATGTATCTCGTGTATATCGCGATATACCATAACGCAGAATGTTTCCCCATGTTGTACATGTTGTAGAAGGGCTTTACTCGTATTATTAATCCTTTCAAGATCACTACATTGTTTTAACTGAAACTTAATTCTATTTATTACTCACTCGCTGAAAATCTCAACACCTAAATGTCTTGATTTACTGATAATGGAAATTCTGCTTTGAAATTAAACTGGAAAATGGACACAAAAACTGATATTTTAGCGAGCTTTAATTTCATGACCAAAACGTTATTATCTGTATCTAAACTACGTTCTACGTTTTAGTTTTATCTCACTTACTTAAATATTCTTGTCGTGTTGTCGTCAAGAACGAGAAGCTAACGGGTGGTCTGTCGTCATGAAACTAGTTGCCTACTCTGGCTACTTAACATTTGAGCTATATTTTATTTAATGCTTCTATATTATTTTACAACTTCTCTATATTTTAAGCCGGTCCATCTGTCGTAGCAGTGTATGCTATGGTATTTTCATTTAGTGGCGAATTATGCGTATACTTCATATGATTTAATCACTGATATAATCTGTCATAGGAGCATAGCCATTTTAAGAATGTTATCCCAAATTAATAGGTTCGATGATATCTATCAATAATGAGATAATTTTTTTACGTATCAAAGCCGCTATCTTTTCCCATTAAAGAGACGAATGGCTTTTATTCTTAAGGAGATCCATTAAGAAAACTATATTTTTAAGAAATTATTAAAAATTTGAATGCAGCTTTATAAAGTACCTCAATAATTGTTCTCTTAATATTTACCCGAACTCAGCGGTTTATTGCCATTAATTATTCAAGTTAAAAAATCGTAAAACTTGGTATTTTAATTTACCTATTTAACAATGAAAATCCACGCGTACCTATTCGCAATTACATAACATCACACTATCTGACTTTCCGTCTCCGTAGAATTATTACCCAAATACATAACGACGTTCGCCAACAAGTGTACTTACAATTTAATGAGTGACTATATTAACGAATATAAAATTTTAAAATATATTTCAACCGCGCTTTTTTTTTCTTACGGACATCAGTTAATAATGGCTCGTCGAAATATTCTCATCGATCCTATCATAATTTTTCCCCAGAGATTGTTAAAAAAAAATTAAACAAACTACTGTTTGTTAAATCTAAATATCACCCCTCCATTTTGTACAACCGCAATTAACGGCGCTAGTAATGAATTGATTATGGCGGTATTAATATTACGCGCTTAATTTTCACAATCACCTTTGATTTTGGCTACGAATTTCATGCCCCAAATTAAATAAAATCGTTAAAATGAATAAACTGATTTGTTATAATCAATTTCTTAACTTAATTATTTAATCTGAATTAGCTTTTTAGGTAAGTTAACATGAACTTGATTGCTAGACAAAGATTTCCTAAAAATATTTAATTTCGGCTTGCCAGTATTATAAGGGTTATTATAAGGACATCATCAAGACGTATTCACAGGTTCTCCGGTACGCCGTCTTCTAACGAAGCAGAGCCCGGTAAATATATAATAATATGAATCAGCATCGGACATGTTATCTCTGCCCTCATCGGGAAAAATCGAAGAGAACACATGACGTGATCACATGACGTCTAACGTTGAGTAAGACATCAAACAGAAGTAAATAATGGAGCTTTATTCAGAACACATTTTTGTTGAAGCTTTTTTACCTACACATGAACTTTTATGTGTAGGTAAAAAATTTTGTATATAAATTGTTTATTATATGTTTATATAATTCTGAAAGTTAATTAGAAACTTTAACTAAAAACCGCGATAAACCCAAACATGAGGAGAACCTATCATTACGTAAATAAGTGCACATCTTCATATCTCTAATAATGAAAATAGGTATTTTTATGTAATTATTTATAAAAATATAGTGATATAATATAAATATCTGGTAACATTAATATTACTTTATATTTGCCTTTCTAAATAATATACATTAAACAAAGTATAACTCTCTACATTATTTAATATCGTTTAATATTATCTGCATTAGTTAATATCCTTTAACATTAACTAATGCAGAGAAGTCCATAGAGATATCCGTTTTTAATAACGGTAATAAAAGTTGAATCCTCTTTTTTGCAAGAAATACGTGAGAGAAAACCCCTGGATTTGAAATAAACCATTGCGAATGAATCATTAGTAACTAATAGTTATTACATAAACTTTCGTTTCTAACTATATTTAAAATAATAGTTGTTATTGATTTTATATGATGTAAACTTTACTCGCTCTTCTCCATGCACATAAAAATTAACATTGATTTCAGAATGTTTGCTGAAAAAAGAATTTTTTTTAATTAAGAAATTAATGAAGAGCGCCATCTGTAGTTTGCAGTTCAAATATAAACATTTATTTCAATGAATAAAATTATATAAATTGATTTAGGGATAGGATTACATAATCGCTGGACCAGACAATAATCCTGTATTTACGCCTACATACACACACTCACGCACTGCTCGTACTCGCATATACAGATTGTTCATACAGCAAGTAATTGGCACATTGTCCTTATGAACTTCGAAAATCATCTACTCTCAAAAGTGATGTTTTCTTTATTTTATAAAAAGTCTATTTTAGAATTTTTAGGTTTGAGCCTAATACACTTTACAAGACAATCTATTGAATAGGCTGTAAAAAATAAATCACCAGGTAACGAAGGTTAATAGAACCACATGCATATCAATCCAATTCCATGAAGAAGAATATAAATTTTCCAGGAAAAATATCTTTGTTTCAGCAAAAATAAAGGAAATAGATTTAAAAAAATGTTTCTTAACACTTTCTCGGTATATTTATTTTTCCCTCGTTTGATGTTGCATAAAACTAGAAGTACCTAGCCCAATCGGTTCTTTTCCGATGTGCGGTCATCACGTTTCAGCTCACGGGGCGGGCGGCCGCGCAGCTTATGAAAATATACATTCGTCTTCTTGCTGCCGCGGCGGGCGCACACGTTGCGAAAGCGAGATGTCGGCAGCAAAAATAGATTTACATTATTATGTTCGACGAATGCGAGATATGAGCACAGTCAGCGAAATATTTTTAGAAAAATGTAATATAATACCAACGCGTGGGCGGGCGGGACGTATTTATGTTACTTTTCCAAGAACCGCCTATTTAGTAACCTGCGAATCATTTGACGAATGTTGCCGAAATAATAGAGGCAAATATTTTTTTATGATGGAAAATGTGAGATTTTAATTGAAGGTAAAGAAAAAATTAATGCATTTTTTCTATCTAGAAATGCGTCTGCGACATATCTTCAAACTACAATAGGTAGTCAAGAATATACCCATTTTCACCGCACGTTATAGATTAGCTGTAAAGATTAAGCTGCCTAAACGTGCTACATTTTGGCAAAAATTTATTCTAAACAATTTTTTGATGGTCTATTGCTATTAATTTTTTTACAATTACCGGCATTCGTATGTTTAAAGAAAATTCAATTTCTTATAGTAATTTAATTTCTTGTAGTTCATCGTGATATTGATTTCTTTTCCCTTATTTCATTGTGATCAAAAGAAAAGTTTATCCTATTACCTAGATGTACATTTAACTCCTAAATATATAAGAAATATTAAAATGATATAAATATTTATTACAAGAAGTACTAATGTAAAATGCTTTGAAATATATCTATACCAATGAGACAAAAATTATTGTTCTTGTAAGAGTCATTAGAGGATAGGATTTTTTTCAATCCTCAAAACTAATGCGAGACTGGTCAATTTGGCTTTAATTAAGCTCTTACAGTCAAAGATTCGATTATGCCTTTAATTTTAGTAAACATCTCAAAAATATAACATAAATGTCACGGATATCAGACATATTTACGAAAATTTTAAATTGAACAATTAGTTTTAAATAAAATGATCCAAAAGCACTTCTTATTTCATAAAAACAATACGCCTATTATGAAACTATATATTTAAAAACGTATCTAGGTAATTAATTACAACGATTAAAGACTCAATAAAAGTTAGATGCTACATTACTGAATTTAAAATCTGTAATTCTCAATTATATCTAACTAGCTATAATCCACGGTTACGCTCACATGGAAAGGGGAAATGATTGTGGTATAATTCCCGAAAAATATTTCTAAAATCGATACGATTTTGTAAAATAAATGCGACATTATTTACTTACTATGTTAAAGCTTTTGTTTTCATCGGAATGATTTTTTAATTATTACAAAATTACTGGGATAAAAAAATACTCTGTAATAAAAAATATCCTATGTACATCTCTACGTCACAGACTGTAGGAATGATATGGATATCGCGAAGTCCGTAGAATTTTGTGAGCTGAGTAATAGGCGCGTGAGACAAACAAACAAATATACCTGCGTTCGCATTTATAATATTCCGTTATATACACATTCCGTTATATATAATATCCCGTTATATACAAATAACTCTATAATAAATCACAGTGATGGTTATGCAAAGATTCTGACATTAAGATAACATTTATAAAATTGTCGCGTTTAGGGCCAACCGTTAGTAATATTGTTTACAAATAGCATGCTCGAAGGACTCCACGACTGAATTTATGGCGAAATTCTATTAAATTTTTTATAAATATTGATGTTAATTTTCATTATTAAGTATATTCTCTCACAGGCTCAAGAAAAACATTTATAATAATTTTCAATCACATTTTAAAACACCTTTTTCAATTACATCGTTTTCAAGGGAGTTGTGAAAAACATATCATACTTACCTCCGATGTATAGTACTTCAAAAACAAAAGTGATAAAAGGTACTTTAAAAACAATTTAAAAATATTTTTTTTCTTTACTTCTAATACTCTAGTTAACTTAGCATTTCTGTCATCAATTTCATCAAAATCGGTCTGAAACTAAAAGAGATATAAAATTGTGAGTGAAGGCGAACATGACGAAACTGCGAGAGTTCCGTTTTAGCCGTTTAACCGCAGGAGCTTAAAATGCATATTATTTATTTGAGATCGTGAAAGCTAAATGCAGAGTGGAATTTAAATAGCATTATACACTCAAAAATATTCACTCGGCTACAATCTGCCAATTTATCTCATGCAACGACAGGAATAAAATTAGCGCGTTCTTCGTTCCACATTAAACAAGTTTATCTTTATCACAACAATTTGTAGCACTACAAAAGACGAACTCTGTCCATTGTAAAGCGCAACATCACTGACGAAGCCTAACTTTTTACGAAAAAATAAATAAATCACACGAAAAATTGCGTCCAAGTACGTTTTTTTTTCTATTTTCGTTTCCAGTCTAATTAATTTATGTTTGCTTTCACAGGGATTTACGGCATTAAAAAGTTGCCGTCAAAGCGTTTGGCCTGCGAAATAAATAATCGCTACGTTGATTTTCATATGGGAGTTGGTTGGATTTGTAGCTTCGGGTTAAATTTCAATAATGCGAATTTATGTTAACAACTTTTTTACGAATGAGCGAATAGCATTTGAAATGCTACCCGTTTGGCTTTAATTAGCCATTCGTTTAAAAATACGATATTGAACGTGGTGAATGACTTTGATAGCATTTATTAAAGTAGCTCTGTATTTTGTAATGGAGTTTCAAGATGGAAGAATTATGAGAGCGACAAATGAAAAAACATTTTATACCATAACGATTATTTTATTTCAATAATGATAGTGTGACAGTTCCTAATATCCATCAGCCAAAATAATAACAAATATGAGTATAAGAAAACATGTAGAAAATATTTCAGCCATTACTAGTTTTTTTTTTCCTTTAGTAACATGAATATACTGAATAACAACATAATTTTTAAGTAAAATTTATTTTTCTTCATTTAAACTCATAATGTGTACTACTTTGTAACGCCGATGCCAAGTGCCAAAGAGAAAAGTTGAATTGTGTAACGATTTGATTACCTATGTTATTTATATTGATAAGGAAAAATAATAAAGGGAAACAGTGACCACGGAAAAGATATTTTGCATTAAATTACCTGAAAATACACTTTCCTGAGAAGGTATTTTGGTAAAATAATACAGCGCCATCCATTTGACTTGTAGAAGAAATTGAATTATCATTGTTTATATAATAAAATTAAAATTTAATTTTATTGTATAAACAACACAGCGCTCTCCTTTAGCAGACTTATTGACTGTTTACTTTTGTTAAACGACGTTACCACGTATCTAACTTAGATGGCATACTGACATATGCCTCACATGTTACCTACACGTGTGACATATGTAAGTGCGTCATAAAAAATAAAAATTAATTAAATAACATTTTCATCCATGAAAATATTAAAATATAGAATATAATGTACTATTTTTCAAAGCAAAATTTATTAAAATGAATAACGTTCATGGAGATGCCTTATATATTGAAATAAAATTTAAAGTGTTTTTATTTTTTCCAATAACTGATGGAAGAACATGGTAGAACTTTTAAGTTTTTTTAACTACGTATTACTTGCGCACTTTTTTTAGTTAGACGAACTTTTAACGAATTTCTTATATTTTGAATTGCCACCATTTTAAAAATATTCGATTAATTTTGCTTATCTATAAACTTATCCCGAATTTAGATAAACAATTTTTGTGCTAATTTTCATAACGAGCGAATAAAAATATGGCTTTCATAGTGCTTACAAATTGAGTTTTTAATTTATATTTACATATATATATATATATATATATATATATATATATATATATACATATATTACATATATATATATATATATATATATATATATATATATATATATATATACATATATACATATATATATATATATATATATATATATATACATATATATATATATATATTTAAAAGTTGTAAAAGCAAGAGGAATAAAAATAACACAGCCATTTTTGAAAAAAGTTTCCATTAAAAATTTAACATTTTCATAAAATTTCTATGCAGTTTCATTCTTTTTATCACAGCGCACATTCAAATTGACAACATTTCCTTCTTATTTTCATTAATGAAGTATCCGACACGAGGAACGCTTATAACTTTATTACGTCCATTAATTTTTCAGTCTGTCCGTCTATCATAACCACATATTTTCTACAATTTTAGACCCACCTGTATGAAATTTCGAAAGTACCTACATGTTTCACATCGTATAGCAAAAGATTGTTATTTTTAATGTTCCTCTCCGTAAATATACGGTGGAAGAGGAAGTGTTTTTTCTCACATCCTATTGAAAGCTCAAGTTTCCAACTGCGTGATTATCAGCACGCAGAAACCGTCTCAAGCATAAACTAGAAATTTGTCATTATCATAAAGCATTTTATCCCACCAGCACATCTCAATAGTTAACACTCAAAAAATTCATATGAAAATTTTAGTGGGGCAGATACCGTCATCGGTTGCTGTTATTTCCTGCATCATGTGAAATATCAAGCGAAAAATAGACTATAAAGATTCTAAAACTGTTCGTATTTATTTTTCAATTTAACTTAAAATAATTCTAGAGATAAAAACGTCTACAAATTTTTTTCAGAAACCGTTTCACCTAGAAACTTATAATTTTTAATAATAACATAGCGTATTAACTCGCTCTTTTTGACAAATTTTTGAGGAAGCAAAACATATTCGATTCGTTTTCTCCCCGTACGTTGTACGGGAATATTATTTAAAAGAGCGATTTTTGAGGATTCCAAAACCTTTTTTTCAGAGTTTCGTGTAAGATAATTCTAAAGCCTTTGTTGAAAATATGCACAAAAATATGCCACACACCCCCCCCTCCCATCTATTTCCGAAGCGACTAAAAGTAACGTAAAAAAAAGTTATTAAAATTTTGCCGAAAATTTACTGGATAACTATAGCAATGATTCTGATCTCACGAGATATGTAAAAGGTAATATATTTATATAGCAAAGAGTGATACAAATATTTGTTATTACTTTGACAGAAACGTATATATGTAACAAAGTGTACATAAATCGTCATTGAAACTTTGACGGAAATTTACTAGATAACTGTAGCAATGATTCTGAACTCATGAGAGATACAAAAGGTAAAATATTTATACAGCAAAAAGTAATATAAATATTTGTTAATACTTTAACCGAAACTCTATATACCCTTTAAAGTATATACAAAGTGTGTACGTTACTTCGTATTAGAGTTCTACTCAAGCTTGACAGGTTTTTATTCTAGCATGGGTTTATGAAACCTGAAAGAAATGTATAAAAATAAGTATCTAATCTAAACGGTGTTGAAGGGTTGATAACAAAGAAAAGAACTCAAAAATCTGGTATATATTTTATTTTATTTTTCACAATTCCAGTTAACTTACGACAGTATGTTGAAGAAAGGAAAATGGTGAGAGTTGTACGATATGTAGGATTTACATGTTTCCATGGCTGACACCGACCTCATCTTATCGTTAAGAAATGTTCCAATGCAAAAGTTCCTGGTAAGCGGAAGTGGTTGGTTTGAATATAAGGCTAGTCGATAACTGTTGTTCTGACGTACTCTGTGTACTAAAGTCCTAAATGAAATAAACACCTTAATGTATTTAAGATAAATAGATATTGGTACCAGAATGAATTTGAATACTGGTTCTAACTCTACGTTTATATGTTTTCATTGTAAATCTGAATACCATTATGTTAATGGATATTTGAAATAAAATTATTTATATCAACTAATTCGGGAAAGTATAGATATCTGCTGAATCTTGATTTGTGTGGGCTTCGACGGGTATTTGAAATATTTAATAAATGTGAAAAAGCTAATCAGGGCAACACATGAAAATATGTACAAATCCTGAAAAATTAGTAAAAAGAAAGAGTTAACTCTTAAAAATCAACAATCAGTAATCGATAAAATTTAGTTTAAATTGTCTGCGTAGAAAACACTTATAACTGTAAATCCTTCACTATTTAAAACATATCCCTCCCTCCCCTCTCCAAATATACATGAAAAGTCTTCAAGACTTTAGACTTGTATACTGAATAACTAACTTCCCGCTCCATCTAATCAACCTCGAATATTCATTATTCTGAAAGAACGTAACAAATCCACGAAAATAAGCAAAGAAAAAGTCATAATAGCGTATAATGAATTGTATCTTTCGTAAAAAGCAAGCTTTATCCGCAGACTACATTTAAAGGGAGTAAGCTAAAAGTTATGAAATATTTTAACCACAATTTAATACGAACAAACAGTGCGTACGAGGGAAAGCTCGGCCAGCCCCAATAAAGTGGCATTAGTACGTCGGGAATGGATGCGGGGTCGCAGACTTCATTGTCCGAGCGCTGTCTGGGAATATTGTCAAGTTAGGGCCGGTTCGGACACGGACGAACTCTTAGGAAGCTAAGTGATTTTTTTACATTTAGTGCTAAGTTACATTATCGTGAAGAAGATACATACGTTAACTCAAATATGGCCAATTGTCGATAAAATCCTTCTATCCCGATCGAGATATTGGCTATTCAAATAATATTTTAGTCTGTCGATAAAATATGACACTAGATTTTGCTCACAGTTATATCTATAGTAACTTTTCCTCGCTTTTTTGATGATAATACGCAAATATTTATTACATTTCTGTAGGCAATCTCTGATCTAAAACAGTAGTAGTCCTTTAGTTACAAACAAAAGAGACGAACTTCAAAATATAATTTACCTTTTTAGTTTCGTTACTAGTTTTCATTAATAAAGGCATTTGGTGATCAATACATCATTTATACGGTAAATATGCTCTAATTTTCAAATTAAATAATTCATTGTCGAAAATTAGAGCTAAGATCATGTTTCATTTTATGTAATATATGTACATTTACAGTCTAATTCAAATTGTTACGGAAATTGTCCGCGTCTTAATAAAAATATATGTACATGTATATTAACTGAATATATTCCAAGTGTAATTATGACTTAATACTTAAAAACATCTATATGAGAATATAAAAAAAATATATGTTTATAAACAATATTAGCAAATCGGGCTATGGCGACATCTTCATTTCAAACATTTTTTTTATATAAACATATGCTACAGGGATATACTAACATAACATTTAAGTACTTAAACTGAAAAATAACAAAAGTAACAATTCATTATCATTTTAAAGACCTTATTAAGCAGTCGATATTAATTAGAACTTTCAACATCCACAATTTTCCACAAAACTCCCCAATTTATATATATCTAAATTGCTTGTTCCGTTAATTTCGCTTAAAACAATCTATGAACAAAGAAATATAAATTAACATTTAGGGTATAAACGAAGGGAAACATTTGCTGACTTTTCCACAGTATATCTCAAAACATAAAGAGAAATGTGGTTCTTTATAAAAAACACAATTTTCTTTGTCATCATTGTCTTGATGTTTTCACCCAAACTGTTGGTTCAGAACTGCAAATATAATACATAGATCATTCAAAAATTATATTTTCATTAACGTGACATTAAAAATTATTTAAATTTTAAGTTAATAGTTTTGCTTGTTTAGAGACTTAATTTCTATTAAAATCACCTTATTGAAATATGTGTAGTGTGTGTTAAAGTAAAATTAAAAAAGGACGAACAGATTTAGAAACAAAATGATAATCTAAACACGATAAAAATGCAACAATATTAATTAAATTAAATCTCTATTTATAGACAGAAATAAAAACAATTTGGACATCTAATATAATATTTAACATTTAGAGTATATTTTGTATTGTTAGCAAAATCTTTCCAGTCAACATTGAATTAAACTAGTAAAAAAATACTAGTGAATTCTCACAAAGTAACAATCATTCTATAATATTCCAATATTATTTCAATGCCATAAAACACAAAAAACAATTCTCCTTTCTCTCAAACGAGAGGAGAAGTTATAAGGATTACACATTCTTTTGTTTTATGCAAGATACTTTTAGCGAGATTGTTGAAAATGTTCATAAAAAATGTATCTTTCCAACCCTTTTATCTAGAAATTGCTGAAGTCAAAATTAAGAAAGAAACAAGATGGAAGTTTTCCTAAATTTACTATGGAAGTTATAAAGATTACACAACTATTTTTCTTTTGTTTTATGCAAGATAATTTCAGCGACATTGTTGAAAAGGTTCATAAAAAATACATCTTTCCAACCCCTTTATCTAGAAATTGCTGAAGTCAAAACTAAGAAAGAAACAAGATTTCGTAAATTTACTATAGAAGTGATTCTATGTCACATAATTTCTTTTAGAAATTCATGCTACGTTAACGATTGTGAAAGATGCATTAGAAAACAGATATAAATTAAAAGTAATATTATTTTTATATTTTGTAATATTATTTGTAAATAGTTTAAGTGCGTACGAAACCCTAGTATTGCAAGTTCTACTCGCACCTGACACGTTTTTCTTAAAAGTAAGTCTTTTATTTGGTAGTGCAACCTTAAAATAAGTGTATAATACTGATATATTTAAAAGAGGACTCCGACATTGAATTTAAACAAAGTTTCCATTAGTGAAAATGGTATTAGATTGACAACTAATAAAGACGCCATTTTTTCCAGGACCTAACCTGTTTTGAGTACATACAACAGAGATTATGATTTATCACTACTTATTCGTTACAGAATACCTAGTAGTACCTATAAATAAATATATGCTCACACACACACACACACACACACACATATATATATATATATATATATATAACTGAACCAAACCTTTAATAATATAAAATTTAAAATTTTATCATGCCCAATTTAATAAACAAAAATCTAGTTTTTTTCAAATTATTAATATCAATAACTACTTACATTGAACTATTAAATATTTCTTTTTATTTAACACGGAAGAGTTATTTAGAGTCTACATTAAATTCGATACGAACTATAAGACTAGCCCTAAAAAGTTACCGGAAAAAATAGTTCATCAAACAAATATTTTTACTTAGTACCAATAACAGTTTATTACTTAGCACTGATAACATCTTAATTATTTGAAAAATGACATGGAAACTTTAATTATTCAAAGTAACACAGCTACTTTTTACAATATATTTTAACCGTCCTATCCGATAAACATATGTGTGAAATAAGCTTAAGATCTGCGAAACGCGCCTGGCATTAACCACCGGTTGGTTGTTTGATCTCCTCCCACTTTACATCTAACAATAAAAATCATCCCTATATTGAATAAGTTTTGGCCATTGTTCCCTGGATACGCAATCATTCAAGCTACCCTTCAACATTATTTTCAAGGTTCTGCAAAATATTTTTGGGAGACTTATGACAGAGTTACCATATTATTGAACCATGGTAAAAGGAAGGGATGCAAACTCTGCTACATAGGTACAACCCTTAAAAATTAAATGACAATTGAAATAAACTAAATCCTTATAATTTTCGGAACGAAATTCACCAAGCGCTGAAATTTATTTTATAACAATTCTAATCGTTATATGAACAAATTAGTACCCGATTTAATATTGTGCTTTTGTAATGAATAGCAATATTATTGCCAAAGCTATTGAAAAATACTATATTAAGCGAATTTCTTATAAAAATACGATATTAAGCGAATTTCTTATACAATATTATACCCAACATATTTAGAAACTAACATCCACTAAAGTCACGTTGGTTCATAATCAGGCCAAGTCGGTATTTACGTAACTCGGAGAGTATAAAAAGACAATGCCTTTTCTGACATAATTATTGAAATACAGCAGTAGGAATGAGTATCACACTCTCTGTTATTGAAGATTGTTCAGCAATCGAATAATTTGTCGTTTTAGCGCAATGACTTCACTTGAACCATACAAACAAACCCGCAGAAATAAATACTATTTTATATAAATCGGCCCATAAATTTTCCAATTAGTCGCTTTATATTAATCCAATAGCCATTAAAATTAATAATATGTCTAATAATTACATAATTTTATGTATTATAGCAATATCATACGGTGCATGAAAAAAATACCGAAGGTATATATATATATATATATATATATATATAAATATATATATATATATATATACATATATATATATATATATATATATATATATATATAAGCAAAGTCTAAAAGCAATTTGAGTACTTATAAATGATCAGCGAATGAAGAATTAGACGGAGAACTATTTTTAATATGACATTGGCACATATTTAATTCATATCTGTCGACATATATAAGTATACTGAATGAGTAGCAAAACAGATATTTATTTCTTGGTTTCAACGATTCAGTAATGTTTTGGAATTGGAATATAAACACGCACGCTTATAACGTTTACACGTGTGAAGACTTAACTGTTAATGGAAAAGTTAAACGATTTTGTTGGAACACTGTGCCAATATATTGAGATATAAATAGTCATTTGAAATATACTTATCGCAGTAATTTTTGGCAATAAGACTAATACTGATATGAACATGAAATTACATCATTTATGGTTTCAAAACGTACAAGATCTTATTACGAATATGTGAAAACCTTACACACGAGAAAAGAATATTTGAAAATAAATGACGGTAAACAATGAAAAATGAACGATAAGTTGAAGAAATATTGATGCCGCTGTTACGATAAAAGGTAAGGGACGAAGGCTGGGTTGCGACTGGACGCAAGAGTTTTTCAGAAAATCATCATTTATAAAAAATATAAAAGTGGTGCTTTTCATCACTCTGTTTAGAAATATATATACCGTCGGCAGTGATATAATTCACAAAAAGCAGATAGTGATAAACTTTAATGTAAAGATCTCGTATTGCGGTTGCAATTATTGTAAGTGTATCAGTGCTATCACGCTTAGGATGTTATTATTAATACGTTAAAGATTAAACTTCTGCACTTATTTAGCCAGTTTTCAATAATCTATCTACTAGTTTAGATCATATCTATACTAGTAGATAGATTAACTTAAAGTCAGTTTTGACAGTAAATGTATATGTTTATAAATATATGTACATATACATACATATATATATATATATATATATATATATATATATATATATATATATATATATATATATATATATATACATATATATATATATATATATATATATATATATATATATATATATATATATATTTACTGATGGATAAGTTATTAACAAAGGGATATCGCCTAACTTTTTAAAAATCTTTAAAAATTTGAAACTCGATGGGTTATTCATGTGTTACATTAGAATCTACGGCTAACCAAGCAGAAAATATTAACAATAATATATTCATGGTATTAATGTGTTATAATGTAAATGATTTTAGATTGATTGAAAATTTACATACTTCAAAAAGGCCTCGACCGGATTCAAAGACGTAGAATATGAAAAGCCTGGAAGCGGTTTGGTTTCCTGGAGAAAATCGTGAAATTCATCAAGGAGACCTCCAAGAACTTCCACTGTCAAGTTAATAATAATATCCCACTTACTAAACCCTACCATATTGTGTCGGGCATAAAACAGGCTGTATGCTCTCGCCTATCATCTTTCTCATCGTACTAGACAGATCCATACCACGCATTATCTACAGCGAGAGAGTCTTTATTGGAACCTTTGTGAGCGACTGAATGACCTATATTGGTAATTAGAGGTCCTAAGCTACAATGTAAAGTAAAAAAAACTTAGAAAATAATGTGTATATATATATATATATATATATATATATATAAGATCATTAAAAGAACCTGTAAAAATCTAATTCAGAAACTTTTTTAAAAGGCAGAAAATAGCATTTTTTCCTCGTCGACTTACATTTCCCGGGAGGCTTCAACGTAGAGTGCCGCATTGCGGCCGTCAATATCAATGTAAAAGGACAACAAATTTTGACACTAAGCTTTTCCTCGTACATCAACCTAGAACAAGTTTGCTTTTAAGTATCTATACTCTCTGTGAGTACATATTTCGTTGTATCTAGTATTTGATTTTGTCACGGTCTGTATGCTTACTAGTGTCCGCATATAGATTGATCAATAACAACACTCATATCTTAACATGTTTGCGCATATTTGAAGTCGTGTCGTCAGCAAAAACCACTGGATGATTTTCACTTAAATTTTGCAATGTTGTAACTTCGATACTTGGTCAAGAATTTCAATCACCAAGATTATTATACAACTTTACTACTATATTGTTAATAGATCACTACGTAATTAATTGCTAGCGATATCTGTTTCTTTTAAAACCAACAATCAATATGTGTAGTTTAGTAATTATCCACTAGATGACAGTTTTTAAGTTGTTTTAATAAATATTTTCAATTTAATAACACACTTATATTTCATATTAATGACTGTAGCATCATTCTTTTAAAGCATATTGAAGATCTATAAATGTGAAATATTATATTACTTAAAGAAGATTGGGTTAAATTACTAGTAGAATATAAATTTATTTTTTATTAAAATTGTAATTTTTCTATGTATTAAATACTTGTGTATTTAAATTTTTTTAGTTTTCATCGGCTACCATATACAGAGTATTAATTCAGAATTCAACAATAATATTCTAGACATACAATTAAATTTACGTTAATATATAATTCCTTTCCGATCGTAGTGAAACGTTTATTTTAACACTTCTTTCATTCTTTCATTTCTTTTTAATTCAGAATTCAACAATAGTATTCTAGACACACAATTAAATTTACGTTACTATATATTTTCTTTCTGATCGTAGTGAAACGTTTATTTTAACACTTCTCTCATTCTTTCATTTCCATTTAATTCAGAATTCAACAATAATATTCTAGACATACAATTAAATTTACGTTACTATATAATTCCTTTCCGATCGTAGTGAAACGTTTATTTTAACACTTCTCTCATTCTTTCATTTCCATTTAATTCAGAATTCAACAATAATATTCTAGACATACAATTAAATTTACGTTACTATATAATTCCTTTCCGATCGTAGTGAAACGTTTATTTTAACACTTCTCTCATTCTTTCATTTCCATTTAATTCAGAATTCAACAATAATATTCTAGACATACAATTAAATTTACGTTACTATATAATTCCTTTCCGATCGTAGTGAAACGTTTATTTTAACACTTCTCTCATTCTTTCATTTCCATTTAATTCAGAATTCAACAATAATATTCTAGACATACAATTAAATTTACGTTACTATATAATTCCTTTCCGATCGTAGTGAAACGTTTATTTTAACACTTCTCTCATTCTTTCATTTCCATTTAATTCAGAATTCAACAATAATATTCTGGACATACAATTAAATTTACGTTACTATATAATTCCTTTCCGATCGTAGTGAAACGTTTATTTTAACACTTCTCTCATTCTTTCATTTCCATTTAATTCAGAATCCAACATTAATATTCTAGAGATACAATTAAATTTATGTTACCATATAATTCCTTTCCGATCGTAGCGAAACGTTTATTTTAACACTTCTTTCATAGTACTGTATTCGAAAGACGCTCACTCTCAATTCCTGCTGCTATTGTCACTTTACCCATTAATTGAGATCAATTACAAAAAAACAACAAGTTTTAACTTACAAAGAAGCTTTAACTTACAAACAAAATCACCAAATAGTAACAGTACCAGTATACTAGAAAACAATTTTGTATTATTTAAATTGTTCTAAATGAAAACCAAATATAGAGACCAAAGTGACATAATTTATTTCAAATTTGTGGAGAAATATTAGTTTCAAGGACAAAATATCAAACCAAATAACTAAAAACAAAATCCGCAACGAAACTTTTTTCAACAAAACGCTGGTGTATCCCATGTCTTATTTTTGTCTTGATTACAATAATAAAATCTATATTATATATTTATATAGCGGATATATTTAGACATTATATAATGGAAGAATAATTTACCAAATGTCTTCTACATCTCGACAGCCACATTTTTCGAAGTTGCTAGTACCGCACTTCATCATACAACGAGAATTGAGTTTCATTAGCTGGGCAGTTACCACTATAAATACTAGAATTCGATAATTACAACTATGTCATTAAATAAATGTAGAGTCACTATTGTTACCAATGTTATTAAATAAATGTCAACTCATTCTGTAGAATCGATGCACAAGTTTCTGAAATACATCAAGCCGTGTAAATTTCCTTCGAGCGTCGCAACTTATATATTCAGAAAAAAGAAATGTCTTCACTTATTCTATACAACCGAAGCACAAGTTTCTGAAATACAGCAAGTCGAGTAAATTTCCTTCGAGCGTAGCAACTTATATATTCAGAAGAAAATAAATATCTTCACTCATTCTGTACAACCGATGCACATGTTTCTGAAATACATCAAGCTGTGTAAATTTCCTTCGAACGTATCAACTTATATATTCAGGAAAAAATAAATGTCTTCACTCATTCTGTACAACCGATGCACAAGTTTCTAAAATACATCAAGCCGTGTAAATTTCCTTCGAACGTAGCAACTTATATATTCAGAAAAAAATATCCCTGAACAGCGCGTAACTTCTACCAAAACTTACGTTATGAGAATCCATTTACTACAAACTTGGTATCCCTATCAACCAGTGTCTGAATAATTTTGGTTAGCCTGTAATTGACAAAGTTTCCGCTGACCACATTAACGCTAAGCCCCGCCTCGCTTCGCCTCGCCTATGCTTTAACTGAAAATTCTGATAGCGGATAGTTTGTTTCAAAATATTTGATAAATCTATAAAGTTATCGCATGGACAGTGACACCGCATTTATCATTGAACAAGTTGGCTACAACTTGTCTACAGGCCCGGTGGAAAGTAATTATGTGAACACCCTGTTGGGATTGTCGACAATTAAATTTTGCGACAAAATTAATATTTCCGCATCGTAATGGAGATTGTATGGAATTTCCGCAGTACAGATTAAACGCGTCTTCATGTTTGGAAATATATAATTTCTATCTTATATCTGCCTATAAATTCTAGGTACTTTGTACCGAGGCAACGATGATGAAACATCGTATTTACATCGTATTTAAATGTCATAATATCGCGGCGGCCCGTTTCCACGAGTATCGTGCCTCTTCGCTACGAATACATAATTTACATCAAATGTTTTCTACGTTCCATTGCAGAGCTAAGGCTGCATTAATTGTAATTATACCACATTATTATTTCCGTTACTTTGTATATAATAATATTAAAAGTTTTCAAAAAAAAAACATAGTTACAAAATTAAAAAAAAAGAACAAAGAAAACAAAAATTGTTCTTCCACATATATATTGCATAACATGCTCTTCAAATTTAAACGTTTTTTTAAACTAATTGCATTATATTTCTTTATAAAGGCGCAACTAATGTTTGACGTGCAAAGAGTGCAATCCGTAATATTTCCGCACAGAATGGATCTATTAACGAAAATTCTTGTGAAGAAGAAGTTTAACAGATCCGCATAATTTTTTTTATTCTCTGCCTATTACCAGAATAGTAAATTAATTTTTATAACTATTAATCTAAAACGACTCGAACTGCTTGCGCCACTTTTATATTATACACAGTTATTATTATAACAAAAATACATAACCAAGATTCAATACTCCGGTCAGTTATTTTCTATTATACACAATTATCTTAAAAAAACTTTCATAAATTTATTTTTGAAAAATTGCAATTTTCTGTATTCAAAAACACAATTTTACGAATTTACTGAAATAAAGATAATTGACTGAAATGACAATTTACTTTCATCTAATCAAATGTGGAAATCGTATAAATTCATCAATCTCATTTAAAAACGTCTTATAGAATACTTCAGACGTTTTCATACAACCGCTCCAAGTTTTCTTTAAATTCTTTACTGATGTAAAATAAATATTTTAATTAAGAATTCACTTCTGCGTACACACATACACAAAAGCGCCATAAACATAACGCTGTTGTACATAATAAAATAGGTATGTAACTAACTACATTACACACGACATCCCGTATTGAACGTCCGTAATACATATGGTTCGTTTATTCAGTGTTTCCGGCGAAAGAACGAATGAGATGTTACAAATCGGTTTTGACAAGTTGTATCCGCCACAGAGGGTCCCTCTATCCGGCTACGTGATACCTACTCTCTACGCTCGCCGTAATTTTATTTACGATTTACTCGTTCCTTATTTCACATGATTTAATACGGACGTCGCAGTACATGAGTATCACGTACACACGTAACACGGACGTCGCAATATGTGAATATCACGTACACATTTTTGCATGTAGATATATATAGACACATAGAATTTATTCAGTTTTATACTAAATAGAAAAACGACTAAAATTTGATCTCGTTACGAATTTCCGTATTCAATGAAGTCACATAAAATATAGCTTAACAACTTTTTCGCGTTAAATTAATTTAGTATCTGTATATAAATTTCTTAATCGTGCATATTGTAATACAATAAACATTAAAAAGATAACACTTGCTGACGTATTACCAGCTTTATACTCTTAAATTTACCAGAACAGGAGTTTAATCGAATAATTAAATTAACCAAACCAATCAATATTGTATACATAAAAAATCAGTCACGTGCAAGCTTTACTTGCACACTTAACATTAAGAGCCACATGCCCTCCCCTCCCCCTACCTACTTATTTAACAGTAATGCACTTCAACTATGTGCAGCGCTACTCTTATACTTAGTTAAATTTTAAATTAAGTCAATAACGCCAAATTAAAAATGTTGAAAAACGTGTGTAAACAAAAATTGTTCCTTAGATGTACATGAAAAATATTTTTTGTGGAAAAGCTTTTTCTCTAAAACCAATGGTTCAGCGGTTACAATAACATATTCATATTTTTTCCAAATGTTTTTCCAAGCAGTTGATTTGGTAATAAAAGTGGGGGACAGAAGTTTTTATGCATTTTCCCTGAAAAAAAAGTTTAAACAAATTCATAAAAAATACATAACATATTTGATACAATTTAAGTTTGACACCCAACACGACCCCTTGATTCTTTTTATTTCTCAATTTACCCCTGATAATAAATCATAGAATCAAATTTTTTTTATATTTCACGTCGATAAATAGGCTACCATACTCTACCTTTGTGCTAATTTTTTACGTCAAATAGTTTCAGAAAAAAATCACCTATAACACCAAAGGAATTTCATAAGTATTCTGTTTTAACAATTTTGCCACGGAATACTAAAAAGACAGCTCACCATCACTAACTGAGTGAGTGAATCATCACCGTATCCCCATAACTAAAAGCCTACGAAACTTGAAATTGGGTACGCATGTTTCTCTTGGCTACCAAGTACTGTAAGAAAGTATTCTTCAAAATTTAACCCGTGACGATGAGAAAATTGGGGTGGAAGATTGTGAATGAATTTCCAAATAATTAAAGTCATACATGAAAATTGTATGTGAACTATCAAATAGACTATTATATAAAAAAGGGAATAAACCAAAATGTAGAAATATTAGAGACTTTTGGTTCCAATCTACACCATTTTGATGCCAATAGAGACTTCAAAAATAAAAGACGTAACCAATTATATCCGGCACGATGGGATAGTAAAAAACATAAATCACTTTATCACAACTCATCACTAATGTAAACTTCCTTCCGCAATAAATATTTAATAATACCAAGTATAATTAAGTAGAGCTGACATATATATTATAGTGAATATCTCAAAACTGAGTAGTATCATAGTTATAGTTATCGCACAACCTTTATATAAAACCCAAAAACCATATTTTTTTCGTAATCAAATTCAGGATTTTCGGAAAAAGGAAGGAATTTCAGAGAAAGGAATAAAGTTATGTGAAAAAATATTTTTAAGACCATTGTAACTAGCCATTTCAAACGATGTCCCCCACTGTATATAGAATTTAATTTGTTTTTTTCATATACTTAATTTTCCCGCCCTAAAATTGTTTTTGAGTGTTAGCCATCGAAATATGTGCGGGTTAATATGCTATTAATAATATATCAAATTCGAATTTCTACGTTAAACATTTTATAGGGAAAGTGACTGTGACAAACAGACAAACGAACACGTGAATGTTCCATTATGGTTCCGGTTTACCTTTCGAGCTACAGAATCCTAATGATCCATAATGGTTCCTTTTTACCGTTTGAACTACAGAATCCTAAAATTTCGCCCACTCTTTAATTTTATGGACAGGCACATAAAAAAATAGTTTTCTACATATTAATGGAAATCCCTATATGAAGCATATACATGCCCAATGTCATTAATTAAGTCTAAAACTATAGCACTTTGAGGCTGTAATGTATGAGCGAATGAACATGACGAAGTTGTAAGGGTTGCTTATTTCACTAAGAAATCTTTACTACATAAGAACTCATCTTCTTGCCTTTCCAAGCATCTATCACAACTCCCATAAATACACCATGAAAAAGTCATGATAGTGTAGGTTGATGAATAGATTATAGAAAATTTTGGTGGGATGATGAGCGTTATATTTCTACATAAATGTTATATGAAAGGAGAAAACTGTCTAAACTTAGTAAGAAGTTTGATAGCGAAAGTTTGCAAGGAAAATCAATTAGGAACCCTACTCTACGTATTCAGTTATCTAAAACATCACGAATTTCGACCATACTTAAAAACGTTATTGAGAACTCGAATGCATAATTAGAGCAAATTATATTTTCTCACTCTTATATAATATTTTTGATGATACAAGTGCTTCATCATGCCTACCATCAAAATATCACCATTAATAATTACACGTCCTTAGGGTATATTTCAAAACACTTGTACACCCTCCTGATAGTCCTACATTGACAACAAGCGTACAGTACATCTCCTTGTCCGTGACTTATACAAGTATATCATGACTTACACGCGCAACGGTCTGTGTACACATGTACCCATATATACACCAACACATTGAATATAACCGACTGTATGATGTGCGCGTTGGACGCTTTTTGGATGGGTAAAATCTTGTGAGTACGCGTCACCGACATGCTGTAATAGCAGTATGTCTGTAGCTATAAGAGTGACGTATTATACAACATGTGTATATTTATAAAAATAAAGTTAAATTGACTAAGTAAAAAACTCAATGTGTGTATACTCTACATTGTTTAAATTGTGTTTTAGTTTCATTATTATTTTAATTGTTTAATTGCAGGATCACTGTGCAGTACAGCAAAGAGTAGTAAATATGTTAATGTTTTTGTACAAAAACATAATTAACAAAACAAGGCATTTATTTTCAAACATTTCTAACAATATTGGCGTTTAAAAATTTGATATTACACATTTTTCTTTTTTTTCTAAATTTTACACTTGCAATAAATCATGCAATGAATATTTCATGGTAACTTTGGAGTTACCTTACTCGCGTGGTAAACCAGATTTCAAGTTGGTCAATAATATTTTTACTTCTGTCGGTAGTCCCCATGATTGCCTATATTTTTTTAAACCCTACAGTAATATTCTGTGGACACCGACGGTAATTCACACTACAATTTAAAACAGCAGTTTGCAAATACAAAAATTAAAACATTAATGTCAAATACAAGAAACACATTCCTTAACCAAGGTAAAATACAAACTTATCCTCCTGCCATTTAAATACGTGCAAACTTACCTGCTCAGCAACTAAAGAGAACAAAACACATGCACGCGCCGCATAGAATATAAATTCAACTCTATCAGCATAGTTATGGATAAGCAGAAGATTTATAGCTATTTGGAAATTGCAGCAATGCATTAAAGTTGCATAAAGCTTCTATGCACCGCATGTTCGCCGCTAGATACTGCAATTTTCCTCTCATCTTTCAATTTTCCATTTTCAATTTTATTCCAATCGAGAACGCGAACTTCGTATAAGGAAATACCTTTTTACTGACAAGCATGATGCTACGAATATTATTTATATCCCCGCCGTGATTAAACGATAATGCATACTGATCTTAAAGTCCGATTTCAAATATATTCACATTTGGGGACTCTTAAAATTATTTGAAGTTATTAAAAAAACCATTTGCAGAATAGACTCGTTAAAAACTATCTATCTAAAATAAAACATCAATAGAAAATTAAAATGGTTAAGCAGAATGGAAAATAAACAAATATTATAATTTATATGTATATTGTGTACATAACATTGATTATTAATTATAAAATTTGTATAGCTTATATAACGACACCCCAAAGGATGAATATTTTGACTCTCTTTTTGATCATTTTCCGTACTTCTGAATGACGTCTTGAAACTTAGTTATAATAACAAAAAGTGAGTTACAATATTCTTTCTTGTGGGTACCAATAAATACGAATATTACATAGAAAACGAACCCAGCATTAATTTATTTGTAGAATTTATCTGCAGTACAAATATATATATTTTTATATTTTCACATTAAAAATTTAAAGGCTAGGTCAAATTATAATATAATTATCAGCTACAGGAGATAAAAAAATTGTGTTTTATTAGTTCAACCACTTGAGACAGTATGAAATCTAATCATGTATTCTAGATTTAATGGACGAAAGCGGTATTTACATAGTTTAAATATGTAAAAATATAAACCTATTCAAAATGTTTAGGCACGTGCAACAAAACGCTCGTTTTGGCACAAACTTCCTTGTATACGGAGGAAATTATATTGATATCAGAATTACATATAACTGAACCCAAATATTAAAATCCTAATCATATTTTATTGCCATTTATTCTATATGATCTAGCAAGTCAAGAAATCGAACAATTGGATATGAAATATTTCGAAAAAAGTGGTTATGTCAAAAACGATTGCAGCAAATTAGCCAAACACTTAGACTACTTTTCGTTTCTTGAAATTTTTTCAAAAACCAAATAGGAATTACCATTTTATCTTTTATAAAATACATTAACCCCTAACTCCACCTCATATCATCACATTATCGTTTACATTAAATGAGAAAATGTTTATACGACTCAAACAAAAATTAACAGGGTTAATAAAGTAAAATTAAAACGGCGTTGTATGCTCACTGAAAAACAAATAAGGGACAACTTAGTTGGTAAACAATTTGTATATCCGCCAGTCGTATGTGGGCAAAAGTTTAAATTAAATACCTTAAGGGGGAAACTTGCTCAGTTCGGTTTATCAGGGCGCGCTGGAGCGTCGAGCGCGCGCTTCTTTTTTCGCCTAAACCACATTTTATTAATGACTAAAAGATGCCAGCGGTTCCGCCCGCGTGAATTTGTGCTTTCTTGCATAACAGAGTATTGTATATTATGCAAGAGTAAAAAAATTCCTTTAATAGTTTTGGATGCTTGCAGAGGGTCGCTCTATGTCTCTGTCTTCATGCAATAACTACAGAAAGAAAAATATTTTAAATTGATTTAACCTGTTCAATAACTTAATAATAAAATTAATCGAATAATAAAATATCGAATACATTCAAAATGTTCACTTATCATTTAGGTTTTGTTCCAATTATGACTAAATTTCTACAGTTTACGTCAAACGTGCTCATGGTCCATTGCAGTATGAAAACTATCTATTGAAATAATCTGGTAATGAGTAAAGATTTACGGTAATAAAGTAAATAATTTTTTGTAAAACAAAAATTAGCTATATCTGGAAAGAAATGTAATTCAGACGAAATCTACGCAACCCTTTCTGGATCGTTCCATAAAAGAACTTTTTAGTAAATACAGATTAGAATACAAATCTAGAAAGTATACTTAGGGTTAAAAATTCGTATTAGTTACTCTCGATAATTTATTTTGACCTCTATAGATTTAGATATTTTATTTTCTTAGTATCTTTATTTTTAGAAATATATATGGAAAGTCGAAAAATCTTTGTAGTTTTCATAATGAAAAAATAATATTATTCGTTAAAAAGAGAATATACCACTCGCGCATAATTAATGATTATTTTTTTCCAAATAATAATAGATTTACGTGTTTGTATTTAAACAATTATGAATCCAACAATTATAATGAAAAAATAATATTATTCGTTCAAAAGAGAATATACCCCTAGCGCATAATTGATTATTTTTTTCCAAATAACAATAGATTTACGTGTTTGAATTTAAACAATTATGAATGCAACAATTATAATGAAAAAATAATATTATTCGTTTAAAAAAGAATATACCCCTCGCGCATAATTGATTATTTTTTTCCAAAAATAATAATAGATTTACGTGTTTGTTGTTAAACAATTATGAATCCATGAATCGTTTAATAACAACGACAATAAAAAACAATCCGTTTTCTAGTTATTTTTAGGGAATAATTATGTTAATTAACAATCACTTATTAATATCCCGAAGTTTAATTAGATTATAACAGGCCTTTTAATATGACGCATGCTTTTGAAACAACTTCTACCCGACTCGGTAACTGTAGTTCCATACGGGATGTGTATTATGGTCCATACAATGGCCAATTGAACAGCACAGCACAACGGGAAATGTTTAGTGAGGCATTCGCACCTTCTAACAATTTATCAATCGAGATCGTACTATTATGAGCGTTTGTGCTTTTCAACAAACTCCACGCAACACGATATTTTCACTGTTCAGTTGCTGATTTTAAGCGGAGCGAGGTTTCGAAGGTTTGTTTTACAAAGTCTTTAAGATTTGTTCCTCCATAGTTATTTACTTGGATTATGTTATTTGCGTTTAATGATATGTTATTATAACAATGGTAAATGAAACGTAATACTTATTGGTGAAAAAGTGGGATTGTTATTTTATTTGCCACTTAATAACTCTGTAACCAAGCAACAATTGAAACTAAATTTGTCATGTATATAGTTTCTATATCAAAGTAACATAAAGACTAATAGATCTGTGACTTTACTAGCATGGAGTACTCGTACTACGAAAAATATATTCGAATATTTGTTATTCAATAACTTCCATCTTCTTTAACAGATTTCAATTCTAATTCTAATCTTCTTTATCAGATTTCAATCACAAATATACATTTATTTCTTAATATTTTCAGTAATGATCTGTATATAGTCCATAGACTTATATTACTTCGTAAGAACAGGCCCATAGCACCCGAAAAATGTCCCACTAGAAACGGTGCTAAATAGTGGTTTCAACAGCATTTCGTTTCAGTTGACATTTCGATTCTTATGAGTATATTTATTCTGAAAACAATAAAAAATTCCCGGTTGTGTAGTAATAATATGTTTAAATTATAGTTCAAGAATTTTAAATATGGTTGATATATGTTACCTTCGGTTAATAATCGTTTCTTATACATATTTTTTGTCATTTATTAAAAAAATAATTGTACTTTTGGTAACTATATGAATTCCAACGTTGTGACCTTGTAAGGACGTATTTTCCATAATATTTTTTTTTTGAAAATATACTGATGAATACTGTGTCAAAAAAACAGGAAACCTTCGAATGAAAATGAATTAGTAGATATGTGTCCGTCTATCTGTCACTTCAATAACTCAAACGTTTCTAAACCAATAACATTAAAACTGGAAATGTAAGTATAAAATGTTAATAGGTTTGAGTCATTTAGTGATTAAATATAGAAAACGCATATAATTTTTGACAAAGCCTATACATGAAGGACATACATATTTATACACACGTGATTTAAATTATTGCAATGTCTACTATGTTGTAGATTATTAATAAAATCATTTTCCAGTTCGTTTAGTATAAGTAGAGGAAAAAGGATTTCGCAGACTATTTAAGAAAATTTCCAGCATGCTATTGTATGTGTGCATATATATATATATATATATATATATATATATATATATATGTGTATATATATATATATATATATATATATATGTATATATATATATATATATATATATATATATATAAGTGTATATGCATGTGTTAGTGCGTGCGTGCGCGCTCGAAGAGCGTTAACATAACTAATTTTTGGAATTTCCTTAGAAAAGAGAATCGGCAAATTGTAATAAAGTGAATTCTGGACATGAAAAATATTTTAAAAAGATATGTTATCATTCTATACGCTAAATCAATCACGATTTAGCGTATAGAATGATAATAGAAGCCAGAAAATCATTTTTTAGAATGTTTGTCTGCCTGTTATTTTGTGCGTTATTCACGCAAAATCTACTTACTGTACGAATTTTGATAAAATTTGGTATGATAATAGTTTATACCCAAGAAAAATAAATTCTAAAAACTTCCGAATTATTCCGAATTGCATGCGAACGAAGTCATAGGCACAGTTAATTTGAAATATTTGCGAACAACTCGACATTGTCATATTGCTCTCTAAAATTGGTCATGTCAAATGTTTGGTTAATTTTTAAAGCAAGGAAAAGCAATAAGAAAGGGATTTTTTTGTACAGGTAAATAAAACAGGAAAGAATAACGTAATTGAAGATGATTTCAAAATATTCGGTATAACATATGAGTTGTATTGTGATAGAGTTGTGTGAAATTCGCGTTTTCTTATGTGGTCAGTAAGAATTTAAATGTGATTCTATATATCTTGCACATTACCAATTTTGCACTAAAGAAATAAAAAAAATTTTAAACTAAAATAATATAAAATACGAGAACAGAGTAAATGATTATCGAAAATTTGCCGTGGATCTAGACGGAGAGTATTATAACATTATAATTTCTTGAAGATAAGTTTTACTTTTTTAAATCTTAATCTTTTTATAGCTGATGAAGTATATATCAATGTTTGCATAATCTAAGTAATATAAGTAGATGTTTGTATAATCTACTATAAGTACACAACCTCCCGATACAGGGAATAAATTGAAACTGATTGGTACCACATGAGATGAATATAATTAAGCCACCTTAATTTCGAGTAATACCTGAGATATCTATGTAGTATAATGCCGTTGTATCTTCATATTTTTATATAAAATATTTTTTTAATTACTTTACATAAATTCCAAGTTATTTAAGCATTGTCATGAATATACATGCGTACAAATTGAAACCCATTTTTTTTTAATTTAGTTAACAAATAATAAAATATGATAATGCCACGACAACATTACAACTAAGGTCGCAAACAGTCGGCCATGTGACTGACGAAGTAGTTTCGTTTAATTGCAATAGATGGCGCACATGAATCTTTGTTGTCGTTTTCGATTTGGTTTATGTTCCTTTAGCCGTATCTTGATATTTAAATCTATGATATAGTCATATTTTCATCTGTATTTGAATTTCTTTTTCATATCTAAACAAATTTACACTCATTTTTTTATTCTGATAATACATTTCCAACCCTAAATTTAGTATCCAGTTTATTTATCAATAGTCATTATCGTACACTATCACCATTTATTACTATAATAATCTTATGCAAACACGTTGTAGAAAGAATTTGAACAGGTAAATTTAAAAAACGTTCATATAACGAACATTCATATAATTAGCCAATTCTATATATTGTATATAGAATTGGCTAATAAGTTTTTAACCCCGAGTTGCTGTAAATACTCCTCATCGCCAGTCACTAACTGATTTAGCCAGTCAAAGTTACACTGCCAAGTCAATAACTGTTGGCAAGTATCAACTCTGCACTAAAGGTAATATGATGACAACTCTTGGGGTATCCACACCGTATTTTGAAACTTTTTCCAATTCGGGCAAATATATTTTATGGTGATATGACTGCAGTGTAGCTCATCTGCCAATTGACGAGTCGTCAGTCGAGAATCCTCCTCAATTAGGCGTCGTAATCGTTGAAGTCCAATTCAACAGGACGTCCGGTACGGGGTTCATCAACAAGATCGTAGGCCTGAACTTTCTGAACCAAATCTTTGCTATCGCATAAGATACCGTGGACTCGTCCATTGCATGACATATACTATTTATGGCTGTCTTTACATCGTGACCCAGACGATATTTGTAAGTATTTGTATCATGATACTGACTGTACTTTGGCCTATTTATACCCAACAGTAAAACCTTTTAGAAGTTTCAAAAATCTTTCTAGAAAAGTTCCAAAATTGTGACTAAAAAGTTATTAACCAACCTTATACGTAGTCACAATATACGGAAATGCCACACTGTACAATGTTACCACCACAGTGAAGCCATTTATTTAAATTCCGCTCAATTAATGTGATTCAAATAATTTGATCACAAAGTAGACAGTACTGTGACAATTTAGAGCGGTCTCTCTTTGCGTGACGTCCAATTATCATGTTCCAATGTTGGCCCGCCGCTTCAAGATATAATTGCATTCCGCGTGCCTTGGCCTATCGACAATCGGTCCATTCGTATATATTAGAGTAAATCTAATCAATCCCTAATTGAAATACAGATAAGGATTGGGAATCTCAGCCGCCCGTTCGAAGTCGTTTGAACTATTCTATCTCGATAAAACATCTGCGATCAGGGAAGTATTTTCGTAGCTTGTTTGAAAATCTTGAAATTTACGACAATTTACAAATAAATTGATCTATTTAAATGAAGTGAATAGTTTTCATAACTATTCTTGCGCAATTGAAATTAATACGTTTTAAATACTAGACTTAAATATCCACTTCTTGAAATCTTGAAATTTTTTCTCATAAATGACTACGAAATATATTATAATATTATTAACTTTTGTTATAAGCGTAATTTAAGACTAATACTATAAATTTTTTGTGTTTATTTATTACAAAAACTTGATTAGTGGTATAACCTTGTTCTAACTTTCAGATATCCTTGCTTTTGTATAAATATATTACCGATAAATATATTACTTCCATTCAATTTTATTACATACACCGGAACATTTGCATTGTACAACCTCATATAATAACAACAATTGAATTTAATACCCTCACTAAAATACTGGTATATCGTATAACTCTCGGAAATATAATAAAACCTACACCGCTCCCCTACAATAAACTCACTAACACAAGCAGTGGGAAAACCCACACAAACCCGTCTTCCGCGATGGTTTTGAAACCTAAATGCTGTTGGATGTTCCTAAGAGTTAATCTTTGCTAACAGCCCACCTGAAGATGTTGTAATGCAACGAAACCTAGATCGTGGTAAAGAACATAAAGAAAGTAGAAATAATACTACATCACGTAGTTTCATTTAATTGTTTATTACAAAAACAATAAGAATATAAAATTCTAAATCAAATCTGCTTATTACTATGAAGTCATATATACAATATTATGCCGTACAATAAACAGGTGAGTAGATATCGATGGTGAGACGTTGCAACAGTCGAATCTTACTGACTTCTAAACTTAACATAAAAATACCTATAATGTATAAATACAACCATGCATGCCACTAAAGCTCACAGATAGGAAACCCGGTAACTAACCGATTAAAATTTATGCGATTCCATTTCAAACAACGTCACCGACGTTAATATCGTTATTATAATTGATGTTGCTCTCATGTTAATCTTATATAATCGATGATGCACCTCTGTATATAACTTTTACTATAAGAATCCTATCTCTCTCAAACAAAAGTCACAAAGGTGAATTTCGTAGTTATTGATTTTCTATATTGTTTACAATGATAAAGAAAATAAATAATATTGAGAAACGGTGCACGGGGGAACTATTGGTCTCTCATGCACTGTTTTTCAATATTTTATATATTACATTTAGGTTATAAAAATAAAAATAGAATACAGTGCCGTTTTTGATTAACTTACGATAGAGACTTAATTCGTTTTTTTCAACGAAATTTCAATTTAATTTTATCATAGAAGTATTACAGATCATTTTCTAGTATAAACTTAATAAAGGTTTATTTTTATTATGCGATGTTATCGCCTATCTAGGTTATTGAATTGTCTAATTTAGATTGCCCATTTTTAATGGGCAATTTAAATTAGATAATTCGATATGAGAAAAAATAATTAATAATTAATTAAAAAGATTTTTAATTAATTGTATTTTCGTTAATGAATTCCCTAAAATATAAATTCAGATGAACTATGTCAGAGTTCATATATATGGAGATTTCTAAAGTATCATGGATCTATTAGCTAAAATAGGGTGTTTTTTTTTTTTTCCAATAAGTGAGAAAAATATTTTTTTTCAGCAAAACTAATAGTATTTTCAAAGTTCGTATTAATGTATCGTTTGTGTATTTTGGTTACACGTTTAAATTTTGCGATTTATTTAACATTTCAACCGCCGCCATTTTGAACTGAACTAACCCCAATTAGGTCTATCTACGAATTTTATAAATTTTGGTCCACGCTATTTTTGTACCATATTTAATTCTAATCGAAAAAGAAACATGGCTTCCTGAACGTCCACAAATTTCGTTATATTTCGTTTATCTTTACCAGAATATGATAATAAAAGTTTAGACTTTTACTCTTAAACAATGCAACGAATTTCAATAAAATTATAGATAATATATCCTAGAATTGAAGATAGATTATCTATACATTAATACGTGAAGAGACAATGTTATAACCCTTTTTAAGCATATTGTCGCACGGATGAGTGTGAGATTTTGCATAGTTAAAATGTATATGGAGAAGGAGTGCAGATAGCTTAAATTTATATATAACATATGCTACAAATACGTTAAATTGTAGATTATAAATACATTAAAAGATGCACTGTTTACGTCAATACTGTCAATGTCAAATACATAATTATCTGTGATCAAACAGTCGCAAAGAGAAGAGATTGTCGCCAAAGAATTTTAAAATGTCAGATTGAATGAATGAGTTTCGAGCTGTGAATTTTGTGTAATTTCAAATATACCTTTTTCAATAATCTGCGAAGAGTATGTCGAGGCAAAAAAGCGTTTATTTTATATTTTGGGTAATAGATATCAATATATTAGTGAAATACAACTTGCGTATCATACACCTGTTGCAAAAAGGAAAACTTTGTAGCAGCAATCTGAATTGACTTACTCTCGCCTACCTATTAGTATTTTCAACAAAGTGAATAGATAAGTACATTACGGTCGAATTTCGACTACTGGGCGATCACTAGTATGTAATTAAACCATCATTTATAGAAGCAGAGCAAAAAACATAAAAGCTCAGAAAGGCTGTACACGAAAATCTGAACGAATCAATTTAACATAATAAAGAGAACAATCAACATATTCTATTTACTATACTAAATTCATGTATTAATCATTGCACAGTATTTTAGTTCAGACCACTGTCGCATAAATCGCGTGACACCACCGCTCACTGCGTCACACAAATATTGAAAGCCAGGTTTTGCCAAATGTGTTGAAAATAATAATGTCCACATAACTACATAACTAGTCTTGGTAACTGAGGTCTATACTTATCTCTTCGCAAAAAAGTTTTTTATATTTTCCTAAACCACATGGGGAAAGCTGCGGGCAAAAACAAGGGTATAGTGAAATCACCTATAAAGATATAGCGAAATCATCTCGAAATTCAAAATTCGATACCTCCGCAACAAGTGTATTACTGCGAAATTCACTTAACACTGAATGGTAATACGAAGTAGTACATCGAATTAGAGTGCCAATTCATACCACGTGTAAAGAATGGTATAAGTACAAACAGCAATAATAATTAATTATATGAGCATACATTGTGTAAATGGCAATAAGAAGTAGCAGACTGAATTAGTACAGTGAAGGCTACGTAACATAATACATAACGACGAAGGGGGATACGCAACAGTGAAATCTACGTAACATAACGTAAATCTAATTTCCTATCAGTCAATTTCACTTGAGTTAACTACGATGCAATATAATCAATATATATTGAAACTAGTTTTCTCACAATCCACAAATATATTATTTTGTCCCTTTAAAATATATAAACGTACTATTAACATATGCAAAAAAGTGTGATCTGCATCGATAAAACCTCACGGATGAAATAAAATCTCTGTAATGATTGACGTTAATTACTAATTTATAATAAACATTAGTTATCTAGAAGTATGTACTTTTTCTTTTTATTCTAAATTAAATTTTAAAAAATGTGGTATTTCTACTTAATAAATTTTCAATAGATTCGAGACATTTGCTTTAAGCTGTTGTCTCCTACTGACAAGATGACATCTGTCATACCTTTACGCATGCGCCTTATGCTTTCGCGTAAATGACGCTTGTGGCATTGAGTATTCAACTAAATGTACCATAAACAGACAAATTCTAGCTCACACACTATCTATCTCATTCTACTCCATCTTTGCCTTTCACACGCATATACACACATGCACTCAAATGTACGACACTATGCACTTATCTCAAAAATTAATTATCGATTCGTGTTTATTATCGATTCCATAGAGATAAAAAAAATTAAGAATAATTTACAGGCAACAACCATTTCACGGCAATCATAACTTAGTTATCTTCTGAAAGAAAACTTTCTTACGCTATACACAATTTTGACGTAACACAATTGACTCAGGGGTCGCTAAGTAAGTTTCACTACAAAAATTAAATATGGCAGCAACCTAAACCGGTTTACAATAAAGTTAAAAAATAACTGCGATACTTCAAAACAAATCTTTTATCGACTTTGTACACATGGATCAATACTTTGTTATTGTAATTTTTCATTTCTTCTCTTACCTCTTTTACTTGAGACTAAGTCATACATCTGCTTAGAAAACAATGTTACAAAATGTTTAAAACTTAATTAGAAAGCTTTCTAAGAAAATGACGATATAATGATAAACATTTTCCGTAAAAGATACGAAACTACGAGAGATAAACACATATAAAGGACATTTCATCTAATATAATGTAAAATTTATTAAAGTATCATCTTTCCACAAGAACTGTGATGAACTTGCTCCTTAACTTAAATTTACGCTCTCAGAGTAGTGGCGTATTCAGATTACAGCGCGGGTCGAGGTAACGTTGAGCGCTGTGGCTTGTCAGCTCGGGGCGGATTCTGTACCAGTGACTACTTATGTACAAGCGTAATAATCCCTTGTTCTTCTCATGCAGCATATTACTCACTTACACGCCCGCCTCGTTCCCGTCTCCCCCCGCCGCCCTACTGGGCGTCTACTACGCGTGTGGCCTGACGCCCCCGGCCCGCCTGCTCATCTGATTACATGCGTCGAGGTCTTGTTTTGGCGTTCCACGTGTTACGGGAACCGTATTAAACTATATGTCAGTTATGTAGTTGATGTTCGATATGTGTTAATATGGAAGCGCTATAAAGGGAAATACAATGACCTTGGCTCAAGGTCGCGGAAAACTTTACGGAAATCAATGTACAGCATTACAAGCCTATAAAATTAAGTAGTTTACTATTATAAACTTTATCAAAATTATCTCGAAATTCAGCATATGATACCATGTTATCTATATGTTAAAATCGTGAAAACGATATTCATCATTTAATCATATAAAATCAAAAAAGTAAGAGCAAGTATGCACAATTCTTTATATTATATTGATATAACAAAAAATAAAACTTTGTGAGTTTGTAAATCCGATGTGATTTCAAAAAGTACCCAATCGATTATAACAATTTATTGACTTGTGGATAAGCGATACCCTGCTTTCTAATATATGTCAGGCTACATTTAATTTGACTCCTTATGGGGTTTCTGCAAAAGGGTTTAAAATTGAAAAAAGTCAGTTAAAGACGCCTATGTTGCACAAGAATTCTGGACTATGCGGCACAATAAGCTTACAGTCATTTTAGACGCAACTTAAACTAAATGCACCTGCACACTCCGTCTACTGGCCAATGATCCCCATCGATTTACCTTTCGCTTTCAAGCGGTCGCAGTTAACAGTGAACGTATAGTATACCTTCACAATAAATAATTTCCAGTGACAAACTATAAAATGATTTTCATGATGAAATTTCAGCTGACAATTTATATTCAAATATAATTCAAATTAACAATAAAAACGAGATGAAGACATATGCAATTTACGGGAAGGAAGTTCACGTTGAGGAAATATAAACTTAATTATTTACAAAAAAACACATTTAGGTATTTATAAATATTTAATATTACATAATATTCCTATTAAACTATTTACAAAAATTTAATTTTTAGAATGAAAACATATTACGCATATTTAAAAAAACATGTGATATCACACAAATTAACGATTTTCGGATTTCTTCCTTTACTTGTGTAAAGGGTTCTTTTTCCTTTTAAGGTACGGAACCCTAAAAACGATTGAAATTCGCACCACGAGGGTTCGGTATATTTAACTCTTATAAACATTTAAGGGTGCGTAGTATATCTATGAAGCTAATTGTAAATATTGATTTTTCCCTACGTAAATACGTCCTTCACAGACGTAAAACAGGTGAATATTTAAATAATATTATTTCTCACCGTGTAAATATATAATTATATTACCTAGTATACCTCTCACAGACATAATAAATGTAAATTTAAGACACAAAGCTATTTTTGCAGTTGGTTCAAGTCACTTGTATGGAATTTCTTTAAACTTTTTACAGACTCCATTAGATGATATAAGTTGATCGAATATTACTGGTAAACCAGTAGAGTCTATCTACTTAGCTGTGATAGGTTTCCTTTTAATTTCATTATATATACTACAATTGTAAACACTTTTCAGATATTCAAAAACAGCGGGTTCAATACCAAGTATTTTGAAACACCTCTACAATGAATTGAGTGGGGATCGCTTCAAGTGAGCAAATTAAAAATTAAAAAAAAACGTACAAGAACAAAAGTTGTTCCTTACACCGTGAGAAATATTTTTTGTTGAAGAACTTTTTCTCTAAAACCCATGATTTAGCAGTTATAAGAAAGTAAACAATTAAATTGTTTATAATAATTAACCACACTAAGATTTTTCAATCCTGATAATTTTGGTTCAATCTGTACCTAATTCCCACTGTTTATAATTTTTTTTTTAATTTTCCTGAGCGCAATAATTGGTAAGCATTTGTCACGAAAATGTTTAAACAACTTCATAAAAAATACGTTACGTATATTGTTGAATTCATGCTTCATTAAATTTTCATTTGACACCCTACACTTTCTTATTTCCTAATGTAGCGTACATTGGGAAATAAGGAAAAAATCGAATTAACTTCTCCGAATCAAAATTAAAATTTTTATACATCACATCTGCTATTAGACAAACATATTTTATCTCTACTAAATTTCAAATTTTTACATCTAATAGTTTCCGAGAAAATCACCTGTGAGTGGTGGACTTCGAAATGATTCCATAAGTGTTCCGTTTTAACAATTTAGCTACAGAATGTTACAAAGGTTATTCACATGTACAAATTAAATACATTAATCCATTTCGGTTATCCACGAACGAAGTAATGAGCAAAAGCTACGAGTGATACTTACCGTTACTTACAGTCGTTTTAACACTGGACCTGTTACCTAGAAGATCCTACATTTAACGATATTTAAAAAAATATCTATGTATTATATAAAAATTATATTTAGAAAATAATACCTACAATTATTTTTTATATAAATAGAAAAGTATTGCATTGATTGCAATGTTCATTTCAGTTATTTTCAACTTCGGTATATATTACTGCCAATAAGAATGTAATGGAGAGAAGACTATTAAATATCTGCTATTTATTAGCAAAGTTTTAACTTATCATCTCGCGCGATATAAATCTAGATGTTACCCTAGCCACAAACCGCTATTACTAGGATATTTATAATGTATATTAAACGCGCTACTTCACTTAACTATAGAGTTTTCTACCTTAATTTTTTTAAATCTTAATTTTTTCAGTAAGCAATTGCAATAAATCAAATTCCATTATACTCAAAGTACAATTTACGAAGAAAAGTTGTAAAAAAAATTGTGAGACTTCTATTTTCTATTCGGTTATTTTCCGACGAAAATATTTACTTTCTCATAATTCAATTTGATTTACTTTCTTATAATCCAAGTTTTCCTATTTCAGAAATTCACTTAAAATACGTCAGCGTTTTAAACCTTTTAAATAATTAAGCATTTCTATCCAGTAACACCATTATCCTAAGCTAAAACGTCGCTATTACGTTAACATTTTAAAAACTGTTAACAATATTACACTGCAAAACAGAAAATGGAATATTCCTGAGCTCTAACAAAATGAAATACCAAAACTTAACTCCCGTTTTAAACATCGTTCACTATTTAACAAAGCGAACAAAGAACTTACTGGCCAGGACGCGACGCACTAAAATAAAAGAGTTATCGCTCTTATAACATTATTTCAGCGCCACGAGCACAGACCGCGCCGCGCGTTCATTATTGCAACAATAATTGCGAACAGCTGCACCTAATGGCGAACGTTCGCACGGCTGCGACCTATTGCGGCCGTATACATGAATATGCATTCGCAAATTGATATTATGTTTTTATCCTAACCCGGGCCCTTTGTTTTGGACTTGAATGCTAAGTACCGTTTTAGCTGATGATATGATAATCGTTTCCGCGAAGCGTTTGGAACAGTGTGATTCTGTAACTCACCGGATTCGTTTGGTAATTTGATTTGATATTGGTTTAATTGTAGTTTTCACGTTCTATTTCGAACTCCTTTCTACATAAGGAATTTGTGTTAACGTATTAAATACTTAAAAAGGTAGACAACAAAAAACCAACAGATAGACAATTCAGAAATAATTGTAGAAAATCGTAATAATTTCAGAAACCAATTTTAACTAACTCAAATATAATATAGAACTTTTATCACGTTAACCGAGTTTCAACAATTTATCCGTAATAGATGATAAAATAATATCTTAGTTCAAAAATTTAGCTACTGATCCAATTTATTTGAAAGAAAAATTAGCGTTTTTTAAAGAATTCGGCAATATATTTTTCCGTGATTTATTTTGTATAGTCGGGTACAGTCGATTTTGTTATCCAAACTTTTCTAACTAGTAAACAAAACTTTTTCAAATAGTTATTCGATTTTCCACAATTGTGGAATTGCATTTTTTTGGTTTTATATCTTAGATATTAAGCGTCGTGAGTCATAATTTAAGGTCTACTTTTTCATTCACATATTTTTTTTCTAGAACTCTTATTTATATTTAACATCTCTATTTAATACATTTAGATTGAACTTATGGAATCTTCTTCCACGATATCCAGTTTCAAGTACACTCTATTATTATAAATTGAACATGTTAATTTTTCGATCTTTGCTTTTATTTTCAATATCGACAAAAGAAAAAAAATATTTTTCATTATTATTGTTTTTTTATCAAATAGTCAAATAGTTTTTTTCAAACGATCTACTTAATATAATAACCACATTTAAAAATACACATTTCTGGAGTAAAGAGCCCATAAAATGATAATGTTGGTAAAAGTTATATTTATAAGTTATATGTATAAACTAGCTGACCCGTGCGAAGTCTTCGCACTATATCGCCATCTAGCGTGTTCCAAATATACAATTTGGCTAAGATATTTGATGTGTCGCCCACAGATGGCGCTCATGCCAATTGTTATAAAAATTATTTTTTTTATTAACAAAAAGATTTTTTTTTAATTTTTTTATATTTTTCGCCCAAAGTAGAAAACATAAGCTTTAAGTGGGTATTTTTTTTATTTTTTTGGGTGCAGTAGTTAAAGAGATCGAGCCGCTCGACCAAAAAACACCTTTTAGAAATAATATATTTAGATCGAATTTCAATATATTTACACAAATATAATTTTTATTTTGTTTGTATTATATGTCACATCCCACCTTATTTTGCTATGTATTATAAATCACCACAAACTTGAAATTTACTCAGAACGCATAGCCTTTGGACCTAAAACCAATATATAAAATTATTTATAATTTAATTTGGGGGACGGGTACTCATACAACAAAGAGTGATTAAAATCAAAGATAAAGGTGTGGAAGACCAGACAACCAAAGAGATAGATTTTAGAACTTATTTTAATTTGTCTCTAATACTACTTATACAATAGCTTGTGAGTATGGAGCAATTCGAAAAAAAAAACATTTTTCTCACGCGTCTGAAATATACTAAGCAATGTATTTAAGTATAGTATAATTGGTAGGTAACAAATATGTGTAAATAATTCTATAGATATACTATAGAAAAGTTCTATAGATATACATAAATATTTAAATGTACCTGTTTTCTCAATGTGTGTGGAATCCTTTTAGCGCGAGTGTTCTGTCCGGACATTACATTGCGTCTTACAACGCATGTATTGTTCAGGCTTACATTGCGTAGTGCTTGTTATTTTGCCATAGTGTCTGAATATTATGATTGTATAGTATCTGAATCGCAGTGCTTTGTATAGCATATTTACATGCGTGTACCTATTTTTGATGAATTCATATTGATAAATGGTCCAAAAATATGTAATATCGAATAAGACGAACTCGAGACGATGGGTAGAAAGCTGAATATAAGCATAGACCTAAAAATGAGCTGAACAAGCTCATAAGATATCGTGCCCGCTAGTCAGGATATCGAAAATCAAATATCACGAAAATCTGTTTGTGCAAATATCTCGGTTATTATATTCCACGTATCGTTAGAGATTTTTAACCTTGTAGACTGTACATTTTCTACACTTTGGCTATGTATATTTCTTGTATAAGTACATTAACATGTGTAAGTGTACTAACATTGCAAAGCGTAACATAGATACGTACGGGAAGCACGTATCTATGTTACACTTTACAATATTATTAATAAATATTATTTTTATTACTAAAGACAAAAAGTTTTCATTTATCAAAAAATATTAATAATTAATATAAATCATAGATAAATTCAAAGTCTAAGATCCCTGCGCACTTATATAGTGCAGTTATATATCCTATAAACGGATACATGCTTCCCACTTTTCGTGGTATATCTTGAAAACTAAATCTAAACATTATAGTATTTTACACTCTGGAAGTTTTGTTGTACCTCTAAAGACATTCAGGGCATAGAAAGCGAAATATTTATACCTACAATTTTTTCGCTAATTCCCAAAGGCCGTAGAAATGTGATCTTTTGGTGGATAAAATAAAACAACAAAAAGAAGTGACCTTTTTTTTGATCTGAACGGGATTTACACCAAAGTGATTTAAAACTTGAAAAGTATTTTGTTACATTATTATTGGCACATAAACATACACACTCGTCCTTTATATTTATATCGATTACGTCCATAAAGGAAAAGCTAAATGGACTTATTTTTCGCTTCATCTTCGTTCTTACGATTTCTTGAAATTAAATTTCCCAACGACTAGAATTAATTGAGATATTCTGTAAAAAATTTCCAATCTTTACTGTAATTTACTAGGGCACTTTCCATTTACACAGAAGGTTCGAAATTCTTAAGATAATTACTTTAATTGATAATTATCTCTATAGTGCGTCATCTATAATAAAGATATATATTATAGATGGAGATTTATTTAATATTAACAAATTTCATTAATTAAGAACACAATATTAATATAATTTTATTTCAATAATGGAGTCAATTTGTCAGTGAAACATAATAATCATGTTTGATGTTTGGTAATTATTCTTTCAAATCGCCCAATTAAAAACGAAATGTGATCTGCGATCAAATTAACTAGGTGGCTGCTATTTTGTTTGTCAATAAATTCCCATCAATTTCAATATGTAAATTGTCACTGCAATATCTAAATAATACTTCTATATAAGGTGTTTATTACAAAACATACTCTGTAGAATTATATTAACTATTCAAAAATTTATATAAAAAGGGCGTAATCATGTAATGCACATTTTCATCTATTTCTCATTGATATCTCAATTTTTACGATACTATAAGATAATATAACAAAAATTATATATCTGTTTTAAGTAATTAGGACTAATTGTTTTTAGATTAATTTAAATATTTTGAGATAATTTCAACAAATATTACTGATATCCCATATAATTAAAACTTGCTTTTAAAATTGTAATCACAAGAAACTTTTTCAATAAAAAAACAACATTAATACAATATCGATTAAAAACTGTTATATCTTAGTTTCGTATTTTTACTAAGGTCATTTAAGTAAATAACCTCACTTCGCAATGAAAATAATTTTTTTAATTAATTTAACTCTTTTAATTAATTTATCTTCTTTATAATCATTAAAGTCACCATTTCACATTCGCAGACTTCATGTACCTTATCATTATTTTTAAATGTAATTTAATTTCAGATCTGACATCAGTGAAATGGGCTAATATAGCAACACAAAGACGAATCTGCAAACAAAAGAAGAAAAAGCATCTGATTTCGTCGTTATTCACAAGTACAATAGTGTACCTAGGAGAAAAGACATAATCAGTATGTTCTCTCGTTAAACCTGCTACTTTTGCCGTAAATTCAGGCTGCTTTGTCACCCACACCGGGCCGCCAAGATACCAAGATGAGTTGAATAAATTACTGAATGCGAGAACTACTTCAAAATATTCATACAATTTATTGCCACGCCGCTTTTGTATTTATGTGCAAGATCTTTATGTATTTATTTAAAAATTAAAGCAGTTTTCGAATTATTCGTTGGTCAGGTTAGACATGGACGCATCCTAATGGGGCTTTCATGATTTCATTGTATATTACTTTTTTTTTAAACAACGCTCTATGCCACAGAATGATGCAGGTGATTTTTCATTTGTCATAAAATTGTTTGAAGAGATGCATTTTAATAGTCGGTATATTATTAGTAGTACGTAAACTACTTATATACTCTGTATAATAAAAATATTCTGTCGATTTGCAACACTGAATACAATAAATCATGGGAGCAGTGCTCTGAACTTATTTAAGTATATTACACGAATATCATTAGATTACTTATAAACCTTCAATTATTTCTCGTTAAATTTGAAATTTACTGTCGAAGTAATATATGTGGCTACGTTTTAAGTAAGAAAAATGCATTTTTCTGTCTTTACTTCCGTTTGAACTAACAAACAAAAACATAAAAATTAAATAAAATTAAAAAGAAAGACAACTAATAAATATGCAGCAAAGTTTATTGATAAAAACGATAAATAATTTTTGTAATTCAACAATAAAAAACTAATGTCCTTGTCCGATAATTTTACTCTATCCAAGACGGAAGTATAACGCCACTTCATAGGTGGATAGTGTTGTATGTGGAGGATATGGTGATATGGTGGATGATGTGGTGACCTTTTAAAACAAAATGTTTATTTTCTACGTAAAATAAACATAATATTTAATGTCACTGGAATAATAGCATTAAGAGTAGAAATATTTTGGCTCTAGTTTAAAAAAAACAAATATCTGTATATCTGTATAGTAACTTTCAAGTTTAGGAATGCTCTCTAAAATATATCCAAGTGCATAAGAGATATTAAAGAGAAAGAATTTCTCTATGATACTAATAATTATGAGTTTGTTTTTGCAACAATACATTATTAGATTAAAGTTTGACGAAAATGCTAACAATATCGGTAATAACCCATACTGAATATATTAATCGCTAATAATATCATGGAAATAAACTTTAAATATTTAAAACACATTATGTCCATAGCGCCTATAATAAGCAAAATAATTTATTGAAATACTGCATCCTTGCTTAATGTAAGTTAACCTGGTAATCTATATTAATATTTGAAGAGAAAATTTTGTACCCCTTTTTAAGCATATTGCGCGCACGGAGGAATGTGAGATTTGGCATAGTTAAAATTTATATTTATGTGTTACAAATACATTAAATTATATATTATAAATATATTAAAATATTCATTGTGTACGTTCATACTGTTAATGTCAAACACATAATAGTTTGTGGTCAAACAGTCGTACAAAGCAAAGATTATCGCCAAGGAATTTTAAAATGTCAAATTGACTGAATGAGTTTCAAACTGTGAATTTTGTGTGATTTCAAATGTTCCTTTTTCAATAGTCGGTAGAGTGTACGTGAAGGCAAAAAAAGTGTTCATTTTATATTTTGTGTAATAGATATTTGTGTTTTATATAATAGTAATATACAGCTCGCTTAAGACACAACAGTTGCAAAAAGAAAAATCTTTCAGCTTGCTTAATACACACAAAAGGAAAATTTAGTGGCAGCAATCTGAATTGTTTTACTCTCCTCAACCTATTAGTGTTTTCAATAAAAGGAGTAGATAAGAACATTTTATTATTTAAATTAAATCCTATTCCGTGATTTCATTCGGAGTTTCAGTAATTTCATTACATGTTTTTGTATGTGCAATGATTATAAAGATATACTCTTTAACCTCAATAATGTTCAAACTTAAAGATTGAATGCATTACGATTGAATTTCGACAACTGAGCGAAAACTTGTTACTATTACTATATCTCCATTAGATTTTAATGTCAAAATAATCATCAATTTATTGAAAAGTTTTGTAACCCATAAATCAAATAAATTCAATATTGTTTTGTAACCCATAAATCAAATAAAATCAAAATAAATTCTGTAAATTCAATACAGTAATTATCAGGTCAAAAACGTGAGAAGACTGCTGCCTATCCATCTTTGTAAAGAGACACACACCTAATAAGATAGATAGATGTATATCAAAATTAATTTGCAAGATATTAAATTATAAATTGATGTGTCGGTGTGAATTAAATGAAACTACGTGATGTAGTATTATTTCTACTTTCTTTAAGTTCTTTACCACGACCTAGGTTTCGTTGTATTACAACATCTTCAGGTGGGCTATTAGCAAAGATCTTTGCTAATATATATACCTGAATGTTGAAATACAACGAAACCTAGGTCGTAGTAAAGAACTTAAAGAAAGTAGAAATAATACTACATCACGTAGTTTCATTTAATTGTGAATAATTAATTTCTACAAAATTAACGCCAAATATATCCAATCATTGTTTTTGAAAAGGAAAAAAAATTAATACTATTATTCCGTTAAAACTTTCAATTATTTTGGTTAACTTGTTTGAACTATTTCGAGAGAGAAAACTACGGACACCTACTTTAGTCCTAGGGTATATAAGTGCCAAGTATTTAAAACTATGTACTACAAAGACTTGAAAAAACTTATTGGGTACAAACCAAACAAATTTCAGTGTATTTTGTCTGGTACAGGAATAGTAATAAATTAGAAAAGCAGTTTCAGAGATCTGAACAAAAAATGGAATTTTTTTTCCATAAATCCAATCGCCACTGACAAGTTCGCTTCTAAAATATTAATAAAACCATGCGCGTGCCAAAACAAAGATGACTGTCGTATTACTGTCATTGCTATGGTTACATTATTTATAGTTCAGATTTCCTTGTCCTGTTTCACTTGCGGGATTGCTTTACCGGCACATTCTTCTTTGGTTATTGCTCAATGAGTTAATTTTAATTTTAGTAAGTGCAATTTTTACTTTTGATTTAATAAATTTCTATAATTATTATTGCCTTTTTTTAAGTTAAATTTTACAATTTCCAAATTAATACGAGCGTTCTTATGTCCTCTATGATTCGTGGGTTAGAAAATTTTATTTTGATGTATGCTTCGTTTGGTGATTCCTAAACTTCGTTTGGTGATTCATTTTAATAATAGTTCAGTGATCGCTATTTAATTATCGCCTGTTAAACTTATATGAAACCGACGAATATATAATTAATTCCTCTTAAAACTTGCTTTATTTTATGAACTATTCGTAGTACAACGTAATAAAACTTTAGATATTTAAACCAATATCATCACGATCGCTTAAAACTTCATCGACATCCTTCCATATATATTAAAAACCTATTCACCGTTCTGTCTGCCACGCCGTTACCGCATATCTGCCCACCAAACCTACGTATTGATTCATAGGATTTACAAAAAAAAACAAACATTGCACCGAACTACCCCTCCCATGACATTATTAGCGGCGGACCACTCAAATCTAATGTAATTTGATGATACGTCGCTGCGTCCGAGTGCGACGGCCTGATCCAAATGGAATTGCGAAACCTGTCACCAAATGACATGAGCACCGTCTATCCATTTCGGTTCCGATCGCCTTCCATTTCAAAGTAAGTCGCTATACATATTTTATTGCGTCTTTACCCGAGTAAGATATCTCGAACGACTGCGAGGTGTGACATGACCACATTCAGCAATGGATTATTTTACAGAACTTAATTTTCGATTGTACCGTTGCAGCGGGTAATATAGGGAATTAGTATTTTATCATGGGTAATGGCTTAACGTAGCAATATATATTTAATTACGTCAAAAAATATTTAATAACTATCTCCATAGGCATATAAGTTTTTACATAATCGTAAAAACTTATATAATAATTATGGTTTGCGTGTAAATAACAAAAAATATTGATATTTTCAACCATTCATAATAAGGCAGGTTTTTTCGCCGTAAAAATTTTAGAAACCATTTAGCACAACGGAAGCTATAAATTATAATTACCACACTGACAAAATACAATTAGATCCAAGTTATTAATTGCAGTTGAATTTAGACTAATTTCTCGGTTTGATATTTTAATTGAAGGTTATTTACTACTTAATAATTATTTAATTACTAGCAGTACTTTAGACTGTATCCACATGGAAATTTTAATTATGAAATGAATTTTAAAAGCAAATTCTTCAATAGGTTTTATGATAATTATCCGGCCGCTTACTAATTATAACTACAGTTTGTTACAGTAATTTATCTCTTATGTTTGTAACAGAATTCAAAAAATAAATATCCATTAAGACAAAGAACAGAGGTGGCTCCAAGGTAGATTAAGCGATAGTTACAAAAAGCCACGCTGCACGTTCCTCAAAAGCCTTATTCATCTGCTTCATTACCATACATATCTAAAAGGCAATATCTTTTATCAACCGCTAAATATGATTAGGTACATCACCGATATCTTCTTAATGTTCTTCGTATTCTCTTAACAGACAATTATTTTATGAATTTTGTTAGTCATTAACTGTCGCTCTGGTGTATTTATATAAATTTTCACCATATATCTTTTTAATGTTCAAAATCTAGGGCCCATTGCTTTCGTATCGAGATTAAAAATTAGCAGTAAGAGATTACTCTGAAGAAACAAAAGTTTTTCATCTATGCCGAGTATTAAAGTTTATACATGTGTAAACTATGATATTAGACTTTCATAACAATAAACTATGATTAAAAAAAATGTAACAAAGATATAATGTAAAAATATAACAAAAACGATAAAAAATGTAACATGAATCATAATTTATGTAATATTTTTTCATTTATAGAATCTAAGGCTATAGAATTATAAAATTAACTCATTTAAACTGTACAATGATGTAATGTAAATTCGTCACCTTTGATATACAGCATCTGTTTTTCTTGGATGCACTTATTTACACAAACTACTTCCTTTACGAGATACAAAAAGAGACATTCAACATAATGCAATAAATAAATAACGACAGACCCACAGCATAAAAATAATTCACGTTTGCCTCCATAAAAAGATTAATTACATGACATGTGCTCCAAAGTTAATTAATACGATTCAAACGACACTCGTCACAGCTAAACAAAATGCATAACTCTTTTTTATAGGTGCATTAATCTTGAGTATAAAAACGTGTGCAATCACAATACATGAATAATTGCAAAAAAAGTATAAAATTTTCACAAAATGTAACACAAATTTCCCTCGAGGCCGTCCTCGCACACATTTCCACGCTTTAATAACGCCGATGCAGCAATAGAGGCGTTAAATTATTACTACAGGCATGTGATAAGGTCGATATAGATATTCGAAAATACATGATAAGCAAAAACCGTTGGCACCGTTGCGAAAAATTTTTAAAATACAGCCGTTTTCCCATTATTGTATTTTTACTCGTAATGGGCAAACTACGTATATATTGTAATTTTCCACGAAGCAAATTTAAATACTAATACGGCAATTGAAAAATCTTTTTTTTCGTAATACAGGGTCCAACCAAATTAGTATTTATATTACTAAAAACAAATTCAAATCAAGGGTTGAATACAAAATTACGTGAGATCGTTTCATTTCATAAAAATTTGAATTAAAAAATGAGCCAATACTTTTATTAACAAATATTAGCCATTCCCGCGTCAAAGTGTCAAATTGTGTAGGTAACATTAATTATATAAACTATACTATATATAATCATTTTCGTCCACCAATTTCTATATCCTTACTAAGGTACTGCGTCTTGAGATGCGTCCTCATTATTTTACACGACGAGCTTCCCAATAAGCCTACACCATGACAGATTATGAATCTAAAATTTTGAAGGTTTTTTTACAAGAAAAAATCGATTACAGTACATAGTTTAATATTGTCCAAATAATTTAAGTGAATATCGAAGTACTCTGTTTGTTTATTGTTTATTACTAACAAAACTTTAACAAATTATAACTTTCGTAAATCTAGACTCATTTTCTGTGCTGTTCTTTCTTATCAATAAACATATCCAGTAAATAAATATAATTAAAGTTTTCATCGAAATTATGCAAAGAAAAAACTTTATTATTGTTTGATTAATAAAAAAAATATTTTAACTTACTTAATGTCTTCATTATAAAAAGTTTAAATTTTTATCTTTATTTACTGATTAACCGCTTGTTTACGGGTTCAGTCATCTTGCAAAAAAGGAAGGCATCAGTTACCAACTACATTTTTAGATTATATCAAGTACCTATGATTCATTTGCACATAGAATAGAATAGATGAAATTACTTGAATGAGCAATTGGCAGTTGATTAGTATGCAACTGTTCACGTAAGCATTTGAGCAGTATTAAAATATTTTTACCTAGCAGGATTTTTACCTAGGAAATTTATATGCATCTACTGATAAAAATATTGAAAATAATAACTAATGCTTTCCCAAAAAACTCTTAAAATTATTCTTAATTGTTTAAAAAAAGTCAGTATTAAAATTTCTATTTTATAAATTTAAATTTTTTCTGCATAACATCAACGTAATAATATAATTCGGATACTAATGAAAACCAAATTGTGCGTGTGCTTTATGTGTTTTATATTACAAACAATTTTAACATTTTGTGTACACTTAACTTTCAACATTTATTACATTTTTCACAAACATCATTAAAAAATACGAATTATTTATATGTTTGTTTTAATTTTTCAAATCGTTTTTATTATATTTATTAAGTATCTATTAAAAAAGTTAAAAATTTTATATTTCCCTAAAAACTTAAAACTACGTTCTTTTTCTTTTAGTCCGGTTGAAGAATCACCAGGTTGTAAGATGAACTGACTCTTGTGCATGCCATATAAAATTTACCATACGAAAAACAATCAGTTCTCAGATCCACATCGGCCACTTTCAAACTTTGTCCGTGTGCTTTGTCAATAGTCATAGCATAACAAACTCTCACAAGGAATTGAAAACATTACAATTTGATGTGGTAGTCCGCAAGAATCAGAGGAATTTTGCCAGTGAAAATTGGAGCTGCTTTACTTATTATACTTTTATACTTTTTGTGTCGGGCTTTTACCTGTAGCCTAGTACCGTTACAGAATTTCGGAGAGTTTAAATTCATAGTAGCATGATTGGTATATCAATTTTAAGACCTACAACGTATGGCGATAGTGTATTAAGTGTGTGCAAAAATTCCACAGGGTAATGGACAGCATCCTTTGTCTCTATTACCGTGTCTACAGATTCTTACTTAGCATATTCAGTTGGCAGCTTTTCAAGCAAAAAGTTGTTGACGCTATTTGCCAAGTCGTTTATAGGAGTAAGGATAGCTTTTTTTTTTAACCAGAAAGTGCAATCTACTCTAGCCGGTTGAATGTGGGATATATTATGTCAGATAATTTGGTCAAATCTCCCACAACATGACAATGGTCACTAGGATTGTAATACCCTACACTTGTATGAACCTTGAAGGTGCGCGGAAAAGTGGATTCTATTGCTCTATCTATCGATTATCAACATCAACTTTTTAAATTTTTCTCTTATGCGACCGTCTCCTAGATGTTGCCTACAGTAGCAAGGATAGCCATCTTCTTCTGTTTGGGTTTCTTTCAAAAACATTCTTAGGTAGTTTTTTGTACAAGTGACATGTAATGAATTTCTTTTAAGCGATCCACATAAATCATGGATCATACGAATCTTAATAATTTCATAGAAGTCTAGGTCTAACTCATTCATACTGGGTCCAGGCAGTGAGTCAACATTACTAACTTTATTAATAAATTCTTATCTTATTTAATCATCAAACTATAGAAGAATAAAAGTATGGGGAAGTCTACGTTTATGACATTCCACGGTAAATATGTGACAGCTCATATTGGCAAAAATGCAACCTTTCGTGGGAAGTTTCATCACATGTTTTGCTTTTACGCGGAAAATCGTTACTATCATTTCATGTGGATTGTCGTGAAAGCTCTTGTATTTTGGGTCATTTTGGATTACAAGTAAATATAAGGAACAAATCTGTCCATTTAAAATGCCACACATACGTCATAGCATCTTGAGTTTGCTTACGTGTATAAGAATTGAAGAGTCTAAGAAGTCGGCAATGCAAACATATTTCCCAGCTCTGAAAACTTTGCAACAGTTTTTGGTTGTTACGTATAAAATTAAGTCTTTTGGTCTCAATTTTAACACCCATGTCGACATCCGCTCCATTATCTATAGTTGTAAAATTTGGAAACAGATATGGCCTTATCAAGAGGGGCTTTAGTTTTTAGATCGCGCTTAGGTATATTAATGTGATAGCTACCTCTGCACAGCAAAATTGTAGAGCGTCATAGGTACAGTGCGTCTCACTAATTCAACTATCTTTGCTGTAGAGAACTATATCTCTTTTTAATGTCCTTACCGACAAAGAGAGCTACTACTTCTTTAGTCTTATGAGCATTATATCCTTAGATCCAGAAGAGTTCAAGGATATATACCTTTATATCCTTGAACTCTTCTGGATCTTAAGTAAATCCAAAATAAATTGTTGTGTTCATACAACATATTTTGCAGTTGTCTAACTAATTTTGACTTGACAATAATGTAAATTCTATAACGAAATTCACTCTCATGGTCATCATCACTAACAAAGTATATCTGAAGTAATGAATGCTGTTAATTAAATTCACCCATAAGGTTCTCTATTCCATTATATACCTGTCATGTTGAAGATTTGCATAAAATTATTCTCACTTACGTCTCTAGCTCCAAAGACATCATTTAAAAGCATTCGAACAATGGAGAGAAAATGTTCTGCCACTAGAGGCTGACGAGTAAAGGCTGTGTGTGTAAAGGCTCGAGGTATGATTCAATGATATATAGATGGACTTTACCGGTATTGCAGTACGTTTATTGAGTTTCAACGATAAAATTTGTTTCTACTAAATATCGAGGTCGCGTAAGGAACATATTTGTTAAATTCCGACTTCATAAGTATTACAGGTAAAGAGCAAGTGCCATCGATTCATTTCCGTAACTCACCCACTTTGGGGTTGATTTCAGTAAAATTAGTAGTGTGTGTTTATGTTACGTAAGGAATATGCATGTCAAGTTTAAAGTCCGTATGTCTTATAGTTTCAGAGATCTGGCGATGAGTGAGTCAGTGACAACTCTATTATATAAATACATACACACGCACACACACACACACACATATATATATATATATATATATATATATATATATACATACATATATATATACATACATATATATATATATATATATATATATATATATATATATATATATATACATACATATATATATACATACATATATATATATATATATATATATATATGTATGTGTGTGTGTGTATATTAATAAATGGAAAAATTATTTACCATGTACATCTCGAGTCGACATAGAAGTTTTTTTCAGGCCAAAACGAGTTCCAAATGTGGTCTTTACTGGTTGATCGTATGCGTAACAGTAAACTAAGTATTTTATGTGTTGATAAGTATTACAATTTGGACCTGAGATATAAAGAAATTAGGATATTTTTAATTATGGCATATTAATTGAATACACAAAGTCTGACTTCATTTTATTTTTAATTTCATTTTGCTCGGATTTCTCTGGGATAATCTGGGATAATTAATACAAATTAGGTTTAATTTACCGATTTTAAGGTTCAATACAGAATGGGTTTAAGATCTGATAAGGTAAATCTATTCGTTCATTAACATATCGGTTTGTGTCTTTCAGAAAACTATAACTCGTAGATGGGTGGTTTATATGGGTATATATCAACTATGGGCTTTTACACTTCGTCATTTTATAACAAATATCTTTAAAATGAGAATTTAAAAATACTCAGATCTAATTGTGACCATTTTGTATGAACACTTATTAGATTTTCACATAAACCTCATCACAGCCGAAAATTCAACATTCGATTTTTATTTGTCATTACCTGTTATTCCGTTACTTCCTGTTATTTCGTTAAGGGGGTATTGTGTTTAACAACATAGTTATGTACGTGGGTATGTGGTTATATTTCTCTGTAAAGCTGGGGGGAATAATCTGATTTCAACAAATGAGGTATTGTTAGAAACATTTTAATCTTCCAGGTGTCCATAAGTAGACGACACCCCGATTTATGCCAATATGGCGGCTGAGTGTTACCATTTTGTCCAATGTAAATAGATACAAATTAGAAAAGGCGGTTAAAATTTTAAAATAGATAATATATTGTATAAATAAATACCATACTTACAACAATGTTAAAAAATTTGCCAAGCAACATTGCTCAAAACTGGGCTATGGTTATTCGATAAAGTTCCAATTAAAAATCTGATGTTTACAAATCGCTCTTTGATAATTAATTCCTAAAAACACAGGAAAAAAATTATGTGTTGTCTCTTTTCTTACTTTGCAAGACTGTTCCTAAAATAAATCGATTTATCTGTAGAAAAATGTTGAATATAATTAAAAATTATAAAGGAATAATTGAAATGAATCCTTCATAAAAGATGTCAAAGGAATTTTTTTAAAAACAAATTTAAAATAACTAGGTAAAACGTGAGAAAAGAATTATAGTTTTGTGACAAATGAAAAAAATTATTTCGGCTTTGCTTTCCAAATTTCCATGTTATCATAGTTTTTTTTTCTTTCTAAAGAGCATAACTTGTTTTTTTCTCTGTTTGTGACAATGTGACAATAAACATCAGGTAAATCTATCAACATCAATATCTCCTGCACATCGCTCCAAGTAACTTCAACGTGACTCGTCACACCCGACTCAGCAAAAAAAACGTACACAATTTATTTTGCTTTAGGTTTTCATGAACAATACAATACTAGGGTGACCCCGTGCGAAGTCTTCGCATTATTTATTCCATTATGAAGCTCAGATGACAGATCAAACACATATTTTACTAAAATTGACATATAGAGGCGCAAGTATCAAAAGCATTGAGCTAAAGCGCCACTTTATTTATACGTGAGTGGATTTGAAATAAAACAAAAATTTTACCGACCGTCAATCATATTGACGTTGAGCCATTAGATGGCAGCATTGCTGTTTTGTGTATACAATTTTAATAATTAATTAATTTGCAAAAACAATAGCAATAATAATTTTTTTAGTTGTGGATGCCGGTAGAGCAAGCAATTATCTATAAAATGATATATAATTTATGTGGATTAGTTGTGAGGTTTTTTTCTAAAAAAGGAGAGTAACATCTTAATTTTAGCGTATTAATATATATGATGTGGATTAGTTGTGAGGTTTTTTCTAAAAAGGGAGAGTAACATCTTAACCTTAGCGTATTAATATATATGATGATGATGATGATGATGATCTTTAGAAATATACAAATAAATTAGGTATACTTAACATAAAATACTAAAAACAAATAATATATTTATTTTCACAAAAAAATAACTTATTACACATTGAAAGAGATCATTTAATACTTTGTTTAATTTTTAATGAGGTGTGTATTATAAGAAAGAACGTTACTGCTTTTACAATATAGTATCGCGACTTTTTTCAAATCTTCTTCACATGTACAATATTTCTTTAGATATTTAAGTATATCACTAATGATTTTATCAACTTATGACTAGAAAACTCTAAGACAACGGATTTTGTTCCGACTTCATTTTCAAATATCACAAGTCTTTATATAAACTGGACGTTTTCGAAATAAAACATAGACGTCTCCAAAACATTTGCTTCCTTACAGTAAAAAAAATGAAAACGTTGCAGTAACTCCTAAGTTTACATTTCACATAAAAACAAACTTACAAATCCTCTGTATAATATTAGAACAGATTTCATTAAAAGTCAATTTATTTAAAATATATATAAAACTTAAATACTTTATAACCTAAAAATAATGTGGCTTTTAAGAATATGTCAGATTATATTGCGTTTTCGAATGTTATGATATATACAAATACAGACTGCGAAAAAAATACCCATAATATCTAATATTATAATGTACGGCACAAATGAATTTGTTATATTTATGAGTAGGAATTACACAAAAGAAAATTATATTTCAAGTACGTGTGAAAGTATACAGATTAAAATGATTAAACAAAGTAATTAAAATGGATGAAAAAAATTATAAAAAAAGAAAATCTTTCAGAACGATTTAATGCTAATAAATGTCATTGGAAAATATCAACAAGTGAAATAAATAAAAAATAATATGAAATGTCATATAATAAAAGAAACAATGAATTTTTAATGGGATAAATACTAAATATATTCACATCCAAACGTTTATTGAGTAATTAGAATAATTATTCAAAACTAACAAGGATTATTAACTTAATTATATTCGGCGTAAACTCGGAAGACTGTTAAATCTTTGAATTTATATTTTTTTAAAGCTGAAAGAAAAACAATTGTTAAGGGACGATCCCTACAAATCCAATCTAATCAATCGTTTTCCATACAACCATAATTGGCCCACTCTTCATTCATTTCTATTTATTTACATGCTCTAATGTATACAATTGATGCATATGGCGGGCTTTTTGCTACGAGAGCAATATCTTACAGCCTACCAGAGCAACCGTGCTCGACGACCAGCCGAAAATCGAACGCAGATCTCCGCGGTGCGCCATCAAAGTCTTTACGTCTTGTGATAAACCCAGTACACCACGACGACGTCATTGGCAAATAAATTATATCGGTAATAATTTATTACACTGGTAAATGATAGTGCCATTGGACAGATAATTTATCCATTTATATTTATATATTTGCCTTTTCTCCATTAAAAGTTTAAACAATATTATCAGAAAAAACTTAAGAATAAAAAAAATCATTGTTTATTCGAATCTTTAACAGAGAAGTGCACAATTAATTTGTATGATATAATAGAAAGCAAATTATATTAGTATTTTTTGGGTAAATTCTTTTTTGAAACTATGTTACGAACTACATTTCGAGTGAAAATGACTTTAATCCTTGTGATTACTATATATTTATCATTTTTTTAATTTATTATCACAAATGTTTATTAGTTTAAGAATGAATTTACCATGTTTTATTTCTATCCACGGTATAACGTTTAGCTCATGACCTGGGTTTGAACCTGATCTTGGCAAACCAACCCAAATTGTGCTAGAATCAAAATTCGCTGAAACGATACGATATTATATACGATATAATACGATATTTCTGAAAAAGAAATAATTTATATTAGATCAATTTATATTTTATTTTGTATTCGTCTGTATGAATAATACACATTCTTTTTATAAATGCCGAATATACATGCACTAGTTAAAAATCGATAACATAGTATACTAAAATGCACGACTTACGCAACTATACTATTATTATCTATTAGCTCTGCCCCACGATTTCATTCGCGTAAAATTCGTAATAGGATTTTTTTTACATATATCTTTCTTTTGGATATAAACTATTACCATAACAAATTCCAATAAAAGATATCCAACAAATTTTGCATGATTGACGCACAAATAACATGCACGCAGACAAAAATTCTAAAAAAAGGTTTTCTGGCTTATATTATCATCCAATGGCTAAATCAATCACTCTTTTTCAAATATTTTCCATGTACTGTATTTACTTTGTTACAATTTTATTATACATATAGATGATGTCGGATACGTCAAAAGAAGCAGTAAACAATTTAACAAGCATATGCTATATGCAATATCTGAAGATTCCTTGAAGATTCATTATTTTTATAAAATGGTATAGTTATATTAAACTGATATATGATGTTTTCAAGAAAAACATTACACTACGACGATACATGGGGAAAGATATAATTTCAATATAAGCACATTTTATTTCTAAATTTTTTTTAAAATTATTACTTTACGTTAATATATATATATATATATATATATATATATATATATATATATATATATACATATATATAAATATATATATATATATATATACCAACGTGACACTTGAAACGATTTTTTTAAGTTTATTTTTCTGTAATGTTTTACTCTTGATGAGCTCTTTATACTGATAAGTATACAGTAAAAATTAACGAGTCTTTAATATAAAAACTAAGAAAAGTTGTCTTCTTTAACATAAATTTTACGAAAAAAGGTACTTTTAAACCAATCGTCTTTATATGGTCCTCGGTATAGATTTTTATTTTGTCTTCATCATTCATACTTACCATCTGAATCGTTTTAGCCATAAAATGGATGTGACAGAGATAGACCATAATGAGGAATTTAGCTTTATAAAGATCTATGAATCGTATTGAAAATTCGATTTTTTCGATTCGGTTTTTTTGCGCTCAAATAAATATGAACTGAAATTTAATGTCAGTATTTATAATTTAAAGTTTTGTTTTGATAACAAATACGCGATTTTATATTTTACATGATTTTTTTTTTATTTTTCTTGAGGTTGAAGCCGAAATTAATTTCAAAACCAGAAAATTTACAGTTGGCGCTAACATCCAATTCAGCTCATGGGGACGTTCTAAATTTTGCTTCCAGAAATGCCGAAATAAGACACGTAACAACGAATTCTATTATTTTGAGTACGTTTATCCCTTCAAATATCAGCGTAGTGTATTAATTAAATAGTTAATGTAATAAATAAATAAAGTTAGATACGCTTCGTGTAAACTGCAGAAAAATTATAGTAATCTGAATACGTCAGCCTAATGATTTCATTTCAGTTCGCCTTAATTGTTTCCTCTGTTTGCAGGCTGGCGTGCAACTCGGTGTAAACATCGTTGGATGTAGATGGAAAAACTTATGACTTTGAAAAGAGTAACCTTCTGCAAAATATGAGCTACTGGCTAATCTTACCTAAAAGCAGTGATTGGTATTTGCACTTTTATTTTATAGACTGGCGAGAGTATAAAATGACGGTAAAATTGTCAATTAATTTCGAAACAAAAACATGGAAAGCAAATTTATAAGTTTTCAAAAATATATTACTTTCAGAGTTAGTAAATCATTCGAGGAAACTATTCGAGGTCAATGGGGTTAAAAAATTTACAAAATATCCTGGATTCTATGAAAACTAAGAATGAAAATGGGATTTACAATTAGATATTACGGAAGTTTTTGTTATTTTTTATAACCATTATTTATATTTCCTAAGAACAAATCTTAATTTTTACGCAATAAATTTTATTTATACAAATTTAAAATTAAAAAGTTATGTATTTTTTCTAAGGGTGCTCCAAAAAAAATACCAACGATTATTTAACATGATTATTATAACAATCTGCTTTCCTAAGTATATGGAACACCAATCCTGGTTATTTCAGAATTTATTATATCAAAGTTACTGAAACTATCACAAAAAGGTTTTAGTGATTGAATAATAAAAAACTACTCAAATATTTAGGGCTTCGAAAAAAGGAAAAATCACTAATTTTTTCCAAACTTTTTGTTTTGAACAGTTTATCTAGTATTGACCTTCGAGGTACTGACTGATATATTCCTTCGAATTGACGAATATGTTATATATTCTTACATAGTATTACATTATGGACGACCAAAGTATAATTTCACATGTAGTCATTACAGATAACAACGCTTCTAAAGTAACTAATGTTCGACCGATTGCGATCCTCTCTGCGCAGATTAAATTATTCTGTTTTGCATTACATTGCAACATCTATTTGAGCTAAGAAGTGAGATATGTGATAAGCAACGTGCATTTCGTAATGGATTTTCAACAGTTATGAATCGCGCTGTTTCAGGTTGATATCGGTTTTCAAGTCGATGTTGCGTATTTCTACTAACAGAAAGGTTTTGATCGCATGAATAATGATACTGTATTAGATCGCCTCAATAGAGTTAATTTCTTCCTTCAACTCTTACGTTTCTTGTCTTGGTATCTTACGAACAGGAAACAATACGTACGAGTAGATAATTTAATTTCTGATTCTTAATTCATGCGATCAGAAGTCGGCCAGGGTTCGAATCCCACTCAGTCTTTTACTGTTCACTATCCTGGTAAATAATATCGTTATATGTAATTAAACAGTACATTGCCTTCCATTAGCGAATGACGTGAAGATTTTCTCAACTATTAGAAGTATAGCAGATTGCAAGTTGCTGCATTATGATATCGATACTGTTTTCGAGTGGAGCAATGCGAGCGGTCCGCGGCTCAATTCAAGCAAATGCTCTGTGAAGAGCTACAGTCGAGCGCGCGCTCCTCTCGAGTATTAATACGCCAATGGCGAAACGCTCTTATGCCGACGTATTAAAATAGTTGATCTAGGATTAAATTCGATTCGCGGTCATTTGATGGATTCAGCAAAAAATCATTGAAAAAACTTGGATTCTTTTTGCGTAATACTAAGGACTTCTAATGTGTTTTTTTTTCAATTAAACTATGCATAATTAAAAAAAATATGACTTTAGTACGAAGCAAGATTCAAACTAGCTCTATTATTTAGACCCACGTGAAACTAAATACAGACTGATGATGGACCGTAACCCAAAAATGTTCGTTCATTACGTGTACATACAACGATACCTTTACTTTCATTTCTTATTTCTTGTCGATTTTCTTTAGGGTATGCTGGGTTACGTTTTTATACGTCGCAACAAAAAAAAGAAATTTCTTTGATGAAATTAATTTTCCAAATGGTAAGATTGGAAAGGTTGTCTCCCCTAATTTACAGCAAAAACTTTCGCACTTCGTAACTTATAACTAGCTGCGCTCGCGTAATAATAATCTTGTTGCCATACCGGCATTTAGGACCGAATTATATCAAAATTCTTCACTAGAAATTTGTACCTCATGAGTGAGCGATATAAAAGATATAGCCCATATGTTATGACCATATCTATCACTCGCTCACTTGAAATCAAAATGTATCAGTGTATCACCAGCTCAGGAGTGATCGGCGTCTTTTTCGTTTCACCAAATCAATCATTTCGCTCACTCGTCGCGTTGTGAAGATATAAAAGTATATGTTTGAAAAAAAAGCGATCGAACTGTTTAGTCAAATATGCAACTGGATCTATGTAGACGATGTAGCTACTCGCAGTCGAATGTGAACGCTGTGTAAAGTACACTTTAGTTCACTCAAAATATTTGCATAAACAAACACTTTTTTGTTTCATTTTAAAATTTCAAAGAATTTTTAAAAAAAAATTTTTTATTAAAAAATCTTTGAAAAATCACGTTTATCAAATGAGAAATTATTTTGGTTTAATTGTATTATTAAATTAAATTTCTTTATGTAACGTCTGTGAAATATATACTAAACAATATATTTACCAACTAAAAAGTAATATCAACACGTGCTTTCTGAATCCTCATAATATAAATCCTTCTCATGCAATTTGTTTTGTAATCCAGAAATAAAACGAAAAGTAATATCCGTAAGTATGACTACAGAGCTACAGTGCAGTAGATAACGTTTGCATTGAAGCTAAATAGCACGACAGCTGAACAAAAAGCACATTAGGCCCAACGAGAATTCAGGGCAGCTCCCGTTACAAACAAGGCGACTAAAGAAAACACTTTTGACTGGCTCGTTTCCATTCGAATTTCCAATTTCCATTCGCGCTAACCCGAAACGTTCGTAGTCAGGGGTTTTCCTTTTCTTTTCTTTTCTCAGATCGATATACGATGGTAGAGAGGATGGATAGGAGTGTATTTCCTAGCCACGGCTGTCGATTGAGACATTACGTCTGTGCAATTCGATGAATAAAATCCAACATAATGTATCGCTGGCCTTGGAATCGTATGCATAAAGATTTTCTGTGAATACAAGAACGATACACTCTTGGAGACCCTAGGCTTATCGAAAGTTGCTCCGTCTCTTAACATAATAATCACGTAAATTTATCCAGATTAGTGCTCGCCCAGTGGTCGAAATTCGACCATAATTCACTAAATATTTAAGTTTAAACGTTATTCGTTTACATGAAACTCGTTCAGTCATTCTGACATTTTAAAATCCTTTGGCGACAATCTCTACTCTGTGCGACTGTTTGACCACAGACTATTATGTGTTTGACATTGACAGTATGAACGTAAATAATAAATCTTTTAATGTATTTTTAATATATAATTGTATGTATTTGTAACACATATTTTATATAAATTTTAACTTTCTACACTCCTTCTCCATATATACTTTAACTATGCCGAATCTCAAACTCAAAATGCGCGCAATATGCTTAAAAAGTTGTATAAAGTCTTCTCTTCACGTATTAATATGTAGATTTTTCCAATAGTCGAACATAAAAATAAATTTATCAAACTTCAATTAAATACTTTTTGGAGTAACATAATTAACCTCCATTTAATTTATTTGTGTAATAATTATCGTACACTACTTCGTCCACATAGATAAGATAAGATCTTCTCCATAAATAGCCTTACTTATGCTTTTATAAATATTTTTGAAATGGTCATTAATTGTTACGAAAAAAACGCCAAATTCCTTAGCATTTAAATAAAGTAGTAACTTAGTTTTTGTAAAGTTTAAAACCATTAAACTTTTACACTAAGTCTCGCCACGTTAATGTCAAACACTTGAATTGTTTTTCATTACAACCTATGTAACACACACACTAATCTACATTTTTGTATACGTGACATGTGCCAAACACAAAATGTAGATTAGTGCCATCTATTAGTTAATTTTAATCTCCTAAGTTGTTTATTAATTTAATAGACTCGTAAAAACGAACTATTATTTAGTAAGACAAACCACTAAAATTAACATAAAAATTTGTTTTAAATTGAGTAGACGAAACTATATTTTTTCTTTTAATATTAAACTCTTTGACAAGACAGCGTAGAGTTAAAGAGCCTATTTATTAGTTAGAACACAATTTTATATTTTAAATGAAAATTTTATTAAATTGAAGATGCCTCACAATTAAATTAAAATATCACTTAAAATAATTAAAAATCTTCGTAATAAAATCTTCGACATCATTAAGAAGAGTATCCTATAAATCTTTTGAAGAATTTTACAACTTACTTGGGCAAAACTTTTGCGACGATCTTATTAATTATTTTATTGAATAACTTTAATGAATACCGTTCAGGGTATTAAAATTTATAAAATAGGTTAAAGAAGTTTTGTTATTAAAGCTATTACAAATATAATTTATCTGTAAATTTCGAAACATTTAACTACTAAAATTTACTTACGTAGAAAAACAAACAAGGTTACCCTTGGTAAAGTATAAAAATACATAAAAACATAAGTCGAAACGCGATCGGCCATCAAACCGGGCCAACAGTCAACAAGCTGTATAAAACACGATCAGAAATAATGTCAAGAACTTTTCGAAGCTAATTTTTCGAAGTCTACTTTCTTTCGGAACTTACTTTCCGGAGTCTATTCTCAACAAAACATAATTTATTTGAGCTGTACGTATAATCCATTTTTGTGCAAATATTTTCCAAATGAAAAGAAAAAAAAATAAAAATTTGTAAACACCGTCCTGGAATCCTTTTCCCTATCGACTTTTCTTTCAAAACCAAACGCAGAAACTATTGTAAAATAAGAAAAGAATTTTTAAGAATAGAGCGTTAAATTAAATGAAAGACGTACATAATTTTGATGCCCAAGCTCACATAATATATTTCACGAGTGTGGCCATCCTATTCCGTTCCAATCCTAATCCAAAATAGTTTCCAATTATTTCAGTATTTTCATACATGTCTCGTAATACATATATTTATTATTTGTAATTAATCTTTCACACATCAAATATCGAATGTTGAACAGGGAAAAAAATCGTTAAAAATTTTAAAATGTCCTAGTCTCGTAGCTACTGAAAAGTCTGATAATATATATTCATTCGAGATAATCTCAGATTCGCAAACTAATGTCGCAGGCTGTTCCATACACTAAACCGCTGATATAAGTATAAATATTAGTGTATTTCTTCAGAGAAAAATTAAAAAACATTTATTAGTACGAAACTTATAAGAATAAACAATTTCGTGGTCGCCGACAGATGGAAGATAAAGAGTTCTTTGAAGCCCTTTGTACAGAATATGATGAGATAGTTACCTTAAACAAGTACTTTGAAGTGAAATGTTTTTTAAGGCTTCTTTACTATCTTCAAGTAAGTTCGAAATGAATTTAATTATTGTTTCTTTTTCGCTGGAAATTTGGCCAAAAAATGTACTGAAAATATATGAACAGTTCTTACTTTGAAGAACTATATTATGAACTATACTTTGATGTATATATTATGCTCACTTTTTGATGCAAATTTCAAAATACGAGATGAAAATTATTTTAGAGTACTAATTTATATTTTATGTAGTATTTCAGTTACCTTATAGAAATTGTTACATATAGCGTGTTTAGTTAAGGCCAATGTACGGAAGGAAACTTACAATTCACTAAATCACAAGAAGATGAAATAATTATATAGATTCATAAACCAGACAGCAAAACAGACGGTGAGTAAAATGGCAAAATTTAAAAATAAATATACATATGTACATGTGTGTGTATATATATATATATATATATATATATATATATATAATGCCAGCAACGTTGAGGTATTTTTTATATACCTGCATATCTATATTTCGTATATTCTAGTATCTAGTTGTAACCTTTAAGTGGATATCGACGTGGATTTGTTATAACATTAGTGCCGAAGTGGGGTCTGAAATGCGTAAATGAAATTGAGATTTGTGGAGTACAGCTGTAATTTTGGCATCATAGCAGTCGTGCAAAATATATGAATTCTATCTAAAATTCAGTAAAGAAAGGTAATAGACCAGCCTCTTTGTCAGCGGCTCTAATTGTAGATTTAACACATTTTTGTCAATTTTATCAACTCCTATCTTCGTGGAATTACAAAATTTATCATTTCTGGTTTTCCAAAATGAGCATCCTTTCCTGCACTATGATGCGTTTATAAAGCTAATATATCTGATTTTCTTTTCCTATGAACATGAAATGTTAATTTGTTTTTTGTAAAACTGTGAACTGGTTGAATTACTTGTTTCGTTTTGATAAGCAAAGATTCTGGGGGAAATATCTTTTATATTTTTACTATTCCTACACAAGTTTATCCTACGTCAATCAGCTATATTCCTTTAACTTCCATGCAATGGTTTAGTCAAATGGAGCACAGCTTGTGTAATGGAACTACTAACTTCTTCTTTTTTTGTCTGTCAGGTTTTCTCTATCTGAATTATCAGCGTTACTTAAGTGCAAAATTGTCACCAATATTGCTTGCTTTAGAACCGATGGAATCTTCAATTATGATCGATTGTTCAATCACCGATTCGCACCTTGCCCTTAATTGATTTGTAGATATCCGAGGTCTTTTAGAACAATACAAATTACACAGGTTTGCAAAAAAAAATTTCAGCTTCGTGGTATACTTTTACTGAATTATATGTTTTAAAGGTCGCAGATTCTAAAAATGATTTCCCATCACGTATAAATTTTTCGCTAAATAAGAAAAACATTTTAACAAAAAACAATTATTTTTTACAATGAACTAAGTATATTTATTTTCTTACAACTAGTCAAAACGTTGTTTCTAATATTTATACATTATTTTAGATCTACTATTTTTCTTGTGAAATCTTTTTTTTTCTCTTTGACACTTCTCCGAACTCGTTTCCGATTTCCTTTGATTTCTCGATTCAGCATCCAACAGCAGTCAGCTAACATATTGGCTTCCCATTTTCCTTGGTAACGTCTCCCAAATTCACAAGCATCCTGGTGAAATCTTTCATCTTGTTCTTTATTCTAGGCTCCCAAGTTTTCAGTAAAATAATCAAGAAGGACTGCAAGAAGTGAACTTTCAAGCTCATCTTGCATCCTTGAGCTTCATATGCTACCAGCATGCATTGTACAATGTTTCTGTAGTTAGGGTCCTTAGTATACCCCAAAGACGAAAAGCTAAGTCAATGTTAGGGTAAGATATTTTCTTTTTATTTTTTAAATCCTTTCACATATATGGAACAGAAGTAGCAGTTGGCTGTGTGATTTTTTTGTTCACGCCATATTATAGGAAACGAGCTCATTTCGTTTTGGCATTCCTATATTTTCTTACCGTTAAACCACAAACGAAAATCTTCCTCGCATCTTCTGCACACCTTATGCGGAACCCTTGTGTTGTCTTGATCTCAGAGTTTAAATATGAAATACGCAAAATAAACTTTTTTATCAAACTCACTTATTTTTATTGTGTATTTACCACACGCATAAAGAAGCTGGCGGGAGAAATTATACAACCTCTGCAAGCCATATTCCACAAATAAAATAACAATCACAGTATCGTTTCAATGCTGAATATAAATTGAGTGTGGTATTAGATGGCCAGTGAAATACTGAAATTATTTGCTTGTTGAAACACGATCTAAAACAACATATATTGTTTACATTTATTCCCAGTAACCAATAACAATTTTAAACATGCTTAACCTTATCAGTAACATTACTCACTATCAAGTTTTAACCCGTTTGGATACGATCATGCGACCTTCCTCTTAACGCTAAAACTACTTTATCCACCACGTCCTACCACTATTCTCTAAAAACAATAACATTTTTTTATCATTTATTGCCAAGTGCGGCTATAATTAATAGAATTAATGCAAAAAGTCATAGTTTCTGAGTGAGAATATTAGTTATTGTGACTATTAAATAAAAAACAAAATACTACATTTTAAGTTAATTAGGAATTTTACCCTAAAAACAAAGAAAAACTTGAGTTCAGCAAACAAAATGACGTGAGAGAGTTGTTTTAAATTTTTTTCGTTTTTACTAAGCTGAAATCTATAAGAAAATGTATAGAAATCATGTGCAGTTTGTTACTTGCAGACCTGTGTTATTTATATTAAAGTTTCCTTTATCGCCCGAGATCTCAGGGATATTCATTTTATAAAGCAGCAGTTAAAGGCTTGTAAATAAAGATTTTTTCTAAACTATATTTCACAACAAACTTACGTAAATACCTATCAGAGGCTTATGAGGCCGCGTCGGAACTTTAGATCGATCTCGCTTACCAATAACGCGTCACAACACTATTTCCACCATCGCTGTCTCTAGTATAACTTAACTTGCAGTTGAGTAGAGAAGAAACGCACGGGGAAGTGGAGAAACAGCAATCAGAAGCCCCACGCGGCCTCTCAGAGCCCACATCGTTACTTCAAGGTTATTACATCACTTTAGTTTAAGTACATCAGATAAAACTATTAGACGCAAAATACGTCATTTCTTTTCTTACTATGATAAGTTTTTTTAAAATTAACGTCCAAACGCATGTTATACAGAATATTTTTTATATTTGAGATAGAACTTCATAAAAATTCATTGATTATTACCAAAAATAGTTCAATAACTCAAGAAACCAAAATGAAGTGCCAATCAAAAAGGAATCGGAGGTGAATTTTGTAAAGTTTTTGAATACCTTTATTCTCTGAAAAAAAATATTATGAGAAACAGTAGAGGGATAAATATTTTCCATTTAATTTACCCAAAAATTTAAAAAAAAAAATTATACAAAAATAAAAATAAAATATAGCTCCATCTGATTGAGTTCTAATAAAAATTTAAATACTTTTTTTTAATTATGTAGTAGAAACTTATCCTTCTAAATTCATTAGTCTATATAATTAGTATTATTATCCAGTTCAGAGAGTATGTCTACCTGCTCCATATGATAAACAATTATGATTAATTAAATAATTCTCTATATTTTCTTAATTATACCACTAAAATATAGAATAAAATATACTGTTCCTGGAATATATATATAATACTTTTTTGAATGTACTGTAGGAAAGGAAGAAATTCAATTTAGGGTATTTTTTTCAGTAAACGATACAAAAACATTTCTTATATAGAAGCTGTAGTATTTTAAAAGATCCGTTTAACAATATATCATTGTTGAAATTTAGTTTTAAGATTAATTTATAGCGATATTTTTATATTCTGCCACCATTTTGAAAGTTTTAAGCCAATTTATCTGTATGTAAACTTAAACTAGATTTTAATCTACGCTATTTTTATTTGTCCTAAGTTACATCCTAATCAAAGAAAAAGTATAGCTTCAGTAATGTATTTCTGCCAAATATGCTCTATAGTTATATTTTTATCGAATATGTGTATTTCTGAAAAATTCCCCTAAAAGCAATATATCCAAATAATTAACTTAAATCATTTCCAAATACAAATACAATTACATTCCGTTTCTTTCACAAACACTATCATTTCAGTATACAACTCCATCGTTCCAGTTGCATCGCTTGACCAAGCAACAACGAAAATAAAAAGTGCACGGTATTAATAAAGAAGTCGACTCGATATTGAATGGGGTCCCGATCACTCTGAACTGTGCCTCAGTGCACTGATTGAAAAATGATTGAACTTACAATCCTGCATTCATATTTAGCTCTCCGCGATCATTGATGCATGTCTTACCTATCTAGAGTGCACTCATCTCTGGCTTAACGTTTTCAAGCATTTCACTGAATTATACAATTTTTATGTAACTTTATCATTCCATACAGTAAAACCTTTTAGTTATTATTATGTAACTTCCATACAGTAAAACCTTTTAGTTATTACGAACTTCTATCCAGTAAAACCTTTTAGTTATTATATTTATATTGATTCAAATGGCGTTTGTGTACAAATCCCATCATTCATAATCTTAAGCGAAAATTAAAAAAATAACAAACATTTTACTCCACTAAGAAAATGATTTATATCAATGAATAATTCACACTTAGTTGTCTCCTATTGCACCATGATGTCTCGTATTTTGGTGATTTTAAAAGTCATACCCTCATCATTAAAGTTTTACAGTCATCGATTTTACTCCAGGCTATTTTCATCGTATCTTAACACGTCTGTCCTTGAAGTTTCGTACTTCTAAAATGTGTACAAAGTTTCGTTTTCAAATTTAATACTTCTGATTTATCATTATCACTTAAATGCTCCTTTAATTGGAATACTCTCCCATGCCTTAAAATTGTTCTTTATTTTACCAACGTATTATTAATTATTAACCGTATTAACCGTAATGAATGTGATCAAGTTAAGTGCTATCTTGAAATTATGGGAAATATTTTGTAACTACTTAAGAAGCAATATTCACAAGTGAACAGAAACGCCCATAATTATTACATTTCTACGCTTCTTTAATAAATACTTCTATTGATATCTTTTTTTGAAAAAAGTAAATCTCGTACTACACCGCATTGCCTGCTTATTTTTAACCTTATAAACCCATGTTTTCCTTTCCTTCGCAGAATTTGATCCAATCGCTGTCTCAAAAACTTTAATAAAGTGTTTGTCCTTCTTTATTTTTTAACTACAAATTTATATTACACAATACTGCAATACTTGCAATTTTTAAATTAAAAATAGCTTCTTGCAATAAAATCTAAATCGTTAGCTATAATATATAATACCATATAGATAGATAATACCATAGATAATACTGATCTCACTGACATATTCAAAATACCTCCAACTACCTTTTAAGAAAAATTTTATATATCAATTAACAATATTAATTCTAAGCGCAATTAAAGACTAAAACATATATATTAATTATGAATGACTATAGTAAAAACTAATAATTATCTATTTCTAGTGAACGTATAATATCAAAAGCAATAGTTATTTTCGTCCAAATAGTTTGTTAATTTTTTGCAGTTTTTATAATTTTGTAAAAGCAATGGAGACGCACATCAACGTATTTAGCTCTTATAGTTTTATAAAAAATACTTTTTTATTTATAATGGCTGGATGTGCGTGAGAATAATTGTATAAAACCGTAAAAACATTTTTATTTACCGATAATTCTAGAACATGACTTTTCTTTTGTGCAAAATCACTTTCAGCATTGAAACATTTATTTCGCTTGCATTTTATAATGCGATTTAATATGAAACTGTTCTTACCATCTGTTCTTAACTCAACTTAAATATAACAAACAATGCAAGACATAATCTGACTTAAACATTGCAAACATATCAAACATAATAAAACTATGCATTATCTCTGTCATTGTTCATTTAAGTTACAAAAGCCAAAAGTAGGATAAAATTACTACTAAACTGAATACTAGTAAAACACTTCATTAACCAAAACTTTAACCAAAACATTAACTTCATAACCAAAATTTTATAGCGAGCCACACATTCACAGAAATTTATTGTTTATTTAGAAAAAAAGTAAAGTCTAAATGTCATTTTTCGTTTAATACTTTTTTTGAAAGTGCATATAAACATGAATACCCATTCGCCTCTCTCGCACTCTGAGTATATTGTTTTACTTATCGTTATAACGCATCCGTTTCGTGTAAAATAAAAATACAAATTTGATTCTACATAACTTCGATTATGTTTAATATGATAACCTTACGCGTAAAATTTTACCTTTTTTTATTTGGGTTGAGATTGGTGCAAGTATTTTTTCTTGAAAATATCCGCAGTTGACGCAACGCTCGCAACAAATACTTTGTAGCAACTAATGTTAAAAATAATGCCTGCGTTGTTTCTGTTTTGAATATTTTTATGGACTTAAAATATAGGTACAGAATATCTAGTTCGATTTATGCCTTTGCCTAAAATATTGTTGTCTGTGCATTTCCACGAAGATTTGCACAAGAATTTTTGACATTTTTTTTTGACATCGACTTTCTTTTAAGACATTACCTACACCCGACTTGTTAACTACCTTAATGCTTTTATAATTTTAAACCCACTTAAGTCAGGCTTAAAGATTTACCATGATGTATAACATCTTTAGTTCACTGACGAGATACGCTTAGCAATAAATTAGATCCAGATCACTACGCCCTTGTTTCGCAATTTAGTTGGAGCGCTCAAAGTATTATATTTCTTTTGTGTAAACTCACTTAATTCTGTAATTATATCTTAAGATTTTTCATAACTAGCACCAATCCAAGCAATCTTTTAAGTCGTCAAAAATTATTCTTAGATATGTGTGAACAAAGTGTTCTACTCTCTTCTTTTTAGTTTTCACTGTTAAAATTGTTAATAATGTCTATAGCAATTATAAAGGTTATACTAATACACTTTTCTTAACATTCGCAATCAACACTGTCCGCTGTTATTGATTAAATTTGTGTTAGTTAATTAAACTAAATTTCCAACAAATTTCATTCGTAATCAAAAACTGTTTTCAAAAAATAATTTACTAGATTTATTGCATAAAATGCTAACTGACACACTGCCCTCATCGCAACCAATTTTTAAAGACTTAGGTTTGTTACCCGATCAAAATCTCACTTAGCAACCTTAAGTAAATGTTCTATATATAATTACAAAATAAAGTCTCTCAATGTTATTCAAAGCTTTGTAACTATTGGAACTAATGACTAAATTTGTCGAATACTTTTATTATATTTGTTTGACCATGGAAGTGTGAGCTATCTAAGTCTGACTGAGGATCGCCTAAAATATTGGAGAGCCTTCAATACATGTAGTTTTAGAAACTCGACCTTATTTCTGAACATAGGCTCTAAATAAAAAATTAACGGCAGTTAGTGGTCGACGCCATTTGCTATATGCATGTTAAACTCCTTAAAAAAATAGAATCAAATTTATCATGATACCAGGAACTTGGCTAAAAAACGTCATCAAAACTAGTCTGAAAAAATCTTATTTTTGCAATTCTGTCTTTCCTCAACTGTTACATGTTGCTCTTTTACGTTCTTTTAATTTTTTTGAAGGTTTGTATAAAATTAATTTTTCCTTCGTATTCATTACTTTAACTAGAAAATATTACTTTATGTGAAAATAAATTTAGACATATTTTCAAATCTTTGAAGAATTCTAAAAATAATAAACGTAGGAAAAAATCCCCCGTAAATCTTTTACGTAACAAATAAATGTAATTCACGTGCATGCAGTTTTCTCTAGTAATGTGCACATAAAATATAAACCATATATAACCTAGACTCATATCAAATTCACTACAGACTCATGTCAAATTCACTGCAAGCAACGGATATCCAACAATGCATTGATAGGCATTGCAAGGCTTCCCTTGCGACACACCCTCCACTTAAGGATGCTTAAAAGGGAACTCGAACTGAACGCTAATTGCAAATGACAGGGTACGTAAGAGAAGGAATACCTGATATGTTGCAGCTACAGGAGACAGTAATGACGTGGGTGGTTTTGATTATACTTTGAATATAAGCTAAGAACATTACGGTTGCCTTGTTGAAGCTTTAAATTGGTCTGCACTTAAAATTATATTCGTTACTCTTTTAACTTTATTGGCTTGAAAGCATGAAAAGAAAATATGCATATCAATAATTATTGCAGCTCGATTTACCAATATTATTAAAGTAAGAACTTTTAAAAAGCTTCACGTTTGAAATATATTTTAATAGGTAATTATATATTCTACTGTAACAAAGAAAATATTAATTTTTTATGTAATATTCACCTCTACTTACATCGATTAACAAAATGGAAGGAATTAATATATTTTACTAAATATATAAAATGTTATATATAATTTTAAAAATCAATGCTACTATGGTGACTAAGATAAACGCAAAGTTTCCTTTTATCATTTTTTTAAAAAGTCAACATGATCTGTTTAACCTTTTTGTATTCTGTGCTATGGATTCCATTTATTCTATATGAATATATGATATTTGGTTTATACACCTATTTAAATATGAATTTTTGAAAATTTGTTTAATATTTTTTTTTATATATACTTTCGTCTACTCAATCACAAGTGCATTCTTTTTCAATTCACCAGTGCATTCTTCTGCATTTAACTTTTTTTTACTTTACATATTTAATGGTAGATATATATGGGCAAATTGGCAAATCTGCCAAATTATTTGTAAATTCAAGAACAAATAATTAAATAAAGGGGATTCATTTCCAAACACACAATTTGAAATAAAGTTTTGACAACGATGCAATATCTCAAATATTTGTCGAGACCAAACTTCAGTGAACAATATCTTATTTATCTCAACTCTTCCCTCATCAGCTACTCGAAGCCGCAAACTTTGAACATCAATTTATAACTAACGGCAGGCAATAAGAGATGAGCTGAACTCTTCAAGATGTGATTGCTTTCTTCACTCGAAATTGTTAAAACTGCGGCGAGTTTACAGAACCGTCGGTTTCGTAGCAATAACGGGGCAGGCGAGACCGCTCCCTCATATACGATATAAAAGCAAGTACTCCATCTGGGGAAACGATGGATTCTTCTCGTTACTTTATTTATAGGAAGCGTTTTCGTCCGATTGCAATAAAGACGGTAATGTTTTGATTAAACGTCGAATATTTGTGTTCGGCGCCCGCGGCAGGATCGTTAGTCGATTTTAAATGTCAATTCCTTCTAGTTAACATTGTCAGAGCCGTGTTTTGGTAACGATACTGAAATAAACGTTGTTGATATTATAAGAGTATAATGGTTTCTACAACTGTTACGAAATTCTAAATAAACATAATTATTTTATTTTTTTTCTTTCCAGTGTTATTTGATGCTAATTTCGAAATTGCGTTATCTTCGTCTCCTTTCTAACCAATTTTGTAGCAGCAGTGTTATCCCACATTGCCCACACTAATCTTAGACATTAATAGTTTCGTCCCGTCCGTCCGTCTGTCTGTCCGTGTGTCACAGCCATTTTACTCAAAGACTACTGGCACTATATAGACGAAATTCGAATGGTAGGTGTTACTGTGTGGGAACTGCTATAAAATGGAATTATAAAAAAATATTATCACTCCATACATGTAACTGAGGGACACATGCGCGTGCAGACGTTAGATAGGTTTTTAAAAATAATATAGAAATTCCAAAATAACTTTTAGTTTTAAGTCAATAATAGGTGAGATATGAGCTTCTCAAGTCTTAAAAAGTGTGCTCTCGACCCTCCCCGCGCCCCCTTCTCTAACTTTTCAATTAACCTGTAGAAAATTGTGAAAAAAATTACTATGGTAAAACTTAAAATAAACTTTCATCGAAAATTAGTTTGAAGAGGATATGTAATGTTGCTTTTAAGATATGGGATATTTTCGGTACCGTCCGAAGCAATTGTTTTATTTTTCACAGTGTCTTTGAGGAATACAAACTTATAAGTTCAGTATTGTTTGGTGCTATGGAATATGGAATTCTTCGTGCGCAAATCCGACTCGCACTTGGCTAGTTTTTCTGTCTCATCCGCCCACAGTGTGTACGGTCTGCCTTATCTTGTTTTGCTTGTTAGTTTCTTCCATAGCGTCACTGTTTTTGTATGTTTGGCTTTGTGCATCCTAACAAAGTAACCTGCCCATTGCGATTTCTGTTTCATACAGTATGTCTAATTTTAGCAATACCAGATAGAGAGGTAATCACCATGAGAATACTTCTCTATGCATATCTGGTACGTAGTTAGTTTATTTTTTGCTTCTTTAATGTATTTAAAAGTCTGATATCAATAGATCAGCTTTAGGAGAAGACGACAATTTCTTACCTCCTTTTTTAGATTCCTCTCCTATTCTATGTGATATTGTTCAACAATTATATATGCTGCAATCAAACAGTACTAAAGGAGTAACACTATTGTAGGCGCATTTTAAAGTTTGACGTTTGAATTAGTACAACTGACATCAGTTTACTACAGCGAAAACGCTATGTTTTCTCGTCCAATTCGTTTAAGTTTTTGGTTATATAATCAGTATCCATCATTAAAGTTAGTATATCATTAGTTCTCGTTTTAAATGAAAGTTAAAAAATAACTTTGGGTAGAAAATAATATTTCAATCCGTATCCTATTCTAAAACGGTCCCACAGATATCGCATTGATGTAAACTGGAACATTTCATATTTTCAAAAATATCGAATGTCAAATCAAAATGTTCAACTATCGCTTTAACTTACCAAGAAAATACATAATATTTTCATACTAATTTTATATAAACAAAATATTAATTAATTATAACATTCCTCAAGTCCAAAGCGGAAGTTTGCAACGATTTGCACAAAATATTTCTGTAAATAAAAGAGCAAAGCAGTAATGCGAGTGCGCGGATAACCCTTCATTTACCCACGGCAGAGCCTAAAACACTCTGCCAACAACAAGAAAGAACTTATTAATTAACATAAACCGCATGGTCTCGCTTTACTTGTCCCCGTGCCACGCAAGGTGGTGCATGTTCCCTACGTTGAGCTGCTTGTGACTGCCTGTTGAACGCCGAAAACAAGTTTGTAACCAACTAATTTATTACACATTTCAGGTACGCAACTAACAACCCTTGCCTGTTAGCATAATAATCCGTGCCTACAGGTTCTTGCTGAGATTCGAAATAGTCTGATTAAGAGAGAAAATTCCACGATTATATAGCGCTAATTTATATGAGGATACTGTTACTGCACATAGAAATTATTCCAAGTCTCTTTTTGCACACTAAAAATAGAGTAGTTTTCTTTAAATTTTAATTTATTTTCTATAACTACAGTTATATTTGTTACATAGGAGTATAAATAAGAGATAAATTTTTAAGCTTAAATGATGAAACAATTAGCCCTTATTATTTCGTCATTTCCGTCCATCCATTTGTTAGTCACAGTCTGCAGTTAAAAACTATGTGAATAAAACTTTGCAAGTTTGGATTTTTTTTCCATATTGTTTACACTGAAATCTTAATTAAAAAATAAACTACTTAACAAAATTAGAGAAGCACCGAAATTTTTTAATAATTTTAGGTCATCTTTAAACAGCTGTTGTTTCGCAAAAATGGCTTTAATGAAATTAAAATGCCAAATTGAAATTTGTTATTTTTTAATGATCCTTAAGATATTTTTTTCATCCAGAGTTACAGATTAAAATATCTAATAAAAATGGCCCTTATATTTTTTCAATTTTAAAATATCGTACGGAGTAAATTTGTTATGTTGAAAGCCATTGATTGCATCTTAAAGTCCAAGAGATTCCTTTTAATTAGTTTAATTAAATTTATATTAAAGTATAATTGAATTAAATTTATGTTTCATTTCCTATTATTCTGTTGTTTTTAAAAGCAATTTCCTCTAAATTTTACAAATTTCGGACCCCTCCGAACTATCGGGTAATGCACTACATGCACTTTATATATTCCTTCGACGGCCGAATACAAAGTAAATAAAACCGCATTTTCACTCTTAAAACGAATATCTCGCTATTTATCATTAATTTTCGGGAACAAATGAAAAGTATACGTTGTTGGAACTGTTCAGTGAATAACTTAGTGATTTTGCGTTGAAAATACTTGAGTCATCCATTTGACTGCTAGAATGGGCTGGATCAATATCATAGCGAAGGGGTTACTTCATAGCGATCTATTCAAATTTGTCATCTGTTCTGATGTAAATTCAACATTTGATTTCCTTTGATGTCATCTTTGATTATTGTCGTTATATAATATTATGGTAGAATACACTATTACTGAAAAAATATATGTTTAATTCATCAAATTATTTATAAATTAACTTAGCTGATCATAGTCTTACATTACATCCTGAATGCTCCGTCATTCCCCCAATAACTAAACATATAACTATACTCTAACCCTCTGTAAGACAAACCCAAAAATGAACTTCATTCAGGAGATCAAAATAAATCGCCAAAATTACATCTTCAATAATCATTTCAAAAAGTGTTTCCGTCTCCAACCTTTCTCCAAAAGAAAGGACATGAGACGAAGAGATAAAGTAGTAATTTCTTCGCCTCATGACCTTTCTCTTTCTCCTACAAAATAGTATGAAGGAACAAGACTTCCTTATGAAATGGTACTTTTTTGCTAACTAAAACCACAGTTAATGCCATAAAGAAGCAATGTAGAAAAATTTTCTGTTGTTAAATTAATTTTGTTGCAAACATCCAATTTACAAATTGCCACCAAAATTACACAATAAAAGATAACATCACAGTCATTGCCAAAGCACATAACCTCATCATAAAACTTTCAGTTTCCAAAATCGCATTCGTTACAGTTTTCCACTTCATTATTTTTATATTCGAAATCTACTTTACTTATCCTATCTAAGCCTACCTTATTTTATTGATACTCTACACGCCTGGAAAAAAAGACTTTTTTAACTTTCCTTTGTATATATGAAGCCTCCCAGAGATTCAATTATACTTTATTACAAATAAGAAAAACTTAGATGGAAAGCGCTATTCGGAATGGCAAAATTTCATAAAACCTTTAAAAATACATATATTATTAAAGAAAAATAATAACAACAGCGCTTGAAGGAATGGTACCTATTTTATATTTAAGTTATCTAAAAATCCACTTCGACTAAAAAAATGCATTAGTGAAAGTGCAACATTACTGCGAAATAATATAGTGCCATCTAATTAACTTCCAATAGATACTGAATTAGTTTTTTAATAAGATTAACGGTAGAAAAACAATTTAAACGAAATTGTAGTATTTTTAAAACGATGTATCTTTCGTAAGATGAATTTTTAGCAAAGTTTGTCGTGAGATGAATTTTTGGCAAAGTTTTTACACTTTGAACTATGATGATAGTTCAAGTTTGAAAGTATTGGACCATTGTGGTTCAATTACCAATTTAATCTAGATTTTAATTAAAGTTCTACTGCGGACGAGCGATCGGACGAAAAATATCATCACGACCCTAGGGATCCGTTCAAATTATAAAAGATGGTACCCTAAAAAAGAAGTAATAAAGGTATCTATGTCACGTGAGTAATCTATGATACGCGTCTGTATTACAAATGTAAAATTTAATTTGAAGCTTTTCTCAAACTGTTAGTTTGATTCAATATGCTTAAATATAAACGTTTGCTTTGTCTCTGTATGATCACTATCAGTCTTATAAATCTCAGTGTTTACCAAAAATATAATGGACGTATAGTTCTACAACGCCACATATTTTAATATGCACGCATGTAAATCTCATAATAATAATTTATACATATTTTCTCCTATAAACCGTTACATCATTCACATTCGTTGAAGCATTTGAATTACCGACATATTTTCATACAGTGTAAATAACAATTAAGATCACACGAAATTTAATACATTATAACATATTATCAATTTTATCAATCCACGAGAACGTATGATGTACAGAACTTTCAAAAGATGGGGAAGCGGTGATTTATGAAAATAAAACAGAATACTATTCAAAGAATTTTATCAATATTTAAAATCCCTTTAGTGCTTACATGACGTATTCTGTTTGAAAAACAAATTTCCAATGTATTTGCGAATATATTGGAAGCCCCAAATGTGCGCAATAAAATTTTATTTCAAACTGTTATCAAATTAATTGAAGCCTGCATTTGGCAATATCGCTGCAGGCGAAGCGATATTAGCTTAAACGTGAACGATAAATTATTCTCAAGTGGACAACTGAGAATGAAAACGTGTTAACACCTAACCGTACAGTGCCTGTTTTAAGACATAGTGTTATCAGGATTGTGTGGACCAGTGTCTATATGTTAAGTAACAATAGACTCAAAATATGTAATGCTAATGATATGAAAACATTAATTTCGTTCTTTAGGGTTCCACAACCAAATTAGAACACTTACGCCTATCTGTTTGTATGTCACAGCTTTTTATTCGCAAACTATTAGTGCTATAAATATGATTACCACGGTTATACATATTTAGAACGCCTAGAGTGATATTAAATAAAATCTTTCAAACAATTTCTTTAGGGATCTTCCTGTAAAGTGGCAGTAATTTTTTTTATTCCTATACCCGCTGCATAGAGAAGCGTATTCAAAAATATGACAGGTATGTCATAAACACTTTTTGGGCACAGATCCGAAATATCAAGTTTTAAATTGTTCATTTTTGTTAGATTTGCGAAATATCAAGTTTTAAATTAGTCATTTTTGTTAGATTTACGAAATATCAAGTTTTAAATTGGTCATTTTTGTTAGATTTACGAAATATCAAGTTTTAAATTGGTCATTTGTGTTACAGTTACGTTGTCCCCACGTCTACCAGCTAAACTGCTGTTTTTGAATATATGAAACGTATTCACAATAGCAGTGTACATCACGAAATTATAAAAAAATATCACAGCTATGTAGACTATTCTAGTTTACGAGTAATATTTTATGACTTGTAGTCGAGTCTGTAAAAAGTTCATAGACACTTCATAAAATGAATTAAATAAACTACAAAAATAACTTTTAAAATGTATATTTATTGTCTATAAAACTAAATAAGACATTATATTTAAACATTTATGTGGTGAGAAATAGTATTAATGTTTAATACAAATAAAATGCATGCTTAAACGTTTAAGCGTACACGGAACAATAATAGAGCTAGTTACCACAGTGATAACAGTCATCCTTAACACTTTATTTCAATATATAGCGCATTGTATACTGAAAAAACAATTGAATCCTATGCGACTACAGACAAAGTTATTTAAACTTTTGAACAAATTTGCTCTCTCAAAATTTATTTTACACAACACACTATCCCTATGTTACCTATGTTACACCTATGTTACAACTCCGGTTTAACAAAAATCATGAGGATGTGGCCTAACGTATCTTTAAAAAAACCAGCATAACCAAAGAAGGTAATTGAATATATTTGGCGTTAATTTTGTAGAAATTCATTATTCACAATTAAATGAAACTACGTGATGTAGTATTATTTCTACTTTCTTTAAGTTATTTACCACGACTTAGGTTTCGTTGTATTACAACACCTATTACCTATTCTTTACCACGACTTAGGTTACGTTGTATTACAACGGCTATTAGCAAAGTGGTAAAGAACTTAAAGAAAGTAGAAATAATACTACATCACGTAGTTTCATTTAACTGCAAAGAAGGTAAATTAAAACAAGAACTTAACCGTTCTTATTCTTCACAAAACGATCACACACAAATAAGTAATACTCAATATATTCTTACTTAGCAACACGTCGTTCCTTATACAGTTCATCTTCAAAAGGAGTTTAATGTACTTGTAATACACTGTTGACGTCGTATAATGTCATTAAAAATAGCCCAATTAACCTACTGCTGTCACTTGCAAAGCACTTACTTAACGGCTTTACAAAACGAAAAGAAGCTCGACTATGATCGCTGTTTATCATTCGACTTTGCGGAGAACGTATCGTAGCATAAACACGAAGCAAACGTGACTGCATTCAATGCAGTGCAAATCGACGAGCTCTTTATACAGTCGTCTGTGTAAGGGGGCGACAAGAGGACACGGCGCATCGTAATGAGCGTCGCCCGCTGCACCCATCTCTCATTTATCCTTTTGAATAAGCCAACCGAATCGTGCACGAGGTTGTAACTGTTGAGGTTTGTTAACTTTCATCATAACAAAATATTGCGTATTATTTTTATTTATTAAAAAAAACTCTACATCCAACTTACAGGTTTATCAAAAGCGAAGGACATAAAAAAAAACAATTTATTTTAAAGAGTAATATAAACAGTAATTTATAAGACCGGAAAAAATGTATAAATTCAACTTAAACATTTTACATTTAGAAGTCAGCAAATATTGATAAATGAATTATCAATCGTTAACTGTGCAGGAAACTATATAATCGCATCTTTAAAGCGGTCAGTAGAGTAGAAAAATTATCAATGTTCGAACACTGCAATACTCAAGATGGGCAAAATAAACTATGGCTTTGTCCTCTCAGGCGATAGCAGGACAGTAGATCTTTTAAACCGTTTCTAAAAAATTCAACTGTCAAAATTACCATTTCAACTAAAATAAATTTAAATTATTTTATAGACACACTTCAAATACACCCAGTTTAATGTATAAATTATTATATTCTTGTTACTATCACTATAATAAACCATTACCAAATCAAAAACTGAGTATTTGTCGACATAATCAGTTAGTATATGAAAAAAATCATGATTCAAAGTAATTCACATCGGAAATGCAGGGAATTATATCCGACCTAGGTGTTACAAAATCTTTAATAAACAAATAAGTTTAGTAGCCGCACATTTCTTTATACAAAAATCTATTCAACTTTTTTTTATTTTCACCAACAAAAGTATGCCACTTACTTCATACACAGACTAGATGACTGCATTCGTTCCGAGGATACTAAGGATTCGAGAGTTAAATAAAATCACAATACACTCAATGTATTGTAAATCATCTAAATCGTAATAAATCGTAATAATCGTAAATAGTTGTAAATCGAGAATATCACATGACAAATCTTAGCACTCTATGCCTTCTCACAGATTTCTGTGGCATTGTTGTGAAATGCGAGATGGTTATCCATAATTACGCCGAGATTCCGCATGGATCCTTTCAAGCCTAATTCTATTTAGGTCATAACTGAATACGTCACCATTGCTCACATTTACTAACATTAAAATGTAACTTATTGCTCTAACTCCATTGTAAGCTGTGTCGATGTCACTTTGGAATAATCTCAAAATTAGGATGGTTTTCTACCCCTAATTGTAGTTTCAAATAAACGCCAGACAGCAGACATTGAAAGCTTTGATATTATACTAATTAATGTTGATATAATAAGTAAAATATTATTGATATAACCATTTGAACTAATATCCTCAACTGCCCGACGTATCACAACGGCATATATCTCGTTTTAATACATTAGACTACACAAACATTTCTAATACAACTAACAAATCTAACTTAACTGAATATCAGGTAGTAATAAAAAACCAAGGTATCACTATATTTTCCAAGAAAAGTTTTAAAATTTTGCACATTTTTCCTAGGGAAATAAAGATTAGCCGGATTTCGAAAATATAAGATGCGCAGATATCATTTTTATATCAATAATAGTAATGTCAATTTTTCGGTTTCGTAGGAAAACAAAGAACTTTTCCAATTTCGTTTTGTATCCAGCCGTCTCTCTGTCACAGCCTCCACATTTTTTACAATTAGCCAGAATTTTTTTTAAATATGACTGTAAATACGTGACAAAAAATTTAAAAAAACAATTGAATGCACCTTCCGTACATGTAACGAGGTAATAACTTTTTTCGCCCCGTTGAACGGAATGTCATTACAGAGGTCTTTCAAAATAAAATAAAAATTTTATTTAACATTTTTCACTTTTAAATCCGGTTTAGGAAATATTAAACTTCAAAACAAAAATGGAACTTCCAATTAAAATAACGTCCACTAAATTGCATAAAAAATTTAAAAAACATAGACAACTACAGAATTCTATTTGTGCATGTGTCAACTACTTTTACAGGATATCATTACTCAAAAATATGAATAAAACCCGGACATAAAGATGATAGGACAGTAAAATCTCATCATAAGAATACTTCAATATCATATGAAGTATTAATGGAATACCTCGAAGATAATAATAGCAAAGCATAATCAATAGCAAAGCATTTGATAAATACTGTTAATAACAATGCAGCAAAAGAGAATATTTCAAATTTTAGAAATTCTATGCATATTAATAAAAATTATGTACAAATGGCAATTAGAATCCTATTATCATATAAATAACGCCTACTAATGAACAAGTTGCGAAAAAAATATACTTTCAAGCTCAAATCAAGGATTTCGTTTATAAAAAATGTCGGTATTTTGCCATAAAAGTTAACACAACGTGACATAACATCTATCTAAACTTCACATTGTATAAATGTACTTCTATCTTTAATTCATTCATTAATTCTGTGGTGGAATAATTTAAATCTGGAAATTTTATTTTCCACAAAACCGCGCAGAAAATTTATTCGAATGGAATACAAGTCTAGAATTGCGCATTTTATCATCGCTTTATCTGGACCAAACCTCCGGGACTCGTTTTGTACGACGAACGCAAACCAGTTTCCCGATAGTTGTCGACTTCTGACGCAAAACTACTGCCTCATATTTTTGTTAATTCACGGTTTTTCGTCCTCTGCACCGTGTAAATTTGATAACGCGAGCTGTAGTTCCATTTGGTTATTAAATAATAAAATATGGAGCGAGTTTGAACCATATTTTACATTTAAATTCCTCTACGATGTGTTGCAATGGCAGTCTAAAGGGACTTGATTTTTTTTTCTTTTTATAACATATTAATATTCGCATTTCCAGAAATATTACTATGTTTTATTTTATTGCTATGTTTCTTATTTAACAACTTTCAACGGTTGCGCGAACGGTTTACCAAAACTCATATTATATTCATTAATTAATGATTTATATACGACTGCGAAAACTAATTCAATGCAACTGCATAAAGCCAAACAAAATTGAAATGCCTGTCAATGGTTTCTAATATTTGAGATATAATCACTAACCTTTTGTTTACACGACGGTTAAGCAATTTTACAATATCTACATTTCTTGTCTATCTTTATGAACTGATTTAACTCTAAAACAAATTCAGCGGTAAAATTAACACAATTTTATAGGTTGTATTTCAGTTCTATTATGATATCTACAACGGTTCCAAATTTAAACTCCTCGAATCAACGCTTGTGACTTAAACACTGATATAACGAGAGTTATTACCAATGAATAAGGTAATGACATATTTTACTTAAAACACTCAAGGTGATCCAGATACGATCAGAAATACCTACTCATGATGCCCTGTAAACTTAACAGTCTCTACAGAATAGACATCATAATAACAATTCTGCATCTATCTTCGAAAATTCCCAAAATAATGTAACAAGGTACCTATCTACTGACTTCTAAATGTAAAATGTTGCGCAAAGCCCCAGTACAGCTTATTAAGTCTATTGTTGAAACTTAGTTATTGAAACAACTGCGTATTATTCATCCAAAAATCCTCAAATGAATTTAACAACGTATCTGTCCACAAAAGTCTTAACGTAAAATGTTCCGCAAGACTCCATTACAGCTTAAAACAAATGAGTCTCATTCAATTTATTAATATTATTATCTTTAATAACTTAAAATTATTATAAAGTTATTTTATACTCCCTAAATATACCTACCGGTTATACTCCCTAAATATACCTACCGGTGTAAATATACTTCTGTTATTATACCTCCGTCAATAAAGTCAACTATAAAAGACCATAAAATGCCTCCTTAAGTTTCTATATTGCCAAATATCTACATACAATTGAGTATTTGACTAAATTTGTTTTATTTTATTTATCATAATTTCAAGGTACAAGCTGATGAAGAGTGAAAAAATGTTTAAATAATCTTAAAAATTGACCGAGTTATAAAAAACTAAAATTTAACCTTTAGACAAAGACGACAATACTGTGTCGTGAGGTCATTTTTAATATTGCACATTATATACTACAAGAGGAAAAGAGACAGGGATATACCCAACTCTATCCGTATCTTCAAATTTAGAAGCCTATAACTGGCTTATTTTTCAATAAAATTTTGAATTTTTTTCAAGACTGGTTTTTAATTAACTTATATTTCACGGTATTGTACCAAAAATATCAAAATTTAGAATAAGTCAACCACCGGATTAATAGAAATGTTTTTAAATTAGTATTTGAAACTAACATATTAATATGATTTGTCTTCATTTAGCCTCACTATGAATATTTGGCTTAGGTATTTTTAAGAGTTTGCGTACTGTATTTCTAGTGTATAAAAATGTAGCACATATGGCTGTTAACGATACTACAGCCTAAAGCGTATTTAAATAAGTAAACCCATTTTGTTTTCATTTATCTCAAATTATACTGACTGAATAAAAACAATTTCAATTAGAATTAATCGCAAAGGATCAATTCGACCTAATAATTCCCGTCTTGTTTGTATCAACACACTGTACACTCTTGTTTATATGGTTTCAACGAATAAGTAATTAAGAAATATCACGCGGGCTGTTTTTTTTAGATCAAATCACTGTGATAAACGGTACTAATTATAATGGAAATAAACTAACTCCCCATTTGATTTGATTGTGATCCCACAAACCATTGCAAATGACCATCGGGACTCGCATATTAATTATAGTTGTTACAACGAATGTTCCGCAAGACAGTTTAATAACAATAGATGCAGGCAATAATTCTGCCGATAACGACGACAATATGATATAAAACCTATTTTCGTTTTATGTTATATATAGCATAGTCTAAAAGTATATTCGTTTTATATTATCCAAGTATAATCTAAAAGTCAAATCAAGTCAGAGTCAGAATTATATCAAAAAGTTATTATTATTGCTATTTTCAGAGTCTCTCAGTTGTACCTCAAAAGTAAAAAAAAACGGCGTCCTTATAATCCCTCTTTATCGGTCACAGTCGTTTTCCTCAGAAAACGATCGACACGGAAACTTATAATTCAGCATACAATTATAATTAACATGAATATTTTATTTAGAATTAATTATAATATTTGCAAATGGTTTAAAATAAATATTTTGTATTTTTAAATAGTTAAACCATCATATGTACCTATCAAGTGTACCCCCTACGAACGAAAGCTCATAGCGTAAGTTCTACTCGTAGTTGATAGGTTTAATTTTTATTATTTGTATTGGGAATTGCTGATCTTACTAGTAGTGAGCTGCGTTTGGAAAAACATTTTCAACGATATTGGATTTACACTATCATCGATTCTGTGTTTGGATTGGCAAGCCAAGGAATACAAAAATAAATTGAATACTTAAAGTATTAAAAGCCCAAAATAGAAGGATTCGGGCCTATCTACCGATACCTCGTGTACAAAACTCTAAAAAAACGAACATAAACAACCCCTGAGAAATAAAACAAATGGTAACCATCCAACCTTATCCACATTCAGAATTCAATCCAGAAATTTACAAAGGTGATTGTATGGTCGTTGAACAGAATATCAAATTGAATGAGATACAGGATCGCTCTGAGTGCCAATGTAGAGTAAATATTTGTTACTTTTGTAGTACATTCAGATATATCTGCATTAAATTGAGTTTGAACTTATTGACATTTACATATAAACTTAAGCTTAAGAAAATTATGGAACACTTGAAATATGCGTGCTTTTTTCGGAAAAAATAAAATCGTGTGTATCATATCTAATAATAGATCTACACTACCGCTCATGAACCAAGCTCTAGGCTTACATAAGTGACACAATGGCAGAGAATGTTTTCGTAATATTTAAATTTTTATCATGCAGTTCGTGAACTTTATAAACGTATGGTTTATTTATACATTATACACAAATAAACATAAAAACAATTGTCTTTTTCCAATATGTACTTGAGAATTGTCTTTAGGAAAAATTTTTTAAAATTTTTACAATTACCCTGAAAAACATTAAATATTTTTTACATACGTCATAGATGTAAACGATTGTTTCAACGGTTCGTTCTTAATACTTAAGTACAAAATTGATACAATTTTGAATGGTATGTCTTAATAAAATTATGAATATTTTAATGAAACTATTCGCCATAAGCCTGTAATGTTACAGGCTGTTATCGATCATACCCTTTATTTTACAACCTTTTTAAGTATTGTTTTCTCTAAGATATTTCAAATTTGCATGTACCTACCACATATTGTAAAACTCTTTCGGTATCCTATATTTTGAAAGAAGTGGGAAACCGTACTTCGCCTAATATCTCTATATTCCGAAAGGCCACCATCCGAAAGGCCTTACATTATTTACTTTGTTCTCTAGTTTTGCTGTTCATTAGGTGCAATAAAAGGTATTACAAAGGACTGAGCATCCCGAAAGCTAGCCAAGTAGCCGCCCCACCATGATAGTTTAGGAGATTTTAGCCAATAGGATAATTTTATTTTAAGCAGCTACGTTTTTTTGTAAATCTGACAAAAATTGTAAACGACAGTTCGGTCTTGGCAGCCAAACAGTTGACACCATTTTAATAAACATCACATATTCAAAATCTGTGTCAAATAATTAATTTTTTTGTGAGCGTCTTAATATAATAACTTGCAAGTGTTGTAACAGTCTAATATCGAGCCAATGTATATATATATATATATATATATATATATATATATATATATATATATATATATATATAAAAGTATTCAACCAGCGACACAACGAAATGAAAAAATATACTAGCACTTTATTGAAATATAATAGAAATGTTATAACTCTTTGTAATGATGCATCTAAAGTTAATTATTGTTATTATGAAACATCTCGATACCTATTTACGTATTACGATTTTTTAATGAGTGCAAAAAGTTGATAATAACGTTTAAGATCTTGCTAAAACACCGTGACCAAAATAACAATTTCAAATTTTACTTGGTCCTGTGTATTAATTTAGCAACTAAAAACCCCGCCATATCAGTTCAATACTGTTAGCTCAACTCATATGACATGAGTTGATACTGAATATTTTTACACTTATTTCAAAAGTATGAAGTTTTGTTCTATTTCACTTGGAAAGTATGAGAGTAGCTCTGACAGGTATCTTGAATTTTACCCCGATTTGCTTCAAGAAGGCTTTTAAAGTTTTCTAAATCACCTATATAAGTATTATCGCAGAATCCAAAATTCCCTTTTTGAATCTTTAAAACGAACAAATACTTGCCTCTACCATACGAGACTAAACTTACACCCATCGTTTTGCTTATATGATGTATTGGTTCGCTTATTTAATTATAATGTAATTTAACACTCATTTTAATTAAAAAACGGTAAAATGTGACGTAAAGTTTTTAGTAATTTTAACCTAAATTCTTCGGCTATTTGTTGTGAATGAAATAAAAATTTTACAACTTTAACGTGGCGTCCATAATAATATTTCATATAAATCTAACAATGCGCCACATAAATCGATGCAAATCTATATTTATTTGTGTCGATTTCCCGGAGATGGTGTCGATTTCCCTACAGACCTTAATACCACCATTATATATATTTTCAACAAGTAAACGAGATCACCGTATAAACGTCTAGGAGAAAAAAATTACATATAAATCGGCGCATTTATTCAATAGTTATGCCTGAACAAACGAGAAATTATATTCAATTAAACACAATTAACAAATTTTATGAACAAAACCACAGTTTAAGTAAAGAATCCTAACAAAAAAGTCCCACCTAAGAAAAACTTACAATTAAATGAAACTACGCGATGTAATATTATTTCTACTTTCTTTAAGTTCTTTACAACGACCTAGATTTCGTTGTATTACATCTTCAGGTGGGCTAATTCAGTTGTAATATAACGAAACCTTAGTCGTGGTAAAGAATTCAAAGAAAGTAGACATAATACTACATCACATAGTTTTATTTAATTGTGAATAATGAATTTCTACAAAATTAACGCCAAATATATTCAATATTAGAAAAAATTACTGCAACTAATTTAAGAAAAAATTATCACCTGAAATTATTCTTAAAATTCAGAGTATGCTTATGTTTTAAATTTGATACATTCTGTTCAAGATATTTTCATTAATACGGCGAACGCCATTAAGGTACATTACAACGTATTAATTATACCGAAGCCAACATGTAAAGAATAAACAAAGAACCTTTTCATTTCTACGTTGTTTCAAAGGATGTAGTGTTTTTCCTGAATAGCGAATTGCTGCTAGGATTGTTTTACAGTTAAACAATGCGGTCGTAATAATTACGAGAGCTACTGTAATGTTTCGCCAGTTGTACGTATCAACACAATGGAATTGAAAGATCGCGGTTCTGGCACCCGACGAAGTTGGAACCCGCGGTCTTGAACCTTGAATGTTGGCTGATATTTGTATTTACCTTTACTTCTATACCAACATGTGCTAGTAACAAAGTTATACATTATGTGTGAACTTTGAAGGGTTTCGCTTGTTTGTAATTAATTGGGCACAATGTACTGGAAATGATTTAGCGTTTTATAAAATTTGCTATTTGCTTTGTTGAGTAATTGTTATTTGTAAGTGTAAACAAAGGAACGCATTGTCAAAGTACTTATGTCAAATAACAGCTTAATAATAATTATAATAATATTATTATTATATATATATTATTATAATAATATTATTATAATTAAATATAATAATATTATACTTATAATCTAATACAGCTTCCATTGGAATTATAATCCAGAGAATATACAAATACACAATAATATCGCATGTTATTTTACACTATTCCCGATGCCCCCATAAAGCGGTGGAGCCTCTTAATTGGTGTCGCAGCAAAATTTCCAAAATGGAAAACTTGTGAAATCTATTCGGCGTCCGTTCCTCACTCCGTCTGTCACAAGCGATTTTCTGGAAAACTGTTCTGCGCAGAAATTTTAAATTGAATTTTTCACGCTTCTATAAAAAATTGAGTTTTAGTTCAAGTGTTATTTGGGAAATAAAAAGAAAAACAAAAGTATAAAATGAAAACCTATTTATGCAACTATTAATATGAAAATATACATTCTTTCATGAATTTGTTTAAACATATTTCTGGAACACACTTAAAAATTGCTATTAGTATGGGGACCCTTAAACTAATAGCAATTTTTAAGTGTGACCTCGGGAAAAAATTATTAACATTGATAATTACATATAGATTGAAGAAAAGTTACAAGAATTGAAAAATTCTAGCGCGATAAATTGACACAACTAATTCAATTCTTTATTTCCTTACAATTGATGAATCATTAGTTTTAGGGAAAAAGTTTTTACTAATAATAATTTAAATGGATGACACGGAACACTAATTGTGCATATATAGCTTGCACGTTACCAATTTTTTTAAACTATTTTTCCAGACATCTTAAAATGATTTAAATTGTGTTGTAAGAGCTAAATATTTATGAATATTAAAAAAAAGGATTGTGATGACATTATCTACGTGAAAAATTGGCCAATTTATTTTTGCCTTAACTAAATATATTAACAGGACCTTCGCGATTACCTTCCCTATTTAAAGAATCAACACCTACGATAATAAAATTCCGATAGACACGAATGCAAAAATGAAACATAGATAAACTTACCGTTTCAAAATTAAAATGATTGTCTAGGTATATGATGAGAAATATTTACAAAATCTTGTTTGAACTGACCAGGTATTTGTGTTGGTGTCAATTTTCTGTAAGGATGCTGTTAACAAGAATTATTATTTCATCGTTACTGCAAAAGTAAAGCGAACACAGAGGAAGCAATACCTTTTAAAAACATTTACAATCAGACTTGATCGTGAGAGCTTGATTTAGTCACTAGAAAATAGATAAAAATTTATATTTATTGTCTCTCTATAATAATAGACTCTGATAAAGATATACATTGAAAAAAATATATAAAGAAGACTTCATAAAATATAATGAATGAAATTTAATATATATAATATGACTTGTATATCTACAAGTTATATTACTTATATAAGAGCATACAAGCGCGCAGGAAAACTGTACCCGCGAAAGAAGTAAAAATACTTCGGCAGAATCGTTCGATGTGTCTGGAACATTAATGTTTAATCCAACGCGTAGGGCAGTAGGGTATAGACGGAGATACTTTTTATTTAACGAATTATTTTATAAATTAATTAATAAGTTAGTTATACTAGTCAAATTTACAGATTGTTCTGATTAAACATATCAAAATACGAAATTATGAAAATGCTATTCAATAAAATAAATCACAACATTGATTATTAAATAACAAGTGAATCAGTGTTTTCTTTGTCTTCAATTAATTTTTACGCCAAAATTACTATAATTAGTCCAAAATATATTAAATGTGATGTTTTAAATAGTATCAGTAATAAGAAGATAATTTTAATTTTCGATGCTCGTGGCTCTAAATTGTTTGAACATATTTTATAAATTATACGAATTTTAGTAGTAGGTAAAAATTTTGTTTTTCATTTCGCCATACCATTGCTTCATTAAATATTTGTAATCAGTGAGAACTCAGTACCCGTTGAGTATGAGAAATAAATCTGGTAAAATAATTTCCTCTCCATGAATTCTCTGTTGGGCTGAGGAAAATTACAATAAAATTAACAAACATATTCAAGTAATACTCTTAATTGATCATATCAATCTAATGATTTATATTAAACCTTAACTGTGGGTTCTGACGTTGAATTTTATTCATTCCAAAAAAATCGCGTAGCAAAAATAACAGACGATTTTTTTAATCAAGCGTAATTTAAATCAAAATATCAATATGACGAAATTGTAAATCGAAGCTATATTAGAAATACGAATGTTTAATACAAAAACTCCCGATATTTAATAATAAAACAGTAATTAATCTATTATAATGTCGGCATTGACAAATTTCTAAGAAGCTGCAACTAACAACTATCACAGTTACAACTAACAAGTAGACGCAAAAGTACCATTGGAAACATTTTCATCTTAGACTTCGCTCAGTAAATAATTCAGAATTCTAATGGAGTCGACTTGTTTATCTCCATTATTTTCGAAAATTACATAAAACCCAAAACAGCAGAGTGCTATACACACTTATAGCACAATATGTTCAACACACATGACTACAGCACATACCGTCTACCGTCTAGATTCACTCGTATTATTCAAAAGACATTATAATTTCTCAACGTAGAAACTCAAACAGATGACATACATAACTGTAAATAACAGCGTCTGGTGGAATGTCAACATTCTTAATAACATCCATAGTCCTAATCTCTGATTTTTTTTCTAGAGTTTATGTCTTTATAAAAAATAAATTTAAATACAACATGTGTGATGTTGCATTTCAAGTTCATGAAATGCAGGTATGAATATGAGAACAACCGTTACTGCATGAAGCAAATTTGAATATGAAACTATGACATTAGAACAAGCACTACTGCGCGAAGCAAGAATGAATGTGCACGTATCGATATGAGGTATACCATTCCTGCACGTGCATCTGAAAATATGAATTTGAGATCACCTGTCACTACATGAAGCAAGTATGAATATGAGATCAACCATCGCTGCGTGAAGCAACTAGAAATATGAAAGTATGAATATGAGAGAAACCATTACTTCTTGAAGTAGATATGAATGTGCAAGTATGAATATGAGATCGAATATTACCACATGAAACTAGTATACCTATGCAGGTTTAAATACGAGACTAATCATCATTATATGAAGTAAATATGAATATACAAGTATGAATGTGAAATCAACCATCACCGCCATCTTTAGAAACTTAAACGATAGAAACGGGATTGATTTTTCATCACGCGAAGTGACCCATGAAAGTTGTAATACCACAAAGTTTCTGCCACCTAAAATATTCGTTTTTTATCTCCACTCTCCTAGAAGCTCCTTCAATATGATACCTTCACCTCAAAAAAATTTAAAAAAATATTTCAACGACTCGTTCAAAATATTGTAATTTTTATGTTATTGGCAAAACAATATGAAGTATAAATATGAGATCAATCATTACCCTAATAGCTAAGCACATTTATTTCTTATTTTTGTATCCTATACATGCTTCAATTATTTTGGATACGGTATATATTCATCTCTATATAGCCCTTGAAATGTAATCCAAATTTCATAAATTTTAACCTTTTTGGAGGTAAATATAATAATGGCTCGTTACGTAACACCTGACATTTAGTATTTCTTCATCAGTCATTGTGATTATGACTATCTGGTTAGTAAGAATGGCAAGTTTATATTCGTCTTGGTACAGTATATAAATGAAGACAAATTGATTCGGAGTTAAAAATTAAATGAATTCCCATCTGTAATTGAACCGCCATAAAAAAAATAATACTCTTATTAGCGATCTAAATTATTGAGACAATCTTTTGAATGAAATTTTTGCCAAAAATATATCTTGTACGCTTTGTCAAATTCTTTTCTATATTTATTTCGATCTAAATATTATTATTTCAATTTCCATATTCAATTTATATTCAACATTATTACAAATTATAAAAAAATCTACTATTCCTAAAATACAGAAAAGCGATAAAATTAAATTGTACAGTTACGTTTTTTAATAATTACTCTTATGATATACCGTAATTAACACGTCTTATTATGTAAATACTCGAACACGACGGAGAAGCCATTCTAACGTCGCGATTTCCTCATACAATTACGTTCTTCCTATTATTAATGTCTCATTTAATTAAGATTTCAAAATGAGCTTTTACGAAATGAAACCTATTCAGAAATATGACAAATAATTTGTAAGCAGACGTATAATTTCAGCCCACGAACCAAATTACACATTCATCACGCCCTGCCCGCGCTCAAGTTGCCACTCTCTCTCGTGAACATTTTGAAAACGATGTAATTACACACCAACACATTCGTCGCCCTCGACTAAGCACTCGACTATGAAACTCGGCGCCGGTGTTATGTTTAGTTCCCGGTGAGGCTGCCCTGGTCCAATTTCGCTCGGGTCATTCCTGTCAAGTTGCCAAGCGACGCGGCGCTCTATTTTTAAATCCATATTTATGGCGGCCTAAGCGAGAGCGCAGAACGCGCTCGGCATAGCTACAACCCGTTTCTGGCGCTGAAATGGGCCTCGGCTCCACTCGTAATCGTATAGAAGACTTGTAAACGGATACCGTCACATAACATTGAACTTGAAAAGCCAGTGAATGCGGAATAAGAAGACCGAGGGCGTTATCAATATTCAAAATGCGATTTCATTATGTAAATTATACGCCGTAGATAGTTAAGACTGAAATTAAAGCGGCGGATTTGGAGGCGCACCTTTAATTTGAAGTCGTTAATGTGAAATATTTTAGACTAATTAGTAACGATTAGTGAAATATGCTTTTTAATATCGTACGCCTTGCGATCGCTATTTGCGATGCTGTTTTCGTTATCATTGCGCTTGCTAAGTTTACGATACACTGCTTATTACTGTACTTAAGCATAAAATTATACGATGTTTTCTAAGAAATCGTCTTTTAACTTGCATTAATATTTTCTTTCGTTACAAAGAGACACCTATACCACATTACTTATATAACTTGTTTTATTATTGTCGTTTTTAAGTTTCTCTTTAATGACACTCAATATCGTACATGTCTGTTGTTTTAAGAAGATGACTAAGAAATAATGGACAATAATTCAAGCTTTCTTTTATTGTAACTTTCGTTAACTCAAAATAACTATTATATCTTTTCGGTTGATATTAAAATATATAATCCCACTAAATGCGTTATTGAGAAAAATGAGCAAATTCTCGTTATACTATGGCTTTTATATGAATTTTTTTCAAGGTGATACAAATATTAGATTTGAACTAGGCAATTTTTATTTTGTTTTAAAAGCTTTTTTGAGATTACCACCATTATGAGACCATTATGAGAATTTACCTGGTTCATATCTAAATATTGTATTACTTCAAAAAAAAATTTAAAAAGACTTTTAACCATACGTTACATTGCAAGTTCTGTACGAAAAAGTACTTCAAATTTGACATTTCTTTATATTTCAATGATCTTTTGACTAAACGATAGTTCAAAGAAAACTAGGCATTTTCCATATTAAAGCTTTAGGTGATTTCTTTTTTAGATCCGTAATTTGGTTTAGTATTTTGTTTGCTTTTTAACCAATACACATAACTGGAAACATTTAAAATTTTGAAAATACAAAATAAAGTTATAATATAAACCTTCATATATTCTAAGTAAATAACTAAGTTAATAACATACCCTTAAACAATTTTTTTTTCATTTAAAAACACGGGTTATATACCAATTTAAATCACTATTAACTTTTTATTTTTTTTTCTTCTCATCTTTACAACCCAAATTTCACAGGCTTATTTTATATTTTATTTATTTGTCAGCGTTTCTGAATATTATTATTTGTGTTCCATTATTGTTGACAATTATAATTATTGAATCAAAGTTAATGGGATAATGAATCAGTAAGTCAGTACCAAAATTAATGATTCTTGTGTCCATATCTAAGGATCTTCTAAGTTAGATTTATGAAGTTTGAAATTCTATGTTACCTTTTTATTTATTCTAGTACATGGCGTGAGTTCGTCCGGTACCTTTTTTAAGTTCTACTGTACGCTCACATTATTCTGAAAAAAAATTATAACTGAGAGAACAATCAAAGGGTAATATACGAAGTGGGTTCAAAAGATAAACGAAATGAGTTCAGACTCTATAAGGAAGATATTGACTAAAATTATATAAGACACAATCACAAATTAACCACTATTATATCAAATAAGTCTAGATTCCCTCTCACGTTAGAAAATGATACAGTTAGAAAAGTTGTTAGACTTGTATCTGCGATTTTTCAATGTTTATGAAAAACTAACAAAAAGCTAATTTCGTTTTTACATAGAAAAGAATGATATTTAAAAAAACATACGCGTTTAAGTATATAGAAAGTATAACATGACATTTTTAGAAATATTTGAATCAATCTAAAATTATCCACATCCAGGAAAATCAGGGAATTTCAAGTATAGACAAAAAAAACAGAGATAGTATTGAATGTGATGAAAGCTGGGCTATGATCGAGTATCCAGATACTTGCTGAAAAACTATGTGGGTCCTGATAAGATATTTTAACTTATGTAAGATTCCGATAAATAGTGGCCGAATAACGGGACGTTCGCATAAAAATACGCAGAGATCTTCTGCAAAAGTCAAATAACTACGGAAATTTATTAAAGCACATTTTTAATTGAATGTATGTCTACAATGTTGATACAAAAAATCAAATTTACTATATTAACACCAAAAGCAAAACCCAAAAACCCACAAAACGCAAAAACCTCAACCCAAAAAGACATTGTGCAATATAGTTATCTTATGATAATTCTGCTTAATTGTTTTTTAATATATAAGCTTAATCCATAGATACCATCACAAATATATTTCGACCGTTATGAAAAAGTTCACATAAAAATCGGCCACAATTATAGATAAAGAGGTTATATATTGTGCATTATGATGCACACGCCCGCACCGCTATAGCCATTCAGCAGAGCTTAGCAAAAAATGAGATTCTGCTAACTTCTCAACTACCGTATTCCTTCTATATTGCTCTGGTAGTCTTTAGACTCTTAACTTATTAAGGACTGGCCTTACGTTTTGGCAAACAAAATGAAATTATTACAAAATCACCGAAATAATTAAGGATGATGGCCTACAATTGCGCGAAAGAAGGTTTCGGGACTATCTGATGTATTAGAAGCACTGTATTCTATCAAAAGAGGCCTAAATATTTCGAAAGCGATTCACATAATTAGTCATATTGATTTATTATAATAAATTCATAAACTCATTCCAGACATTTTTGTCAACCTTTGTTTTCTTGAAATAAAGTCGTAACTCTAACCTGTAGCTAATACCATTTTCAAAGATTTCAAGCCAAGGAAAAAGCATTCATTTGACGCGCTGACGCGCTTGAAAGCTTGAAAATTGCTCTCGGTTACTACTTAATTTAAGTAGGAAGAGGAAAGTAACCTAATAGGCTTAGTACAACTTAGTAATATAATGTGCGTCGCTTAAGATATTTTGTCTGTACGACATTTACAAATGAACAACGGAGCCATAAAAAAATATTTGTGGACTGAATTTTACGTCTAATGATTCAAGGCTACAAACGAGTTTGACTGTAATGTACCATTTTATATTTTTCCCTAGATCTTAATGTCTTAAAGTCTCCAGCACGTATGGCTTTAATGTAAAATTATCTACACGATCGCCATTCCAAACAGACTGCGACGGACTTTCGACGACATTATATATAATATATGATAGCAATCAAAGCTATAGGTTACTTTTGGAAATACGAAATTTAGACTACGAATAGCGGTTGGTGCACAAATAATTGGTAAAATTATAACATATGTTCGCGCCAAGTTTTTGGAAAAAAACAGGAAAAGAAATGAATTAACAAAATTAGGATACTAACAAAAAACTTTTGTACCTTCTTCCCAATCAAATTGTTCAAAAACAATCAAATAATTTATATCCACAGAACCGACATTATTTTTTCTTTTTTTTTATATAAACATCAGTAAGAGCTGTAATTCAAACATTTTGCTTAAAAACTCTAAATGTGAAGAAAATGTTTGTACCTAGTGGGTTTTTTCTAAATATTTCCGCTCTCGTCTCATACTAATGTTTTGTTATAGAATTATATTTGTAGTTCGGCTATATTAATATAAAAAGGAGATAATAAAATTTAAAAAATGTATTTTAAATAACAATGCTGTCAACAAACTATCAGTGTAATCCGATTTTTATTTTATTAAAAGAAAATTGTTTATTTAAGAAAAAAACAGTAATACATAAAAACAAAGATCCTACTTCCTTAAATAATTTTAAAGATAATGATAACCCAACTATCAATGAATAGATATATATGTATAAACGCATGAACTTAGCTTTCTTCGTCCCCTATTTGGTTGTAGAAAAATACTTGGTTTGAACCCCTTCGGATTTTTTTGATACAAGAATAAATACCTTGAACACTGTAGGTGTTCCGCCGCATTGACAATAAAAAAAAAATAATTTGAAAAATGAAATTTGGCACTCAATGTTTTTCCTGTACTTATTTATTTTTGTTACGGATTTGGTGCCATTTATATTAATAATAAAACCTGTTAAGTAAGGTACAACTTCCAATATTATATTTCCGTATACACTTACGAACATATGAACATTTAAGCGTACATTTATTTATTTAAATGATTTACAAATATTAATATTCTTTTGGACACAACACATTTATATGCTGAAAGCAATATATTATAAATATATTGCTTTCAGCATATAAATGTATTGCTTATTATCTTTCACACGCATCATACGGTAAATATCTCAAAAACAATGAAATTTAGAATAATTTCTCTAATTTTCCAGTAAACTTTATATAAACTTCTTTACTTTCATCATTTTGATTACTGTTCTTTTCATAATTTTGACTACAGCAGCTTTGAAGGTGTGAAGACGGGATATTTTTACTAATATCTATAGTACTAAATGACGGAAAATTCTAAAATATAATTTTCAATCTTTGGCTAATAACTGGCCCTTCCAATTTATACTGTAAACTACATATAAAAGTATAATTTTAAACTGTAAAAGTTCCTTTTGACATATACAACGCTAAAAATGAAATAAAATAATTCTAGAATTAAGAATGTAGTACATTCAGTTACACTAATCAGTTTAATTTAGAAAGTTTGAATGAATAAATTCTACAACTATTTTTATTCCACAACACTGGCCGTACCTACTACGTCTAGTTCAACTCGTGGATCGACAGGTAAGAGCAAACAGTGCCAATATGGTACCGTGAACACATAAACACGGCTTGCATGTAAAATGTGAATTCAATATGCTTATCTGGCTTTGCGTATCGTAAGTGAGAAAAGTGCACGCGCGACTGTCTACGGAGCGCGCAGGCTGAATGCAAATCTACAACGGAGCTGAGTAGTGGAATGTTACTGGCGTACGCTTTTAGAAAATGAAAAATATAAGCGTGGACAAACCCGCCGGAGCTCGTTTATTTTAATTTGTTGGACCGAAGTCTAGTAAAAAAATTCAACGTCCACGTTTATTTGCATTTATAAGTCTCGTATTTAAAAATAGAATATTAAAGCCTTTTCCGCTCTTGTCTTCCATATTTTCCAGAAAAGAAAATTATGAAAACTGACAATTTTATGGATCTATAAATTAGTTAGTTTAATCATTTTAATTGTGGAACACTCTTAGATTAATTTAATAATGTAATTATATATATATATATATATATATATATATGTATATATATATATATATATATATATATATATGTATATATATATATATGTATATATATATATATGTATATATATATATATATATATATATATATATATATATATATATATATATATATATATATATATATATATATATATATATATATATATATATATATATATATATATATATATATATATATATATATATATATATATATATATATATATATATATATATATATATATATATCTAAAACATTAACAATACTTCTTTAAACTCTGATAAATACGAGTATAGTATTAAAAACAAGCATAACATTGAAAGCATTAAGCATACACTGCCCAGGGACTCGACAATTTTCATATAGTGTTATTTTTTTAATAAACTGTCTGCAACTAGTAAAGTTCTTGAAGGCATTCGCTTCCAGAATACAGTGAAGAACATGCTTAGAAAAAAAACTTACTATACAGTGAATGAAGCTTTTGTAGATAAATAAACATTTTACAGTTACAATCACTGCTGATTCCTATTATCATTGATACTATTACAATAACTTTTCAAATTTTACATTTTATCCACAATTAAATGAGACTACGTGAAGTAGTATTATTTCTACTTTCTTTGATTTCTTTACCACGACCTAGGTTTCGTTGTATTACATCTTCAGGTGGGCTATTAGCAAAGATTCAAAGTAGAAGAAAAAAGTTGTAATACAACGAAACCTAGGTCGTGGTAAAGAACTTAAAGAATGTAGAAATAATACTACATCACATTTAATTGTAAATAATGAATTTCCACAAAATTAACGCCAAAAATATTCAATATTAGCATTTTATGTTATTAATATTTTATAATTCTATTAGCGTTTATTTAATTTAGTACAAATGTTTATTATTCAGTGTTAATTGAATTATTGTTAAAATGTTTTATATGGCTTTTCTTTTAAATTCACCTGGCTTTTTCCTGATTCATACGATGGTGGTGTACCTAATTATTTATTCCGCTGCTCTTTATTTGTTTTTTTTTTGGATTTAGCTATATTTTTACATTTATTATGCCCCAATTTATATGATTCAGTGTACTTTATGTACCAATAAAGAAGATCCGTTTTATATTCTAGAAACATGGTCGACGTCTGTGATACCATCACTCTGTTCCTAATGGAGCTTGACTAGAAAAAATTCATATCATACGGAATGAGAATATAGTTTTTTTTTGTATATAAAGTTGCTAGCCTATGTTCACATTCTAACATCAGTTGGAATTTAATAGTAATAACGTATACTATAACTCACTGGCCATAAAGCTTTATGGACCAAGCGGGAAAGCAACTTCTAGCTGCCCCAAATTACTAAATTTACCATCAAATTGGACATATACTTTTATTTCTTTAGATTAAATAAGAACTCCTTCTATTACTTATTCATTTTAAACCACAATCAAAAAGTTATTAATGTATTATTAATTTTTATGCACGTTTTAAAAAAATGTATTGCAGTTGTTTCTCTTTAGGCCACTGTCACTAGAAAACTGTCTTCAAGTGTATGACGTCTTACACTGGAAGACAGTTTTCTAGTTGAATTTTTTTGTAAAAACTATTACAAATAATGTATCTTAAAGTTTCATATTTGATTACAAATAATAGAAATAAATCATAGATCTCAATTCCTTTGATTACATCATAACAAATATTGAACTTAAATTATTCACAAAAACTATTCATTCATTTTTCTTTTGAAACTAACGCATTACGTATTAAGCTGTACATACATTAAAAAACATTCCGCTACCATTATCTACATACTTTAAATTTAGTTTTTGCTTATTTTTCGTCTTTTTGATTGTCCTTTGCAATCTACGCAGAAACTTTTTAAATATTAAACAATGGGGATTGTCTGCTGAGCTACCCACGCCGGGTTAATTTCCCCCGTATGCTCTTATTCTTTATTACGTCTTTTTTCTATGCGGAAGAATCTATATATTTATTTTTGAATTTAACAAAAAAAATATTGAAAAAAAATTGAAAGAAAGAACTGTTACTATATTGTCACTACAACCAGCATGACACGTGCAACGTTAAAAGTTGCTGAGATTAAAATTAGCGCTGGAGGTTTAATAATTATAAGTATTAAATATTATAATGAAATCATTTTATCTTTCATTCCTTGTTTTGTAAATATCTTCTAAAATTAAAATATAAACATTATCATAATGATTCTACCATCCAAGTAATTCTTGCCTACAATCATTTGACTGACTAAAAACAAATTTTAATCCAATAAAAAATAGATGAAATTTTCGAAGTCTTGAAAAAATATAATTCATTCAACTGTTCCACAATGGTATATAAATATTATAGATAAATCATTTGAATAACAATATAAAAACAAGTAACGAACGGTAAATTAACCGTACGTTACTTGTTTTTTTATGTTATTACGAGTTACGTGAATTTCTATATATAAACGTTAATTGTAAAAAGTGAAATGTTATTACAAGACATATTTTTCTTACCCTTGCCGGCCGCGGGCGTTATGAAATATTTTCCGATGGGGAAATTTCGACCTACGCCTAACGAAATTTTTTACTCACCTCCGCTCTGTTTATTTGTATTCATTATAATATTTGAAACTCCATTTCGGCGTATATTTCAAAATGAAATAAAATGAGTCAGCAATTTAGGACGGAAACGCGATGAACTGCGCAGGGCACCTTCATAAAATGATCTAAAAACATCAATGCCAGTGTACATCATTTCTTTTCACTTATATTCCATCTAAAAGGTTATTTCGTTATGAAAAAATTCGCACCAAAATCTAATTAAACTTTATTAATACGTTTGGCATACTGATAATAACGTAAATATTGTTATTAACATAATAAGAATCAAACACAGCGAAATACTTCACAAAACATACTGTGTCCTTGATTTTCAAAAGCTCAGAATGCCTGTGTATAATTAAAAAATTAAGGGATGAACAAAAAATAATTGGCAAGAAATTAATCAATAAATTTACGAACTAAATAATTATGTGCAAACGTAACGATTATATAAAATAAGTCTTATAAATACTGATTTTTATTGGAAGTGTACTTAATATTAATCGAATGTTAAAAATAAATAAAGCTAGTGCTTTGTGAAGTTATTACGTTTAATTAATGAGGTAGTAACAACAAATAAATGGCAAGAAATTAATGAATAAATTTACTAACTAAAGAATTATGTGCAAACGTAACGATTATATAAAAAAGTCTTATAAATACTGATTTTTATTAGAAGTGTCCTTAATATTAATTGAATTTTAAAAATAAATAAAACAGTACTTTGTGTAGTTATTACGTTTAATTAATAAGGATGGTACGATAATAATAATAAATTAATCATAAATATTCTCATCTAAATTACAATTTTGTAAAAAGCAGGAATATGAAATAAAAAACATGAGTACAAGCTGTAATTATATATATAAAGTATATAAAATGTAAATAATTAACTTGACTATTATTCATTTACTTACTATTCAGCAATCTCTTCCAATCAACCACAACAATAAGTTTAGACAAATTGACTGGTGGACTGTAAAACATTGCAATATATAATAATAAATATAATACATAATAATAAATATAATGTAAAATAATAATTATAATACACTTCAAAAAGACCAAAAAATGAAAATACAAAATACTGATAAAGAGTTAGGGTGGAAAAAGCGCACTAGACATGCGCTCTTCTTTTTCCTTTTTTGGCGCAGGTTTAGGAGAGGTAGGAATTTTCTGCTCGATTTTAGAAAACATTTGTTTAGGATATCTTGCTGGTTTCGGAATCCAGTTGAATCCAAAGTTTCATTGCTTGGATAGTGATGGATTTTTCGTGAAACGTAGAGGTATATTTGGAAGTAAGGAGGGTGGTAAGCTTTCAGACATACCTCAAGACCGTGAGCGGATAAATATTTAAATTTGCTAATATGACAGTATGGGCTCTGAGGATTTTTTTATTATGAAAAAATAGCGTAAATAAGTGAACTTGGCGTCGATCGCGGATTTGAATCATTTAAAATATGACCTGTGGTCAGAAATATTATTATGTTATCACGCACAATATAAGGGAAAAATTAAAGTTTCGGAAATAAGCCGATCAGACAAATAGAAAACGAAATTTATTTATATTTATATTATTTTTAAGAAATTTTTAAACAATGGCAAAGACGTAAATATTTGTAATCTTAGAAATTAAATATGGTTACACTTCTCATATAAGAGCCGAAACCTGTAGGCTGTTGCATGTATATAGTTCTGATTATAAAAATTTCTGATCGCGTTGCCTTTCCTGATAATTATTTTCGTCAACTACTAATCTTATTTATTTATTTATGTACTTTACAGGCAACCAGATTATCAATCCGTCCCGTTCAACGAGCGAACAGGATTCGAACTCGAGCCCCCGCGGTGTGCCACATTTTGAAAACTGTAGGCCTTGTGTTCAACCTAACACACTACGACGGGCGATGACAATAATAATATTCAATCATTTTTAGTTTTTTTTCTAATGCAGTTATCACATCACCTGATTATCTAATTATATTAAATATAATTTTACTACATCTTAATTATAAAACCATGGCTTTAATCCCCGGAATTTATTTTTCTATTGTCTACTTACCAAACTAAACTCAAATTGAAGATGTTAAATTAAATTACCAACTCTTATTGAAACAAATAACATTTTATTAAATCTAAAAATTATACGAATTTGGAAAGTATATTATACACACACACACACATATATATATATATATATATATATATATATATATATATATATATATATATATAAATATATATATATACATATTGGTACACTGTAAAAGGCACCAATATGTGTGTACATATATGCTAAAAGTAGCGTGCACTCAACTACAGCGAACACCTCGCAAGCCGCGAGACAGACACTTTGAAACTTGTCGTCGCATGTGATGTCGAGGAAAACTTTCTGTTGTAGAAAACCAGCTCTTTGGATGAGCCCATAAAAGATGTAACTCGGTGCAACTTACTATGAACTCACTAGAGACGGAGAAAGTGAAAGCTTCTATGCAAGAGTCACCAAATAACTTTCGGCGCAATCAAATTATCCTAAGAGTCCGTATCAACTGATATCTACGATTGTTTCATCTACCTGATAATACTAATCCATATCGGGTTACCTTGCATATGTGTAAAAATTTTATTTTTAGAGGATCGTACCTCAAAAGGGTATACGAAACCCTTATAAGCTCACAAACATATCTGTCCGGTATAGTCGTTTTTCTCAGAAATCATTTGATGAAGAAACTTGAAATATGGCATCGTAATAAAACACATCACAACCCACAACAAAAATATTTATAGAAAACTTATAGGAAGATGAGAGGGATGGAAATTAGGTGTTCGGTTTTTTCATAATTCGATATATAATGTGTGACATCATTTGAAAGGGCTCATTGTAAAGTTCTCAAAAAAAAATTTATTAATAATTTGAAGTATTAAATCATCAAAATTATACTGAAAAATAAACGAAAAAATGTCTCGCTTCCCTCCGCTGCCCATTATTTCTGAAACTGCTGAACCTAAAATTATGAAAAAACAGAGTTTTAGAAGCTTACACAAAGGTTGTAGGAAAACTATAACAATGATTCGAAATGACATAGTTTTTGGGATATTCATGATAATATATATGCCCCGCTCTACTTATTTATATTAGGTATCATTAAATATTATGAGTACGTTTGGAAGTCTGTGGTAACGATGATTTTAAACTAATAAACTGATTTTCCTTAAAAAAAATGTGGCAAGGAATCCTCGATCAGCGACCAAGATTGGACGCACTTCATCCGCTTTGAATAAAATCAAAATAATAATAATCAATGAAACTAAATAGATGTTGGTAATTTAAATAAAAAAATGTAAATTAATCTTACAATTCTACTGAGCAGATTATTATCATGTAACCACCGGCATTTACGACATTCTAGAACAATTTGATCTGAACGTCTGCCAAGATATGCGTATTTACAAATTCTGCGGTCTAATAATATTTTGTTGAAATGGGTCATTGCCACCTTAATTATGTATGGTTGTCATAAATTAGTTTGATAATATAAATCCTTCAACATTATGTGCTAGATCGTGGGTTGAATGTTGTAATAGTAAATAATACAACTATTAAATAATGTAAAACTATATAAATAAATACAATTATGAAAGTGGGGCCCTCTAGTCCCATTGCATTGGTAAGATATAAAGGCACTATCGGAAACTATAACTCCTCTGTCTGTTGCCTTGAATCTGTAGGCATTTGCAATCATGATTTGTAACCTTAAAATGGAGTATGATACATCTATAGTAATGATTCAACGGTTTTTAGCAAAAAAGATACTTTCGAAAAATATATTTCTTGAAAAGTTAATTACACCTCTAAAAATTACATCTGCCGCTCAGTTCAAGCAAATGCCTTATATTGCCTTATAATGAATAAAACATTGGCGGGACGTAATTGATCTAGAAATTGAATTCGATTCGCCAATTCCTGATTCCTGAATTTTCGACGATTCCTGAATTTTCGTGGTCATTTGGTGGATGCAGCGAAAAAGTCGTTTGGAAGGTTTGGCGACGATATGGTCACTTCCTTTTTCTATTTCCTTTCAATTTTCTCTTGGGTATGCTGGATTACCATACATTCGCAGTATGAAGGTTTTTTTAATTAAATTTATTTACCGATTGTTAAGTGGAAGGATTGTATCCTAATAACTATTTGCGCTCTATTATGTCATCACCTTTTTGCTATACCGGCATTATGCTAGAACCGTGTTATATAGAAGTTCAATACTTTGCTACGATATACAATCGCTCAACCGCCTGATCGCGAATCCACCAGATTGTGACCTGTTTGTGATGAATGACAATATACTTGTTATTGTGTGTCACCCTTACATATCGTACACCTAATGTTATTAATATAATTATTTGTCCAGTCATGGTTATTGAAACCCAGACAAAAAAAAACTTCCATATCCAGAAACATATAGAGTACTAAAAGAATCTTAATCACCATTTCCTTTTATAGTTTCGACACATTCTAGTGAACAGAACGTAACTTTGTTTGTGAACAAAGTGTAAATTGAAAAAAGTGTGTTGTGTTAAAACACAACACACCCGTTTATATGGATCGCTGTAACTATTTTAGATATAAAAAAATTATTTTAGTTGCGGTTAAACCAAAACTGTTTTCATTTTCAATAATTGTTAAGATATATTATTACGATTTTATTCAGAACGCATAATTGAAAAAGGCAGGGCCGGAAACGCGGGGCGATAATAAATATAATTAAAAATATTATAATGGCATTCTGAAAGACCTATTCGTTGATGCCCCACTTGACGATGGTAAGCGAAAAATATATCTGAAATTTCGTAATCACAAAATATTTAATAATGACATAACTACCATACTCTGATATATAAATAAAAGACGGACGGACGGATATCATGAAATTAAAATGTTCATAGTTTGCTACGAAGCTCTAAAAAAAGTAATACTTAAATTTCTATTGGTATACAATTTCATTTAAAAATACCAAGCCTAATTAACTTCATTGACAAAAGTATCGATAAGTTGATTTAACACTAGCGTAATTGTATACACACATGACGACAAGTAAATATAAGAATGCAAGCATGTCGATAAGTAAATATAAGCATACAAGCATGTAGATAGTAAATACAAAATATTTAATAATGACATAACTACCACGCTGTGATATATAAATAAAAGACGGACGGAAAACATCATGAAATTAAAATGTTCCTAGTATGCTACGAAACTCTAAAAAGAGCAATACGTAAATTCCCAATGGCATACAATTTCATTTAAAAATACTAAGCCTAATTAATTTCATCGACAAAAGTATCGATAAATTGATTTAATACTAGTGTAAACGTACTCTAGCATGTCGATAAGTGCCGACTGCGTTGCAAAAAGTGATTCTAACCGTTTTTATTACGCTCTTACATTTATTCCTCTACTAGTATAATTAGTCTATGAAAAATACACATATACTAATTTCATGTATATGAATTATGATTGATAAGTTGTTCAGTCTTACTAGTTTTAAGCCCTTTCTAGATTTTTAATAGCTACTTTGGTATACAAGTATAAACGACGAGCGTATTCCGCAGACATTCAGTACATATTTACAAAATTAGAATATTGGAGAGTACATAGTGTTTCGTATTGAAGTAATTACAATTATTGTTTTTCATCATATAGCCTAACTTCGCTTTAACAAGAGTAAAAATATCGCGTATTTCTAAAAAACATGCTATCTAAATCATCGTTTCAGTTTTGCGGTAAACTTATAGATATTATTTTCTCCGTAATTTTAAATTTATCACTTTTGGAATTAGGAAAGAACTTTTTTGCGGACTCTTACTATTATATCTAGAACGGTCTTACGTGAAATTCTAAACATAGTTTTGAAAAGCTTATAGCTAAGTCTTTTTTTTTTAAAGACCAATAGTTAAAAAGAAATAATGCCAAACTTGTTCCCTTTAAAATTCTCATACTTATATTATTAGGTTATAGCTATATTAAGCGTCCAGTAAGCTAAATTACTGCACACACTTTAATTACCTACGTCAAAGGGTTACTGTGGAAACCAACTGTAATATACGCAATGACGGACTCATTCAGGACCCTATAAGAGCTAATATACAGGGCTCTAACCCACAAACAATCGTATTTCCCTTTTTTTAGATATCCTTCATCATCAGTATCTCTCGATCGGGTCCTGTAACCTATTTTAAAATAAGCTCAATAGAAAAGACTTTTTGAAGATTCTGGTTTACAAAACTCAACATTAAACTTTTAACATAAAAGTGAAGAAAAACATCAGCCATCTTTAAAACAGATTCACGTGACTGTCGTTGAACTTCAGCCCGAGACGCCATTAAAGAAAATGAACCGGTCACCTGACGCTCCGAGAAACTGGGCGGACGCGCAAATTCGAAAATCATCGTTCGAACCGAGGAGTGACAGTGACGCTGCTTCAAAACTCAGAGCGCTTCCATTAATCTGAGTTTAATACAAATTACCAACAATAAGTCGTCGCTACTAATCGCCGCTAATGGAGCATAGCTACCTTTATTACCACTCAGCCGGCAGCGGCCAGGCGTCACAGAAACAATTTATTATTATTGCAATCAATAATGAAACATTGCGCGTTGTCGCCGTAGCTACGCAGCTGTGAGGTACTCCATTTTGTACATAATGACGCGAGCACTCGACCCCACTTCGGCTGACTAATGAACCCGGCCCCAAATCATTTCGCATGACAAATTATTCGTACGCGAACACACATTAGTCGCACGACCTACTGTAAGGATCGGGCGGCACCTCTCGGGGCCGAGGGTCTGCTGATAATTTTATTACCGAAGTTTGATCTTGAACCTAAACAAGGGTGAGAAAGGCAGACGCTGTGCAATAAATCGTTCAGTTGGAATCAAAGATGACGAATAGAAATTTACGGATGTATGTAGAAGTAAAACATCGTAATTAATTTAATGCAAACTATCAACCTATACTTCGGCTCTATCATTTTTAACTAGCAGCATGGAAAATTAACATTATAACTAGGTAGCTTTTTCTATGAACATTGTTTCAAAATTAGTACCACATAAATATATTATTTATTTACAAATGTAAGGTGAGCATGAATGTTTTCCTACTTTAACTGAAATATCGTCCCAAGAATTAGGATCAAAATTATACCACTAATTATTATAGAAGTAATCGATAAAAAGAAATTAAAATAGAACTTTAAACCAGCCAAGTGCGTGTCTTGCTCATGCCACACGGTTACCTATCTACATTATAAATGATTATGAGCTTATATTTCTAGTTATGATTTTGCTTAAAACGTTTGTAAATTCAAAAGATCCGAAAATGATTTCTTATTTTCGGAAGTTCACCAATTCGTTTTTTCGTAAGTTGAAATAAATTTTATTGGAATTTTTATTAAAAAAAGGCAACTTATAATTCAAAAAGAAATAAAATATCATCCTATTTATACATATACCAAATTCATTAAACTAATAAAATCCGTCTCCTAAGGACTGAAAAATGCTAGCAAAATCGTTTGCATATTCATAGGAAAATATGTCATTTATTACACATATTCATGGGACAATGTCTCGTTCTTAACACGTATTTATAGAACATATCACGTTCATTACATATGGCCGTTCAAAAAACATTTTAGGCTGTCAGTAATTTGTATTTATTTAGAAAATTATAACATTTCTACAAAATATTTATATAATATGTATAAGATACACATTATGTCTACAAGTTACATGCTATACTGGTATTGTGCTGTATGGGCAAATATCTGAACAAATCTGATTTAAAATTAAAGTATTATTGAAAATTTCATGTAGTTTTGAAAGTAATTTTTTTTTCAGTAGATTAAATAGAATAAAGAGTAACAATAAAGAATAAAAAAAAAGATATAAAGAAACTGAAATAAATGGGAAGACGTATGAGAAATAGTTATGAGAATGGATTGGTATTATGTAACATTATTACAGCTTACGTATCAACGAACGGCTGAATGGCGTAGATCAGTGCTTAAACCGTGCTTAAACAATTAATAATAATATTAAGCTCAACAATATCGCATAGTTGGTTAACTAAAATGCGAAATCCTCTCTATTCACTTGCCATTTAAATACATCTGTTTTTACTGGATAACAACGCAATAACTTTACGCAAAATAGAACAATAGGGAAGGACATACCCGCAAGTACTTTATATATATTATCATTACCGAGGGAAGAAATGTAAACAAGGTATCGTTACCCGGTAACGCAAAGAAAATATAAATTTAACTGTGTTTTGAATTTAGGAGATACGTAATCTCATCCTACATAAATTACGTCAGGCACCGAATACGGATTGGTTACTATTAGAATTTGTTTAATTTCATGGTCACACGTAGCACGGTTCATTAATAGAATTTTGATTTCATTTAATGAATTATACATTCACCACTATTTTTTTTTTAATTACATAAGATATTGGTATTCTACTTACCTCAAATTAGCGACAGTATACATGTTAACAAAATATTTTTGTCTCAGAAATCTTTAAAATTTAAAAATGCAAACAATTATTATACGGCCTTTAAATAACAAGATTTCAAGTTATTTTATAAGCCGTATATCATGTGTGTTTCGAAAGTCATGTAAACAAAATATCTTTGATCTAACAAGATAAGGATAGCTTTATTGACTTATATTATTGTGATTAACAAATTATAGACATTCAGGCTAGTTTAAAGATAAACTACCTATTTTGTTGTTGAAAAAAAGAGATTTACTAACTTAATAATAAAAAAACAATAATCATCTTAAATAAAAAAATAACTGTTCTTGTATAAAAAATAAACTTGCAACTAATGACTTAACGAATTAACATCTTCAATTATACTTTTTGCGCGATGTTTATAAATTTGAAATTAAATTATATATACGAAGCTTTAGATCAAAACCGCCTTGTCAAAAGGGTACATTGTATAGAAAACTATTCATTACATGTCAATATTTTGATTCCACATAAAAACAAAAGGTAGCTGAGTTATTCAAGACTGTATTTTGTAACATTTCGTCTTTACACTGTTTTTTTTATTTTCTAAGCTTCCTTGCAGCCATTTTTGTATATTAGAACAGAACATTTTTGTTTATTATTTACCAAATGAACCAGAAGAAAGCTAAGTTCGTCGATTAAATACCTCCACAACCTTTGCATATTCGCTGTATTTTGCTTTTAAGGTGTCGCTTTTGTACAAACTTTTCTACAGCATAAAAGCTACACGATATAATATTAAAAATATATCCTCGTTATTGGCACAATTACCTACGAAAATATAGTAAAAATTATTCTATACAGACCATAAACTTATTTTAACTTCACGAGTGCCATTCGCTTACGCAACCTTCGATTCATATGTTTAGTTATGTTTGTACATGCATAACTTGATCCATCATGCTCCTCAAATATGCAGTAACATATGTATCGACCATTAAATGCTTAGATTTACTAGCTATCGTTATCTATTTCGGCTACTTGTTATGTTTATTTCTTCGGCATAAGCTGTAGTTATTGTAACCCAATATTATAAATTCTTGAACCGTGAACAGGCGAAAATTCGAATCGTCCCAAAAGCACTAGACCAGTACCCATCACTAGATTACAAATTCTGTTGCTATTCGGAAAGCGAACTAGAACTTTATAGCTTTCGAATTCAGAGTATTAGATATATTCAAAGGAAATCGATGTAATATAGAGAAAACGGGACGCCTGTTTCTATCCAACGCTGTTAGTCGATAAAATTAGAATATGTTTATTTACATTAACTATAGGCCAGTACCTATCATCACAGATGGTCGAATCTCACTTCATATTCTTAGGTACGTAAAGCATAAAAGATTATATTATTACAAAGATGTTAATACACTCAAATATATCATTACAAAGATATGACTTACACGTTGATTGATTTCAAATTATTATTCCATTTACCAATTGTGCCATCACCAGCAGATAAACTTTTGCAGATAACGGTATAATTCTAAATAAAAGATGAATAAGATAAGAAAAAAGTAATGAATGAATAGAGAAGCAAATATTAAATTAAACATACTCATAAATAGTTTCCCAGTGTCATCTGCTTGAACAACGGATTAGTGGAAAATGATATTTTCTTCAGGAAAAGTACAAAACCAAAGTCCCGATATAAACGTTATATAAAAGCTATGAAGATAGTACTTACTCTTCCCAAAAATATAAAACAATAAACTAAAGTGTTACTTATCGAAACCCTTCAATATTTTTTTTATATACAAATATTTCGAAAATTATTTATATGTACTCGTAGCTATTGTAGTATTTTATTTATTTATGTACTTATATGTATACAATCGATACATATGGCGGACTTATTATTACGAGAGCAATCTCTTACCGTCAACCAGTCCAGCCCGTTCGACGAGCGGCCAGAAATCGAACCCAGATCCCCAAGGTGCGCCGCGTCATCAAAGGCCGTATGCCTTGTGATTCTTCGTAAGAAAATATAACATTGGAAAAGTTTCACTTGAATAGGGAAAAAACCTTAAGTTACCGTTTAGATACACACATACATGGAGTGAAGTAGATGGTCAGACAAATATTAAATAAATATAGTTTGGTATATTCAACAAAAAAATAGTTAAATTATCTTATAACCATTTTTAAAAATTTGCCTCGATCTCGCCTTGTTGTTTTGTTGAAATAATAATTATTATTATCATTATAATGATCACTGTAAAAAGGACTAAAGAAATTATAATTTAAATACAAACAATTCCTATATTCTACAAACAATAACTGAATTCATATAATCTAAACAGTTATTTTAAACAAGGATGCACAAAATATACCATAACGATATTGAGAACGATAATAATTCGGCAAAGTTTAATATTCTCAAATATCTAAATTAACCTACCAATTCTGCAAACATTCTATAACTAAACTTTAAACGCGGTATTTTACCAGCGAACATAAAATATTACAGCTACAAATTTTAAATATTATCCGCCCATAGCTCATCGAGCTAGGCTATAAAATTCATACATGATAAATTTACAAAATATTTATAAGATAAAATATTTTCATTGTTCGTTCAATATGTCACCAGCAGAGCGTAGATTCTTCCGACTGCATCTAATGTATTTGCCACGGTTACAAGAAAAGGCTTATGGGAAACAGAGTGGAAGTTATTATCATCGGAATGTATTCTAAAACATTCTTATAAAGTAAACAGATACACTTTGGTTTTTGAGTTGATGGAGTGTCTTTATATTCCTCAAGACATTAGAAAGTTTTCATTACTTTTTGCCCATCCATGGCGAAGCTAAATGGAGGGTAGTACGTTTTACGTATGTAGATAAATTAGTTGTATATCTGCGAATATATATATATATATATATATATATATATATATATATATATATGTGTGTGTGTGTGTGTGTGTGTGTGTGTGTGTGTGTACAAAAGGCTTGAAAATAATACGTAGTATTGTATTAAAGGTCTTGTTTTGATTTTTTATTTGCAGTTATACACTGTTCCAGCAAGCAATTAGTCACTCATAAGCGAAATCAATATTCGATTCATCTAGCACGAGATACTATTGAAACCTATGTTCAAATAAAAAATCTTCACGAAGCTTCGAAACGAACCGCGAAACTTATTTACGCGTCCGCTTAGTAGAATACTCGAACATAATTTGTTTTATATCCAATCGAAGACATAATATTTAAATATCGAATTAAATTATTATAATTCTCGAAGGTTCTAGAAGCCTGAACTGAATATAAATAAGACGCGTCTACAGATTGGTTGTCAGTTTTGTTTCAAATGTAGAAATGTGCACTTTGGATAATTATTTATCCACAGTATCTATTGAGAAATATAATTAGCATCTTTGTCTTCATCATTTAGCGATCTGCTCAATCTCTCCCCGTTCATCAACAACTATCATATAGTAAGTATCCGAACCTATCGTCTGTTGTCATTTAACATACACTGAATGTTAATAAAACTTTAGAATTAACAATAGCCATGCCTGACATCAGCTCTCAAAATTACTAAAACGAAATAGTCAAGTTTTATCTAGAGCAATGTGAGATAAAACCATTTCTCTCTTACATTTCCCGTAGCTATATAAAATCATTTAAAATACTATATTAAAAGGACGACGAACAGTCGCTGTGAAAATTTTCTTTTTAGTCCAAAGTCATGCAAAACTCAACTGACTTTATTTTCGCGCAAGCAATCAAATCCTAAATTCATCCAACACTAATTGAGTAAAACAAATTGCACTGTTTTCAATCAAACATTTTTGTGGTGTTCAAAACTGCCTAAGACAGTACAATTATCGATTTGAATTACAGTTTTACGACTTCGAAACATGGCCAAAATTAATTATCAAGCAAATTATTCTAATATAAATTATGACCTTAATTTCGTTTTATTCGAGTAGAATTTGAATCAGAAATCTTGTGATAATAAGTTGAATGCCTATACTGCTATGCTACGCTGAATACACTTTTAGATAGGCGCAAAGTTAAAATAGCATATACATTTAACTTAATCATAGATACCATTCTATGATCGATTAAATAGAGAAAGTTACTTGCCATCAAGTGCACTTGAGGAAAACTATTTAACTACGGTGGAGTTACGATAAAAGTAGATAGAGCCTATATAAGGTCAAAATTGCAAGATCAAACTAATGTCAAGGATCTGAATCGAGCTACGGACCGAGATCGGCTTAGCTATAACTTATGTAATAATTGCCGACATTCGGTCCGAGCCACACAAGTTCGGTAAACACGTACGAGTATGTCGCGTGTGTAAATTGTAAAGACCGCGAGCTTGTAATAAGTATTAGGATCGGCCAAATCCCGAAAGCGAAAAAGTTTGCCTGACTTTATCAAGTTAGACGATTTAAGTTTGGGCCGTACGATATCATCGATTGGGCCGGCCTAGGGTTGGCAAAATTGCCGTAATAAAGTCGTGTACGCCTGCGAGGTCCGCTAAATCTGACCGTTACAGCGAGCTGGCAACGGTTTATCCATCGGCCACATATTGAGTGGTAGCACGGAAAAGAGACCGATTTTTTTTATATACGTTTGATTACTGCTGTACGAATAATGTAAATATTTTTTTTATCTCTACAAAGCAATTCCCGCCAAGAAAAATTATTAAATTAAGACTTAAGTTTACAAGCTGACAACTGAGGTAATTTTTGGTAATATCAAATTTTTTTGTGGGAAGTCTAAAACCTACTGCCCTATTACGTTTTATGTCAAATTTATACGTCATCTTTTAAACAACATTTTAATTAATTGTATATATGCACCCATTTTTTATCTATTAAAAAAAATACATTTTTCATAATCAATAATTATTCTTTATTTAATTTATAATTGGCATATTTTCTTTCATACTCGTCTTAGTACATTTTTTGATATATAAATGGAACGTAAAAATTACCAAACTTTTATGATAATTATTGAATATTTTATAAACAACAAACCATGAAACACAAATAATTCGAAATTCGTCAACTAACAACTGCTAAACAGCAAAATTGTTACTATGGTGTACGCAGCAATTATGAGCCTAGCCAAAATGGACTCCATTATCGCTCGAGCACCTCCATAAAAGTAATTTTGCCGTTTATTTTTAGCAAGCTATCTATATTAATAGAAATTAGTATTAGCTTCCAATTTTTAGTTCTAACATCGTCACAGAATGTTGTCCAATATTCTGTACTACATATGTATAATATAGAACTACTATGTACGCATAATTGGAGTGGCTTTACGACGCTATACCTATTAGTCGCGAAGCGGGTCAGGGACAGTATGAAAGCTTTTTGCTGTCGCTCTCCTAATAGTTACGAGCTCTCCTAATTCGTAATTGTTTGTACTTTCTATCGAAATTCTTTATATTCAATCTTTAATAACAATTAACAAAAATAAACTGCACTAAAGGAATATACGGAGGTAACATGTCAACACTTGAAACACAGGTATCCATATCAACACTTAAAATTTTGATCAAAACGTTTTACAAATAGTTAAAAAAATATATATTACATATATGACTCAGTATTTGTTAAAACTTAAAAGTTTTGTACAACCTATAGGCAGAATCTTAAAATCTAATTATTACTAGAAATAAATACTGCTGGCAACTTAAATTAATGCACAAATTTGGATTAACTGATTTAAACGAATTTAAGTCACATTTTATATTTATTGACACTCGAAGTTGTCACCTTGAGTATTGATGACAAAATATATTTTTATAAATAATTTTAACTTTCAGCTATTAGATTCTAAATTTTTATTGGTTACAATTATGCTATATGTATCGTGGTGGGGTTATTATCTAGCTAATACGTGAAGCGTGTTATGGTACAGGATACTCTTAATTGCTTAATTGCATCTAATGAACTGGCGTAGACCGTTTTGTCGACTTGCACCATTTATTCACAATTACGGCTAAACGTTGTATTTGTGAAACCTAATTTTACAGACAATATGTTTTTAAGGACCTAACTTTTTATTTGGGAATTACGAGCTATAAAAATTATATCTTCAAAATTCAGCTAATGGGACCATACGTGTTATAAAAAGTATTCTAGAGGTTTAGACTCTTGCGAAATACGTGTCATAAAACAATAGCTTTAAATTTATTTAACTGATACAAACTGAGTATTACAAATGACACTGCAAAAGTCAAATATAATATGAACATTTGGATAGCAATTTCTACATATATGTACATGCTTATTTCGTAACAGTATCCAATATCAAACTGTTAAATGTAATGATGATAAGAAGTAACAGCGGATTGTAATTGCCGAAGGTTAAATAACGTAAATTGAAAAATAATATTCTGGTTTCTTAATCGAATCCGAACCCAACACAGTGTTCGATATGTTATCGATTTATATTTTGAGCAACTTTGTAAAGCGTATAGTCAGGTGTAATCTACACTTGCAAAAATTATTACGATCACTAAAGTGAAATTATAAATCGATAAGGAAAGAATTCATATAATTTAAAATATAATAACATTTATAATATTTTCTTAACATTATTTGCAATACGAAAACAAATAATCTGACTTGAAGGCAAAATGATTAGGTTTATATTAATTTTACTCTCAACACCAGAATAGACTAAATAAGACTAAATAGACTATTTTAGAGTGCATATTTTTATACATTTAAAGGTACATAATCATTCCATTAAAATATTTACGAATATTAATTTTATTTGTCATCATGCAGATGTATTATCTTAAATATCTTTAATTTCTCAAAAATTATGAGACTCAATACAACTCTAAAACCAGAGTTTTGTAAAACTTATAAGTTATTTTCCAATTGAAAATTCACCTGATATATGAAATTAAAACAAAAAAATCCAATACTTTATTTGCCCCCTCTAAAATTTTCACATAAAATATTTCTAAGTGTGTACTACTGACACATGCAGATTCATAGACTTTATCATTACACCAAATTTCAAATTTGACATACTGATAAAGCGAAGTAAAATGTCTGTGATGTTATAAAGATTTGTTTTTTCCCTTTTGAAGTACAAAACCTAAAAATTAATATTCTTAAATACATTTTTATTTATTTCCGAAGATTTTTCGCCAGTGACAAACTTGACATACAATGTTATCACTACACATGACTCATAAAATCAATAAGAAAAGCTGAACCTAGCTTGTCAATGTTTTGATATTTGGGTATGTCATAGACCTCATCTTTACATATAAAGATTTGGACACCAAAATGAACCATAATTTTGAATTTCCGGTCTAAATAGATTAAACATTTGCGCTTCTTACAAAGCAAGTTTCGGTAAGATAGTCGTAAATTATTTCCAAGCTATAAAATATAGGGTCCAAAAAATAAATAACTGTCATATTAAATTTATATGATTAATTGTTTACTTCAAATAGTGAAATACTAGATTACAGCACAGGTTGTGATAATATTATCGTAAACTACCTAAGTCCCTGAATGACAGATATTCGCACGCACACAACTCTATTTGAAACTGCGATCGTAAAAGTGTATAAGGCCAGAATTTTATGTTACTCTTCGGGGATCCCTTTTAAAATTTTTAAAGCATAATATTTTCTAGATGATATCACAAACGCAAATCGTAACTGTCTCTCCTGAACTATCATCGTGCGCCCAATTATATAAGCAACGCAATGCTCTTAAAACGTCGCGTTGTCGCACAGTAACTATTAACTCCAACCACGCAAGACGACAACCCTACTTCGAGTCTTATAAATATCGTAAACGCGTACAAGCAGACTGAATTAACAAGAAGTTACAAAGTTTTTCGTTTATTTTTTATATTTCACGTATACGGTATTCGGCAGTGGAGTGTACGTACGGTTACGACGATACATCAAACTGGGCAGTGAGAAAGATACGGTAGGCGAGCTTATAATTAGCTCTGAGGAAGATGTTACGTAATGAGTTCGTAGAAGATTAACACTAATTTTTCTCGATGCCTAGGAAATTGTGTAGATATTTTAAGGTTAACTCTTGTTATAATAAGTAGCGTAAGCATTGAGCGACTATGTGTTAGGTAATTTCTGATTGAGGTTGTAGAAAAACATGTTATCGAATGTGTGATTTTCCCTACTCTAGTGTACATTTACTAATTAAATGAGACATATAGATCAGCAATAATTTAATATGGCTGTCCATTACGACTGATTAACTAAGATAAATGAAATAACATTTTAACACAACAGTAAACGTGGTTTATTTGGCATACGATATACCGTTAGCTCCTCAAACTAAAGCCAGTTACATATAATATTTTCGAGTACTTCTTACATTAAACCATTTAATTGAATACTTGGTGTATATCTATATCACTACACATACTTTAAATTATTCTTGGTTACGTAAATTAATTCGTTTATTTAAAGAGTTTCCGGTCGTAAAAAATATTCCCAGTTATTTAAATATTTGTACGTAAATTAATAAACCTTTTAGTAAAATATAAAGAGTCCCCTTAGTAGAGACGGTATACCTTACCGCTAAAAGACCTGAACTCCCACATAAAGCTTTTCACGCATGGTACTAATAGGTTTAATTGCGTTCTTAGGTCGAATATCTTTACTCAGCGTGAATGAAAAGACCTTTTCTGTCTAAACTTAATAAATATATAACGACATATAATCGTACTTAAAACTGACGTGCTGGAATTAATGAAGCATGGCTTTATTCGCTGAATATTTTGTTAATATATAAATAATAAACCATCTCCAACGGCATGATAGTTAAAAAAGTCATCAGTTGTACTATTCAAACATCAGCAAGGTGATCAATTATTAGGGGACAATAACATAGTAGATTGCACCCTGTAAAGAGGAAGCGTTTTTATCAAAATCCTGCTGAAATTCATGTCACAAGTTCAATTTGCCTTTCATTCGTTGTAAGGCAAATCACGAAGCAACGGCTTGCATTCTGCCATTTCAATAGTAAACATTCATTTCTGCCGTCCGTGTGTAACGACATCCTCCATTAAAATTAATTCTATAATTCCATGACATAACGCGTGAGTCACGATAGCAGTTGATAAAAGCAGGTAAAAAGGCATGATAATGATATATTCATACCTGGTATACAAATGATCTAGTGTGCAAAGTAAGTTGTGTCAATAGATAAGCCACGCTTGCGGCTTTCATAACTACACTTCACATGTTGTTTAGATCAGTTTCTTTTGTGAGTTACACTGGCCATCATTGTAACTTGAATTGATAAATCTCAAGAACCAATTATTTATTTTTCTAAAAATTTTTAGATTCGTTTCCTTTAAGCGCAGTTATTTTGTACAAAAAAATAATTTTTCGTTAATTTTTTAGATGGTCAGTGAAAATAAAATCTCATAAGTGTCGTAACTTTCAGTAATTTTTTAGATGGTCAGAGCTAGTCGCTGTTCCCGTACACTTTCATCCCGTACACTTTCGTAGGTAAGAAACAAAAAAAATTGATAATGGAAATTATTTAAATGAATCCTTTAGCAAATGCGTACAAATATATATTTGATTTAAGTATAAAAGAATTTTGAGATATAACAACAATTTAGTGAGTGTCACAGTAAGACTTAAAATGCCTTAATATTTGTAAAATTAATGACTTGTGATTTGCAGCCTTTCAAATTCGTCATTTACTGTGTTTATCCTAAATCCTAGGCGACTTCTACATTTCCTCTGATTTTTCTAGTTTAGGGATTTTATATCTTTGTCCTAAATCTTGCTCGAAAAGTACACACCTGTTTATCGACGTGTGAAAGCTTTTTACCGTGAAAGTGGACTCTGGAATATGTTGGGGAAAAGTAAGTGGATGTAGCGCTGATAAAAATTTTAAGCATCTATAAAAATTTTTGAAACTACTTGCGAACTATCAATGCCCGATCGGAGAAGTTCGAAACGACAACTGGAGTTAAGAAGAGAAATTTTCTGAATCTGTACTTGTTCATATTATTTATGTACGATGTTATAATAAAATTCTAAGAACGCTTTAAAAAGTTAAGATTTTATATATGCTAAGATCAATATGCTTTAGTGAGTTATAGTTTGCAGATAATGTGAATGTTGTAGGTGAAGTGTAGCAGATCTACAGCATAATAGGGATTGTGAAATAAGGAGCTAATGAGTCGTAGAATTAAAGTAATTGTCAAGAAGACTAAATTACCGGCCATTAGCATAGAGCCAGTTCAGCACTATATTTTCATCTAAAATGAACCTCTATAACAATTACAAAATTTTAAGTACCTCGTATTAGGAAACGTATATGAGTTGAAAAACATAGGGTACATGTATTTAGTTTTTATTTCATCGAAAGCAGAATATACGTTTTAATGTTTTTTAAAAATTCATGTACATTGCATAAGTACAACAATAACAACAAAGAAATGCGCGGTTACTCAATGCGTAGGAATTACACAAATATATATAGCGTATCTATGTACGTCAATAATTGACGCAACGTGTTGGAAACACACGTTCGATCAAATCAACGCCACAACAAATCTCAATCGCGCAATGAAAATTTCCATCCGGACATATATTAACGAAATGGGCATGGAGATGTGTGGTGATTGGAGTGATGCGAGTGGGGTAGGTGTTTAAGTAAACAATCTGAATGCGGCAGACGCATGATGGTAGATATTGTCTTTGACTGTCTTCCGCGTGGACAATTTTTTTACTTTATTTTTATTCGGTATAAGCTTAGTTTGTTTCTTCCATTTGCTTGAAATTTCAATTACTCTCAATATTTGCAATTTTATTACTTCAGTAGATTTAGTATTAGGTTGTACAAATTTGATTGTTACGTATTTCATTGTATCTTTATATAATACAGCTGTAAAGTTGGTGTGACATATTAAAGGTATCTACGAAAGTATTACTTAGAAGCACGTAACAAAAGTAATAAAACACAAGAATATCGGTTTTGGAATATTTTCCCGTTAATCCGTGAATATGTTTTTTTTAACTTGTATAACTACTTTATTAATTTTCATTTCAAAAATACATAACGGCAACAAAATATCCATCCCCTTACTGTAAATAAAAAATCCCAAAATTGAAAGGACGGCAGGAAATACAGCACTATTACAGAATTTAGGGCGAGACCATAAAATCCCAAAATCCTTATTTCAAACCTAAGAAAAAAAGCAAATATGCATGAAGCAAAATTAAATATTTCACGTTTACACGAATTTCTATACATTTCCTGTAAATTATCATCATTTAGACATTTTCACGAAAACAATCAATTCCTTAAATGATTAAATACAGACAACTTTCAACTCACAGGTCAGACATTTGACAAAAATGAAAGCAAAACACATTATATAGTTACATATATTTGCCTTAATTACGTAATCCTGAATTCTTGAACTTAATTTAACAACTAAGCTCAACTAAGTACACTTGCCAATGTTAATATTACATACTCCCGTTAAACGTATTAAAAAAAAATAATTTAAATATAGTCAATATCACGTAAACTGTCAAACTTTACGATAATTCTAATTTTGTCTAACATATTAATAAATATAACAATTTTAAAACATCCAATAAAATGTGACACGTGCTCTAAATAATCTTATTACCGCTTCGTATTGACCAAAAATAATCTTCGATCTGATTTTAAACTCCAAACAGAAAACATTTTAAATAATTATAAATACAACACCTACTTAAAATTAGATTTTATTTAAAGCATTCGTAATTCTATCGGTACGGATTTCAAGCTGTGCCAATACTAACGTTTTATCAAATAAGATTCAAAATAAGATTTAACAAGAAATACGTTCGAAACAATTTAAGGTCCCTCTACTGCCGTATCTACGCCCAAACTTCAAACGAAGAGTTTAAATGTTTGTTATATTCGAAATTAAACAAGTGATCTCGAATATAATATTCGACAAGTATTTCATTAAATCCTGAACAGCCCCCTTCGAAATTCCCCGCGGAAAACTTCAAACTTTGTCAGAAGGTGTCAATTGATACCAGTGCTACTTGTAAAATTTCCTTTGTACAACAAACTTTTACTAGTGGCATCGGCATTAACGGTCTGGACAGAAGGAACTTAACAATAGATAATCTGGTCCGTTAGATCCTCTTCAATAAATGTTGCTTAAGAACTAGTGCATAGATAGACTAAACCGTAATAACAAAATAAGCAAAAACGTAATAGACCTTACGAAAAGTATTTATTTAAAATTAGATAAATACCCATGAAAATGTATAAAGGATGCGATAGAAGCCCTATTCCGTTGTATATACAGCAACTTAAAACTTTGAGAAGTCGGCTCGCTCATTGGTTTTAACTGTACTTTTTCCTGGTATTTAGAAGTGACTATCAGAATTTAATTTGACTTCGGTCTAAATTTAATTTCCTTCTGACACACAAAATAAACGCACGTAGTATATCTTTCAAACATAGTTTAAACGATTTCCTTGAAAAATTTAGGAAAATTATAAAACTTTCAACTTATAATGGAACTGGCACTTGAAAGTATGAATTGACTCTAATATACAAGATATAAATATAAGTCACAAATACCTCACAATAATACATATAAAATAAGTTTAATTTAAAAAAATAATGTTTACGAGTTGATATTTGTAATTTTATTTTATTATCCTATTATTCATCGCCTGTTGGTAACTGGACAATGACAGTGATATAACTTGATTTGTCATAATTTCCTGCTGACACTACATATAGTCATCTACTCAGTGTACTCGTAAATTTCGCGCTAAACCTGATTCTCCACGATTATACGCGACATATTTAGAGTAACGCAAAAAAAGTAAAATGACATAAAATATTCTCTGATTTCGCACTGGCTATCTATTTCGGTATACATAATTTGAAAAAAGAAGGATTTCACTTGAATTTTATTTACGACTTTCATTTATTTCTTTTAATTTGATTATCAGTGAATTTCTTTATTGCGTAAAATATTTAATAATGAAATACAAATGTATTATCATTGCGCTTAGGGAACACAATTTAATAAATTTAAGTAATGATATGTTGCTCAAGCGTCAAAAGCTGTAACTTTAATTGAAAATTGCCACAGTTAGGATGAAGTGGCTCAAACATTACGAGTTTTCAATTCTGTGATTTTTCGCATTTTTAAACGATACCGACAGACTGGAGAGTATACAATACGTAAAGGGCAAGGTCACAAAAGAGTAACAACAGACAGGGGCGGCATATTTATTGTAAGCAGTGTCTTAAGAAACCGCACTTCCACAACTTCGAACCAAGCTTCAGGAAGTCTGACAAATCATAGTTAGTACCAAAACTATTAAAGGAATACTTAAGGCAGCAGAAATATAGGCACGTGCCTGCTAGAAAAACTTTACTCACCGCCAGTCATCGAGTAGCTCAATCCAACTTTGCTCGTACACAGCGAAACTGGGATGATGACGCTTGGGCAAAGGTACTCTTTACTGATGAGTCCAGATTCTGTCTTATATCAAGTGATGGAAGGGTTAAAGTATGGAGATAACCCGGAGAAAGATATGATTAGTTTAACATTGTTGGAAGAGATCCTTATGGTAGAGGGTCAGTAATGGCCGGTACTTACTTAGGAGAACATATGGTGCTACATATCGTAGAAAACTGATCCCTGACTGCAGAAAGATATGTAACTGACATTTTAGAGCGGATTGTGGTGCCTTTTGTTCCATACGTTGAAGATGATTTTTTTAATGTATGATAATGCTCGACCTAACACTGCAGCGGTCGTTTCTAAATACCTTACTGAGGTCGAAATTGAAGTTATGGGGTATCCAAGACACTTATCAGAGCTTGATCTAATAGCACATGTTTGGGATAAACTGTAAAAACAAATATACAAATAAATCCGGCACCAACTAACTTCAGAAACATCAAAAGCGCATTGATGGAAAAATGGAACCTAATGCCATAAAGTTTCATTGACGATTTAATAAAAGATACGCCAAGACGGATGCAGTTTTTACAGTAAGAGGATGTAACACTAAATGCTGACTGTGTCACCAGTTAAGAAAAAAACCAATCGTTAGAACAATATTAAATTTTCACTAGATAGGTCAAAACTCCTTACAATTAAGGTATTGAAACTATTTCCTCTAATTTGTTTTCGTTAAGTCTAAATTTTTCTGTGTTCAAAACTGTTAATTAACTGATTCAATTCAGTAACTGTTATAAACTCAAACAACACCAATAAATCTGTTTTATGTTTTGCCGTCTTTTTTGCGTTCCACTAAATATGCATAAGTGCATGTCCGATACAAGTTAATGAAATTACATTTTTATTTATTTTTTTTCATGTCACCTTATTTCTGTCGAAAACATAATAGTAATAAAAACTCAGCATATGTGATAAGGCTATTTCCGTGATACACAACGCTCATGAATTCTATAAGACCATGTGAAATATATTTGAAAAAATACTCTCAGTTATCATAAACGAATCATACTGTACAATGTGACCAGGTTTAATGAAAGGTGGTGACTATAAGTACAGAAGATTTAATGAAAGGTGGTGACTATAAGTAGGCAATTTATTGAAAGGTGGTGACTATAAATACAGAAGATTATACAAACAATAAGTCATAGCGACAACTCAGAATACAAATTCCTTTTCGTAAAACTAAAGATGATTATTATAAAAGGAAAGTTTTCCTAATTTATAAGTCGTAAATAATTACGATATTTAATATACATTGAGGGAAATTGGCAGAAAATAGGAAAGGAAATTATCTATACTATCATATACACAGATATAATACGAATATCTTTTGATATATCTACGGAAGTCAACTTTCCGTTAAGTTGGCGCAAAATAATTAAGCTGTCTTATATATAATTTCATACTAATGAAGTGTACAACAAGAGTATGTATATTCGTGAACAATAAAAACACCTATTGTTACTTATGCTTAACCACCAGACATTTACTCCAAGAACTAACAAGATCTGCCGACTGGGAATAATAGCCACATGTAATTTTACCGAACTACTGATAAACTTGAATGAAGTGTGAATTTAAAAAAACCCAGATTCAAATCCTGACTCACTCCTAATCACTCATCCTGGCATATATGTATTGCTTCTTATTTGCAAGACCGCATGATAAGGAAAGAAAATAAATGCAGTAGAATGAATTAAACAGTTATGACTAAAATGGGATGTCATTACCTAAACTAGCCAAAAATTTCTGATAACCGAAATATAGACGTCAAGATCCAACGCAGATAACTGACCAGATTCGGGAAAAATATAATATTTAATACTTTAATGGACAAGTCCCAGAAAAAATGGTCCTACAAAAAAAAGAAGCGAATCTCACCGACTCTCCCCAATTTGAATGAGATTAAACATACGAGTTAACACTGACTAACAAAGACTGCAGATATTTAGTCAGCGGTATACGCGTCTTGATGTTTGGAATGAATCGACGGAGAATCTGCCACAATCTTCTCCAACAAAAGTCTCCATTTGCCGGCCACCGACTCACCACCTACAAAAGCCGGTCGTCTGCGTTATGCCTAAGTACAGTCCACTCAAAGTTGTAGCCAATACCAGATTGTTACCATTTCCGAATACGACAAAAATAATTATTTCATCTGACATCAAAAATTAACTTTCGATTAAATCACTTTGGGAGCACTGCATGTTTGCATACGTAAACTTTTTTTAAAAGAACCTCCACATTATTCTACGAATAAATTTGACGACGTGTGTTTTTGTGTGCAAAAAGCTATTACTCCATGATGTAAAGGTGAATAGTATTGGTCACACTAACTTCGACCAATAGCACAGCGTCTAATATTCCTCCACTGACATTACAACAGTTATTAACATTAAACCATTACATATTCAAATCATCAGATACAAATTCTTAACTGATACGTTCGGTAATATAGGTAAAACGTTATAAGTGTTGCACATATTTTAATAAATAATATAAGAATTGAACATGTAAAATTTTATGTGCACATTTAATTTCGAAATTACTTTATATAACATCGATACTATGTTTAGCACACAAATAGAACCTCAGGGCTAATTTAAAACACCCTTATATATTAATGGACCGGCAGAACAGATCCTACAAGATGTCTGCTCCCGTTTAAAAGACTCCTGTCATGGACCGTCCCGAACTTATAGCGATGAGGGGCCGCTCAAGCACTCAGCGCCGCACGTTAACTGCACGAAAGCAGAAGTTTAAGCTTTTTATGGATCATTAAACTGGTAATCGCAAAGCTTTGAAATAAAGTCCCATACGCTAATTCTTAATCGTAAGCAGTAAACGTGATTTCAGTACGTTTTTACTTCCTCTTTTAGGCGACAGCTTTGTCTAAAACATCTTGGCGACGGAACGATAGCAATTTATGTTTAATTACTGTAGCGAGTCTTAGTGAGTGAGACGTATTTGCATAGCACAGTATATTAAAATAAATTATCAGTTAGTAAAACAAATTGCTTTGAAATAATTTAGGCTTCGTAATCGTTAAACGGAAGAAACAAAACAAGTAATGAGGTAAAAATATGGAAAAAAAGACTGTATCATCTAATAGTTTATCTTATTTTAAAACAAATTTATAGTTTTGCTTGTAATTAAAAAGGCCTTATTCAATCGGATACCTCCTACATATTTTATAAATTTTTTAAAGAGCTAATACGTACGTACACACACAGACTTCGATGTGATTCGTGCTTATTCCGTAACGTTTCCTTTTCTTTACAATACACCCTTCTTTCCATGAACATCCTTTTGATGGAAGTATAAATGCACTTATGACATTAATTGCTATACTTACTACGAAATAATCAACCAAAACAATGTATTAAAAATAAATATTAAAACACTAGGCTTTACGGCAATTGCAGCGCCAAGTCCTTTCGCGCGCATCATTGTGGTACGCGGATATAAAAATAGGGTCCACATGAGGACATTCCTCAACTGTCTCCAAGTCGTGAATGAATAATGCTCCTTGGCCACTTCTAAAGGAGAAACCGCGCTGCAATTTTTTTTTTCATTTTCCGACAATCATTTACTAAAGTTATGTATTGTTAGCGTGTTACTTAGCACTTTACACTGTGCGGTGTGAATATTGTAACTAACAGAGCTCTCATTAGAAGTTGTTTTGGAAAATGTTTATGACCCAAAAAGAACCAAAATGGGAGGATATTTTTAATTTAAATTAATGTTGAATATTTTGGGAATATTATCTTTTTGGCTTAATTATTTTGTAGTCTTGTAATTCTTACTTACTTAAGGTTATACACATGGTACTGATTGAATTCCACATAATTAGTATTGGTCAATAATTCCGCATTATTAGTATTTGTTAATAAATTCTATCTTTTGTTATATCCAGTAATATATAACTATAACTTTTTAATTGTTAAATGTTTCTTGTACCCAATATCTGTGAACAAGCTAATAATTATGACTTTTCTTTACAAAATATTTCAATGAATATCCTAAAAAGAATGGCAACACTTATTTTAAACCTAATAAGAACTTTAATATATTTTGTTCAGTTGATCACTCCTTTGAAGTGCCCTACGATTAACGTATATGAAACATGAATATGTTTGGATAATACCTTAGTTCCGCAAGGACTTTCCTGAAAAAAAATAGAATTTTCTTTATTTCCCACGTATACTTTTCAAATGAACTTATTATATGCCAAGCTTAACTGACAACCACCGAAGGTTCTTAAGGAGCAGAATATATAACGGCAGAAGAATTAAAATTGGGAAAAAATATAATGAAAGCATGTAAAGAAAATAATATTTGGAAAATCGTGTAATAATAAATTATACAACCATTACAGAACTAAATATAATAAAAATGATTAAATCTAGTCGAAGCAGATGTTTGCAGCATATCTTCAGATAAAATAACATAGACCCTATCAAAAATGTTATTTTATTAATAAGATAGGGAAGCAGAAGAGAAGACCGACACTTGACGGCTGGAAAGCTAAGTAACTTATTTTAAGACCATGGACATTAACTGTTGGAAAATCTTGGCCTACTTGTTCACGTTTGTGTCTTTCGATTTAAGTAGCTTTAGTTGTTTCCATAGAGTCCGTATAGTATATTGTATTTACTGACTAACAATTATAACTATTCATTTGTTTTTTTCCATAAGGCAATATTTTAATTTGTTATTTTCCTGTTTACTTTTTATGGAAGTAGTTTTATTTCTTTTCAATTTACTCATTAATGATGATAAATTTTGCTAATGTACTCAATAGTAAAACAGAAAGCTTTGTTTCGCTTAAATTTTTTTAAACATTTTAAAAACTAACATTTACACAACGATATTTCGCGTGATTCAAATGAAACTCGTATGTCATTGCTTCTAAACCCTAGACGAGGCTAGGTTAAAGGGAATTAAATAAAATACGTAAGTAAATTCGATTAGCGTGTCAGATAGCAATTCAAATTTGCTCAAAAGCGAAACACGAAGCCAATTGCAGCGACAATGTGCATGCAGCCAACAGTTAGACGTGGCAAGCTACAATCGTACACTTTAAGGTAAACAGATTCATTTTCATTAAAAAAAATTAAATAATAAATCATTACGTATTGGAATTTGTTTATTTCTATTAAATATATTTATATATATAATTTTCATATTGATAAATATGAAAATATTAATTGACCCGTGCGAATGATTCGCAAATCACCGAATGGTAATTTAATATTAAAAGAAGTAAGTGAAAGGTATTTTATTTAGTTACACAGTTTACTTATTATAGGCTCGTTCATCGAGGTTTCCGTCCCCTGTTTCAAGTAAAATTGTTTTATTTGTTGTCAACCATTATATTTAATAATATCTAAAAATAATTAAGTAAGGGGAAAAATATAGAATATTTATTTTAACAGACTGTCAATAGATGGCACCGTTTACGATAACGACAAACACTTTAAAGAAATAATATACAGAAAATTAAGAAATTAAAAAAATTTCGATGAAAAAATTAATTTTCAATTAGTTATTTATTTTTCGTCATTAGCGGTGTAAGTAATCTTTAAAATGATAGCTCAATCATTGGGTTTTGATGATGAATTAAGGAAGATATGGCATATCGACAAACAGCATCTTTGAGAAATTATGATATAGAGACACCGCTTGAACATATCAAAAACAACTGCCGTGAATTAAGATATTATCAAATATTCATTTTCTCGTTTTCTCTAGCGTGCTGTCCATATAAAGGACTGGTTAACGTATTCAATTAAATATTCGTTCCTATTTTTATGATGGTCCTATTTATTTATTTATTTCTCAACTTTAACATAAAATACATGTGGCGGATTTATTGTTATAGTCAACCTTAACGATATCTCTTCCAGTCAACCTTAACGATAAGCTTAGGAAAACCTTTATATAAAAAATAACAATATACTTAAAAGATAAAAAAATTATAATATAAGTTACGATGGCAAGAACGGGAGAAAACAAGAACGCTGAAAGACTAAGAATTAGAAGAAATCTGACTTTTTCAGTCGATCCTTTGAAGACAATTTTTGAGATTATTTTCCTAGTGTCAGGATCTAGTTGGTTCCAAAGTTTTGCTGCTGCTCCTCTACGACCCGTAAAAGATTTTTGGGTCTAGATATGTGTGGGAATAAGTAACCCTATTTAAACTTTCAAATGTTTAAATCCGGCAAGGACTACAAGGGTTAAAGAAGATAACGAATAAACCATAAAAAATACGTTCAAAAACTTTGAATAGAATCAGCAGAATCGATATAGGCCGAAAATTATTCAAGAACATAAAATTTTAGATACGAGATATAAATATTTGCATATCGCACCCTAATTAATTGCTGGAGAACACTAGGGCTTGTCAAACCTTAGGTTATCTTGGTATTTGAAAAAAAAGTAAAACATATAACCTGATACCGTTCCCTAGTTATCACGTTCTGAAATAACTTACTGGAATAAGGATGTCCTAATAAATAAATTATGAAAAAAATACAAACCAGTCTGAGTATTAATGACACTGATGGAAAGCACAGAGATTTGATAGCTTAGGGAGTTCACTGCAACTCCAAAATAAAGAGAGTATCAAAGAAATAACTCTCATAAACTTATTAAAAGAAAAATGTAACCTGTAACTTTATGAATAACTTTACATAAGGCCAATTATTTAAAATACGATTTACTAATAAACATTTAATGTTCGTCAAAACCAAAATAAACTTTACTGATTTGAATTCAGACCATCACCTTTACTTGCGACTAAAATAAGGGAATTTTTATCTTCAGTAAAGTTTTCCTTATATTAATTTCTGGTTCTAGGAAATTACAAGTTACACATTGTATACAAGTTGAACAAATTCGAATTGTAAAATTATTAATTTTTTTATTATAGACAGGTACTATTACAAATAATTATAAGCAGGTTATTTATATTCAATTTCATTTTGAGTTAAAACAGATTCCCCAGTGGTTTTAAAAATCACCAATTATTATGTTTTGTTATTACAAAATTAAAGTCGAAATTGAAATCCACTACGAACGTGACTATTTATATTCACATTATTCCATTCACATTATTCATGTCCATATTCATATTATCTTGTTAATGGTCTCGTTTTAATTGTGTCCTATTATATAACACATTTTCTAATTGTGCACATTTTTAATCGCACACAACAAAAATATGATAAATAAACAATTGCCTATATCGACAGTACGTGTCATCTGAAACGAAAAAAATATATGGAAATTATCAATATATTTCGCCCTAAAAACAAATCAAGATAACTTTAAACTATCTTGTTTATTAAACATCGCTTTATTACATTAGACTAGACTACAAATAGACTTACGAATGACTTGACATACACACATAAAAAGGGCCATTTTTTTACAAAGGCGTCAACCATGAATTTCCCTGTTATGTTCCATAACGAATCCATTTAAATAAAATTTTATACTCATAACACCTAGAAGTGTTAGCCCAATTGGTCGTAATATTTTACTGGATAAAAATGGACTTGCCATTTGATCAATCGTACACTTCTACTGATATTGCCTGCAGAAATGACAGTGAATTTCCTCTGTGGATATACGGACTTCGGTCTGAGCTAATCTAGTCGATCTACAGTTACAATCGATGAACTTGGGTTAATTAGAATTTGCTTTTTGTTAGTTTTTCAGCTAATTTAAAGATTAACATTCGCGCTGGTGAAAAAAGTTAATTTTGCAGACCTGAAAATATTTGATTAACCGAACTCTATACTGTAAAGAAAAAAATAATGGGGAACGCCTTATCATGAAGAGATAATCTAAAGGTATACGAGGATCCTCTTTCTATATATTGTCTTTGGTTTGAGAAATAAATTAATATCATAAAAGATTTACTATTCCTTTCATATTCGCTCCAGCTGTATGACAGTCAAGATGTTTCAGGTACCCCATACCATTCACTGTTTATATTTTGGAATATCGTTTGAAAGGGCTAACAATAAGGGTCTCAAAATAGTTTTTTCATAATTTTTTGTAGTACATGTTCAGAAATGCACTGATATTTTCCTCAACTCTCCCCCCCTCCTTTTTCTGAAACTACTCTACCTAAAGTTATGAAAGAAATCTGAATTTTCAAAAACAAATAGCTGATTATCCTTCCTATATGTTATTTTGAAGTATACACTATGTTTTAACGCCCGTGAAAGAACGCCTGTGGAATTTATAGGCTCATAGGCAATATCTTTATACATATATTCAGTAGGCAATTTCTCTATAGATTTATTCAATTGGCAATTTCTCTACAAATTTATTCAATAGGCATTATCTCTATACACATATTAAATTAATCAAAAAATAGTACTATATGAATAAGGAATTTATCGGCTCATAGACAATTTTCCATACATATAATTATTCTCAAAATATGAAAAATCATATAGATTCTAATTCATAACAATATTTATTTAATAAATTTAATCCTATTTGTATAAATTAGCCTTGAAATAATTAATGGTCTATACATACAAGTATAACTTATTAATTAGTCATAAGATAAATAACAGTTCCAGGCTATAACCGCCATCGCATGTTTCTTTAGATGGCGTGCACAGTAGTTATAATATTGCAATTTATCACCATGTTATACAAACGCATTGAAATGATAAAGAATTTGTATTATATATCTTGTGATGACGTTTTATTTTTAGGAACTTAAATTTGTTAAATCCAATATGCGGTACTCGAAATTGATCGCGCACTAAAAGTTATGTTTGCCTACCGTCGACATTGTAAAGCCCTCCGTTATTTCGTTCTGGAACCGAGCCAGGACAATTGCATCAATAAAACAGGCGTACTGTTCATATTTGCGCTAGCGAATGTTTGGTTAACACGAATCACGCAACGGCTCACAAAAACCACAGTCGTTACGATAATCGGCGACGGCCGGCGTGATCGCGGGTTGCGGGTGGCGCGACCGCGAAGTGACTGCGTGCGGTTTGTCATTAGTCAATGTTATCGTTACGGCGTTCAATGTTAACGCGTTAACTTTTACGTTAGATTCGACTCAAATTAAAATTACAAATGTATTAATCAGGAAATGTAAGCAAAGAGAATGCATGGCGCGTGTTAGGAATTGTCGAAGTAGTAGCAGAGCGTCAAATATTTTAAAAACCTGCCAGGCACGAGTAGAACTCGTACTAGGTGGGTTCCGTACACATTAAGAAACCTATGAACATTTAAGCGTGCATAGTGTTTCTATTAAACTATTTATAAATATTGATTTTTCGCAATGTAAGTAAATTGTGTATGATATGCATTTTTTCGGTTAATTTAATATATGTATAGAGATAATACCTATTGAATAAATTTGTAAAGAAATTGTCAATTGAATAAATGTATAGAGAAATTACCTATGAGCCGATGAATTTGTCGTTTCTTATTCATACAGTACTATTTTTGGTTTTAATTTAATATAGGTTTAGAGATATTTCCTATGAGCTGATAAATTAGTTGTTTCTTATTCTTGTAGTTATTGTTGTTATTCTTATAGTTTATTTTTAGGATTAATTTAATATATGTGTAGAGATATTGAATCGATAAATTTATTGTTTCTTATTCATATAGTACTATGTTTTGATTAATTTAACGTATGTATAGAGATAATGCCTATTGAATAATTTTGCAGAGAAATTGCCAATTGAATAAATGTATAGAGGAATTGCCTACTGAATATATGTATAAAGATATTGCCTATGAGCCGATAAATTTGTTGTTTCTTATTCCTATAGTACCATTTTTTTGAAGTAATTTAATATATGTGTAGAGAAATTGCCTACAGAATAAATGTATAGACAAATTGCCTATGAGCCGATAAATTTTTTGTTTCTTATTCCTGTAGTAGGTACTATTTTTTTGGATTAATTTAAAGATACGGATGAGAAGTAAATCAGACCGATGTTAAATTCCCGTCACATTATTTCGGATTAAAATTCTCATATGAAAATCTAGATTCTTATGAAGAGTATTCTCTATAATAATCTATATTATAGTTAGAATGCCAAGCCTCTCTTTTTATATATTAAATATATTTAACTCACGTAGAAAATAATCGGATGTTACATTATGTACGGATGTAAACAAGTTTACAAATATTTTATTTTTTCCTCCAAGTTTTATAATTTTACCACCGCAACTCTTTGAATATATTCGTCCACTTTCATTCTGCATAGAGGAGCATTACAATTAACCACATATTTAACAGTTGTTAAATTTTAATTGAATGTTACCGATGACAAACATATGGCTCAAAATCATCTTATTGTGTATCCTGCATCACCGTTTCTAGTATAGATGAAAAAAGACAGTAAGTAAAAAAAATCAAACGAGTATGAAAAATAATAAAACAGTATTATTAAGAATACAAATAGATAATCTACGAGTACATATCGAGTATTATACGATGTTATTGATGATCCGGTACATATCGAGTATTATACGATGTTATTGATGATCCAGTACATATCGAGTATTATACGATGTTATTGATGATCCAGTACATATCGAGTATTATACGATGTTATTGATGATCCAGTACATATCGAGTATTATACGATGTTATTGATGATCCGGTACATATCGAGTATTATACGATGTTATTGATGATCCAGTACATATCGAGTATTATACGATGTTATTGATGATCCAGTACATATCGAGTATTATACGATGTTATTGATGATCCAGTACATATCGAGTATTATACGATGTTATTGATGATCCAGTACATATCGAGTATTATACGATGTTATTGCTGATCCAGTTCATATCGAGTATTATACGATGTTATTGATGATCAGGTACATATCGAGTATTATACGATTTTATTGATGATCCAGTGATAATTATTGGAATACTTTAGATTTCTATACACGATATTGACATGTGACCTTATAGTATTTTGTATTTGTATTATATTTAATACCATGAAACGTTTAACTAAAAAAGCGGCAAGTACAAATCGGACACGAAGGGCTTCGTCCCACCGCACAATATTAACACTAATTCTTTCGTAAATTACAATATAAATGCCACAACAACACGTGATTCATAAAAATCTGTAATATAATTGTCTGATTACATCTGCCACACATATTTTTGTGAGAAGATACTGATAAAATAATTTAATTTATTTGATAGTCAGATCTGTTGAGTTCATTGTCAAAATCCATTAAGCCATTTAGTTTTGTACTAAGGAATTAAACAATCAATTTATAAACAAAAATGTAGAGTGTCAATAAATATGTATTATAACATAATATTTATTAAGATCGATGCTTATCATATTCGCTTTGTATAAATTATTCAATAATCTCAATTTTGAATTGTATCATTCTTTTTTCGAATATGAGCATATGATAAAGCGAAATTATATATTTAAATTCGACCGCTGTTAATTATTACGTATATTTGTTAATTTTGTACTAGGTACATAAATATATTTTAACATATAAGAGATTCGTATATAATAAGTGAATTCTCTTTATCTTATTCGAATTTAAGAAATAAATTCTCCCGTATCTCATGTTTTATGTAATGTATTTAAATAACTAATAAAAAAGTCGTAAATTTCATAATTTAATAAGTTTAACGCCAACAGCAGAATAACAGTCAGAGATGTACCTCTATTCCGACATGTTGTTTTCAACTCGTTTAATAATTTGCTTTCGTATATTATCATTATTAAAAACATTAAAGATACGTACGCTACACTTTATTACTGTTAATAAAACTAACATCTTTCGTTTCTTCAATATTCACTTACTAATTTCATTACCACCCCATCCATTCTAACAATTACTTGCTTTTATTAGTTTGTCGTTCTCTATAGTTTCCTAGAATTTTCTTGCATGGCCCAAACTTTTCCACTCAAACTTATCCATTTTCAATTTTAGTATTACGTGGCGTTGTATGTGCGTAAATCCTTTACTAGTCTTATAACCAAATTATCTAAAATAAATCTTCAGACAACTTTATTACAAAATGTTTATATTATTGTTCCAAATCTTATTCGATTGTTATTAAAACAGCCTTAATAAGGGCAGCTATCATATTGATCTATTTATAACAAATATAATTTTTTTTGAAGTTAACTCCTTTAGAATCAATTTTCATATATAGCGCCCCGTATGAAGTTTTATGAGGAGTAAAATCAGATGTTCATAGCGTACGAACTTCAAAACATTAGAGAAAGTATAACCGTTAAGTTCTGATCGTACGAAGTTCAGAGCGTTAAAAAAGTGCAACCGTTAAGTGGCCTCTCTTTTCGCCTTCTGAGCATCTTTAGAGTGAAATATCAATAAATGTATATATGTATATATATATATATATATATATAGCATTTATTTATGGCGTAATCGCAATGACGGAGTGTGGCACACATAGTTTACTATCGTCCGCTTATATCAAGATGTAATCATTAAATGTCATTATGTGTGAATATTTGGTATCTTCTAACCTACAAAATTAACAAGTCTATTTTAATTTTAACATCTTAATCTGACGTTACTAAATGTTTTTAATGTTATTGTATAAATTAGATTTTGTTCATTTGTGTTTTACTTGAAAATAATAATTATATTAATAATATTTATATTTATATAGTGATACCTATTTATTACATTCCAAGACAATCGTACTTAAGGAGTAAACTACAGTCGCGCGTCGACACGCAAAATTTTTGTAGAAATCGATGTTTTAATTGAATAGTAACGGTGACTCTAGACAGCCTTGTCTGTGATGCTTTTCAATAATAAGCCAATCATTTAAATGTTAAGGCATAACCAATTTCGTACAATTTACACTGACTTACAAACCTTTATACACCTACCCACACACAGCACGCATTTGTATATAAACTAACTAGCAATCCTATTAACCGTATTTCCCAACAAACTTCAACACGAACTGGCAGGTAAACGAAATAAACACAAAGCCTTCAGACATATTGTGTGTGCGAAGTTCGCCAGCACCGAAGTAAACTTTCATCCAAAAAGGGACTTCTAAATACAAATAATGAAATGCGAACCGCGCGGGCGGTTGCAGGCGTGGCGAGTGGGTACCGGGCTAGAGTGCAACACGTTTTGTACGCAGTAGACCATTAACTCGAGGGATGCCAGGATCGAGTCGCGATTGGACAATGGACAAATAAACATAAGTTGTCTAGCAGAAGTCTACGCATTTTATTATGCGTGTGCATGAGTATATAGTAAGTATTAACTTTTTTGATGAGTAAACGTTTGTTAACTTTGATGAAAAGAAATGATTTACGTCTCCATAAAAATCTCTATGACGTAAAGACATAAAGTCTTTCGGAATCTGATTGATAGGATTTTTAGGCTACTATTAATGTTTGTTAACTGTGCAATTAATTTTCATATACAATCCAAACTTAAAGTAGTTTTGTTTTACACATAAATTTGAAACTATGCCACATATAATTATAGAACTATGGAAAATGGATACAAATTCGTCAAAATCTTTAAACACTTACTTTATAATAATATTTACTGTTCAACGGCCTAAGAATACTACGTAAATCGATTAATTTTAGAAGTTCTAGAACATATTAAGAATCCATCCTTATCGTAACCTGAAATATACGCAAAGAGTAATCTAAGAAATAGTTATGAAAAGTACTACCGAAAAGAAACAAAAGTATAGAAAGGATAATTACTCAATACGCAGAGTCCATCAATTTACGAAAAATACAACAAATGTATGAAATGTATAAAAAATGTATGAATTTATGAAAATGCATGACACAATCATAAGGGAACTGTAGAGGCGATTAGATGGTGAGTATATAACTTGAACTTCGTTTTGGGATTGTATGTATTTCTAAGTAATGGTTTTCAAAATTTTTCATAAATTAATTATAGGACCAAAAAAAACAATATTTTATTAATATATTACTTACTTTAAAATTTCTAAATTGTACTAATTTTTCACCAAGTACTTCACATATACAGATTTTTTTTGTAGAAATTGTTTGATCCATAGTCTTCTAGAATTGCTGTTATGTTATTATTAATTTAATATTCCTTTTTTCAAAGATTCTGTGTTAAAAAGTATTCTTATATTTTCGTCACGTCGGCCTTAAATTGAAAAAAAAAATTTACTGTTATATGTAAATTTTTTTTTTCAATTTAAGGCCGACGATGCCAAAAAAATTCTGATCCATATTTTTTCTACAACTACTGTTATGTTGTTATAAATTTAATATTTTTTTTCAAGGATTCCGTACTTAAACGTACTCTTATATTTTCGTAATGTCCGTCTGTATGTCACAGTAAAAGTTTTTTTTCAGGTTAAGGCCGATTGTGACAATATTTTACGAAAAAACATAGTTGGATTAGATGAACACGTAGAAATTATGAGCAAACAATTTTATGTTTCCTCTGATATATTGAAATAATGTTTTATAAAGTATTTTTAAATGCAGTCGAAAATAGTAACAAAAAAGGTAATACTATTGATATGGCATCTCTTTCAGGACTTTTGAGTCTTCAAGGTTTTATGCAACTGACTCCTTCTAGGTGTTTAACCTTGTCACAAAGCTAAAATAGTAGGATAAAATATTGATTTATGTAGGTCTTTATCATTAACGTATATACAGACAAGACGGACTTTTAAGCGCCAATTAAAAAAACATAAAATATGTTGTGATAGACCGTAACAGATTGTGAATACAATTACAAAAAAAACGTATCAGAGTATTTTAATGCAAAATTACTTTGATAAAATTGCATTAATGAATTACGGAGATACAGGCAACCAAAATTTAGATCTTAGAAAATTATGTTAGGCGATATATTTACGTAGTTAATAATAATGTTATTCACATTTGTAAGTAGTTTAATGGAAATACTAGATACACTTTAACTACGATTTTTGTAACAAATACCGAATACATAAAATGAAACTATTTATTTACCAATAAAATGTTTCAGGCAAGATACCTTAACAGATTTAAACCCATACATGCCCTGTTTTTAAGATATTCGAACTGTTCACGTATATCTCAAAAGATCATGAAACTAAGTATATCCAATTGTACATCCAGAATTGAACCTTTACCAAACTCAAGTAACTCGATATTATAATTGAGTACCGGGATTCTACGACTTACATATGGCTTACATACGTAAGAGGTCATATCCCGGCTTCAAATCCCCGGACCGTTGAATATAATCTTGTTCCCCGTTACCTGATGCCATTAAAATCGATTCAACGAATTTGAATTGTGGATATGTTAAGAGTGACGACGGTCGGGTTCAATCCTTCCTCAGACGTTCTTGTCCCTTCGAGCCCTGTTTATTTGCTGAAGCGAAATAAAATCACCCGTTATCCAGCGAACCGGCTCACCTGTCGAAAAATGTGTAATTAACTTATTATTATGGGCCGAACCAAATAGCAGATCTAATTCGAGGTGATTTGTTTTCATATTTTTATATAATAAAATATGAAGGTCTAGGAATATGAATATTATGCAACAATCAAAGGAGAACGCATACTTTAACCAATAGTTAACTACCGCAGCCTCGGCGCACACATGACGTTTAATCGTTGCGAAGATTCACAATTTAATGAAACTACGTGATGTAGTATTATTTCTACTTTCTTTAAGTTCTTTACTACGATGAATATGTAATACAACGAAACCTAGGTCGTGGTAAAGAACTTAAAGCAAGTAGATATAATGTTACATCACGTAGTTTCATTTAATTGTGAATAATGAATTTCTACAAAATTAACGCCAAATATATTCAACAGTTGCGAAATTTGTTTACCATTGTGTTTTTTTATCATTACACCTTTGAAACCCATGAAAATTGTTCTAAGTTATTAAATAGATGAAATATTCCCATAACAAAAACAAATTCTCTACATTCATCAAAGTTTTGTTTTACCAGTTTTATCGATATGGCTTAGAACTAGTTTTATCAAATTGAAATATAACAGAGGGTTGGTTAATTAATATAGCAAGAGTTTGTTTCAAATTTCTCTCGAAAATATAAGATAAAAATAATCTATGTCATTGTTTAACTTGTATCTTTATTACGGAAAAATAAAAGATTTTTCAATTATAAGAAAAACTAAAAATTACCCGTATGACAGATTTTTCTTTCTACAAAATAATAGTTTTATCGCTCAATATTTCTTATCTCTCTCAATAGTCTTATTCTCGTATCACTTTAATGGTACCATTCGGCGACCAATGAGCGTGCACTCTAGGACGCCAAACCCTTGTATTATTAATGTTGCAATAGTCTATCTAGGGCATATAATTCCGAGATTTTGATTTACCGAAATATCGGTATCCCGACTGATTTGGAGAAAGTTTCGGTATCGGGATTATATTTCTGTAAAACTTTATTTTCATTTCTTTGCATTATGGGGCAGAACGTTATCATCGCCCGTGTTAACGCACTTATTGGAATGTGGACCTATAAAACAAACAGAGTACCGTGATGATTAATGTTTATTTTTGTTTCATATTTACTCTAAATAGTTAAGATATTAAGCGTAATTCTACTTATTTTATTGTATCAATATTACTGAAGTGAAACTTTTTTAGGTGTGGCTTAAGAGTAACTCAGAATTTTTTTAGGGACGGAAATAACGTTCAGTAAAATCTACAGTATCTATTATAGGATTTCGTGAGTGTATGTGTTGTATTATATACACATATATACTTGAATTTATTTCTATTCTATTTTTATAAAGTTTAATACTCATAATTGTTAGGATAGGGAAGTTATTTTGGAAAGTAACAACTACTACACGCATAATAACGACACCATCGAGCTGGTCAGTGCCTGATGATGAGTTCTGGACATGAACAATGTAACTCCTTAACAAATAGTAGTAAATCAAACGTAATTAAAAATATTTGCTACTGATAGCTGTTACTTTGCGAAATTACTTCACCGTCAACTCGATCAGGGTCTGATAAAGAGTTCTGGAGATGAATAATGTGACTTAACGGATGGAAATAAATCAAGAGCTATTCAAGTTATTTTCTACGGATTATAGTTACTTTGAAAAATAACTTCACCATCGACCAAGTCAGAGTCTGATGATGAATTTTGGAGATGAACAATGGAATTCCTTAATGGAATGTAGTAAAGCAACCGTGATTCAAGATATATGTTACTGGTATTTGTTTCTTTACAAAATAACTACACCATCGACCAGGTCAGGATCTGACAGGAGTTCTGAAGATGAACAATGTAACTCCTTAATGGATGGTAGTAAATCAACCGTAACTCACAATATTTGCCTCGGTTAGTTATTATTCTACATAATAACTACACCATCGACCAGGTCAAGGTCTCATGATCAGTTGTGAAGATTAACAATGGAACTCCTTAACAAATAGTCGTTAATTAACCGTGATTCATGATATTGGCTACACCATTGACCACATAATACCTGCTACTACCATCAAAGAAGCGTTACTTCAACTGCGCGTAAAGGTTACTAGCTCTAATGTTTTTTATAGCTTATAGGCCTATATGTGATTTATTTTATTTTGTTGTTTGTTCATTATTTTATGTCAATTCCTTGCCGAATTAATAAATACACAAATTGATAAAAATAGACGTTTTCATACGAATGTAATTTTGTTGTTTGTTCATTATTTTATGTCAATTCCTTGCCGAATTAATAAATACACAAATTGATAAAAATAGACGTTTTTCATACGAATGTAATTTTGTTGTTTGTTCATTATTTTATGTCAATTCCTTGCCGAATTAATAAATACACAAATTGATAAAAATAGACGTTTTTCATACGAATGTACCCCTTCCTTACGACAATCATAAAAAAATCCAATTCCGATCAGCACAATTACAGCAATATCGGAAAGAGGCGTTTAAAACATAAGTGCATTAAAGGCAACGTAAGTGTCTCAACTCCAAAGTTATTGCAAAGTGTAACTGCGTTAGTGAATATTAAATTACTATAAAAATAAAAAAAAACATCAATTCGTTAGGATACTTCAAGAAAATAATAAAAATATTTTTATTAAACAATAAGTAAGATTTTTTTAATTCACTCAGTGGTTCTCATATGATAATGTGCGATGCTTGGAACAAAGCATCAGATAATTTTATATGAAACGTACTCAGTATGTTAATACACGGTATTTCTTGGCTTCGAAGTTAATAAAAAATGAAGAGGAAATAAAAATAAAATTTTAAGGATGAAAAAATGCAAATAATTTTAATAAGCAAACGGCAAAATGTACATACGAATATGCTGCTAACTAAATAAAATTTATATGACCAGAGCAAATCACATTTCTTGTTCATATTTATAAAGATTTACATGATTAATTAGATAACTTTTTACTAGAAAAATAAAGTTTTACTTATAAAATTATGCATGTAGATAATAAATATTTTTGAGTGTATTCAAAACGAGTTATTTCAAAACTCTCACAAAACTGAATTGCTGTCATGTTTATCGATTAATTAGAAATGAAATAGTTAATTAGAAATGAAATAGTTAAATGTAATTCAATAAGGGCTGCTTTTGCATACAGTAAATAAAATAATCGCACAAATATCAGTAAATATTACAATTTCTGACATATAAATAAAACCTTTATGATAAATATAATTTAGTTTTAATGAGTAACTGAAAATATTCCTCTCCCATCGTCTGGCTCTTTTAGTATACACACGCCTCCTGAAAATACAATTTACCCAAGTAATGGCTTCCTAAATGTTAATTATTGCAAACAATGAATTCGATTTTAAATGTACAAAAAAAACATGTTGTTATTAATATATGTATATTGATGAATAATGGAGGGCAGTAGGCACGTTTATTTAATTACAGGTTCGGTTTTTTTGGAGTGAAATATCAGCGAATAAATTTACATAAATATGGAGTAGAGGAATTGAATTGTTTGTGTTGTTGAAATATAGTAGTACTAAACTAATGTTTTGCTTCCTGAAATCCCTCGAAGTAATTTTTTTACATAACATGTAATTTTTTTGACTTCAAAAGAAGAAGGTTCTCAATTCGTCTGTGTATATATGTGTGTGTATATATATATATATATATATATATATATATATATATATATATATATATATATATATATATACATACATATATATATATAGATATATATATATATATATATATATATATATAATGTATGTTCATGCATAATTTCTTTGTTTATGAACCGACTTTAATGATTATTTTTGCGTTGGAATAAGTGTAGTTTCAAGGTAGAAAGTAGATCCATTTAAATATCATTGGTATCTGATCTTAGACTGCGAGATACACCACAGAACTCATCAGAAGCAAAACAGCAGATGTATAATGATTGAAGCATTGTTAAGTTTATGTCAATGCCAGGCAACTTAGATACCTAACTGTGGTCAAGGAAGTACTGATCTTGAGACAACGAAGGAGCATAACGGAACTCTTTAGCGACAAACAGCACAAATATTGTGATTAAGTTATTTTGAGAATAGTGACAATCCTAGGCACCTAATTGTGGTCAAGGCCAGATTGATCATGGACTACGAAGGCACACAATGGGACTCCTTGTTGATAAACAACACTTGTTGTGGATTGTGGGAATCTCGTCTTTTCTGACAATGCTCTTTAGTAGGCCATACGAAGGCACACTCAATAATACATTTCACTCTAAATCACACAAGACAATTCTAGCTGATTGACAGTTAATTCACTAACTCACAAATTATTAAACAAATTGATGAAATCGCTATCGTTTCGTTGGCGCTTATTTACTGTCAGCTAGCAGAAGGAAAAATGTTGCCACAAATTCATTTCAGGTACAAACGATGATGGTTGCAAAAAGCATGAGTGAAAGAGCAGAATGTTCACTCCGCCAAATAATTTGTCATTATTTTCAAGCTCTGTGTAGAAGTGGAAAATCCCCAAGTCCTTGTATGTGACATATAGAGATCGTTCATAAACAGCCAATTTTTATATCAAACGTTTATATGTTATGGTGTTGCCTTTTTAATGGGAAGTAAAAATATTGAATGCAGTGTCTTGCCAAATATCTGTGGAGCAGTCACTCCAGTATAAAGTAAGGATGCAACTTTCACGAATTTTAGTTTGAGTAATACATCGATAGTGGGAGACGCGTTTGATGTGATCTACGATTAATTTTAATAAGCGTGGTTTACCATTTTGCTGTAATAAAAAGTGACAGCTGCTCTTCCGCGCCATTTAAATAAACCTTTTGAAATACATTTTTCAGTTGAATATTAAGTCCACATATGTTTACCAGAAACACATGATCGCCAAATCATATGTTTCTAGTAAACATACATGTGTGGAAACTATTCCAATAGTTTCGCTTTCATTCATATCTTCATAAAAATTATCGTGGTGGTTTATAACCTGTTCGTCTGTGCAATAGAACATTATCATTGGCAAGCAATTTATAAGCGGCATTCAGTGCAACTGCCTGAGCCAGCGCTTTTTGAATAACTGACTCTGCGTGAATAAATTGTTCTCCAATTAATAATGTTGGCTTGCAGGAATCTTAATTCGCTCTGCCGTCTCAAAAAACATTATTCTTCAGTCTCACTATCTAACAAAAGGTTGATTTCATCTTGTAATAGGAGGTGGCATACAAATAAGCTGTACTAAATTGCTTCTCTATCACTATGTAAAGTGTAACACCGGGAACTTCAAACCGATTGCTTGTTTCTTGTTTGATTGTCATCTTTGAATCTAACGAATCATGCGGGCTCGTTATCCAGTTCTCTCAACTCCCTATAAACATCTTCCTCGTTCATTGACACTGAAGCAGTGTCAAAGTACAAACAAACTCGTCCAGGCTTAAATCTTCTAACTGGTATGTTCCCTGTGCATACGAATCAAAATTATAATATTGTAAATAGATGTTTCTTTTCTTTCAATTCCAAAAACCTAAATCTTTCATTTTATTTGCAATTATTTACAAATACAGTCTTATGAGAACTAACTTTAAGGGGCAGATGACATAACCTGTAGTCCAATCAAGAGTATTTACTAAAGATTTTGACATAATGGCCATGACCACTGATCTATTACATACCGCGCCCCTTAGCCCTTGGCTTTGGTAATTGTTTCACGAATTATATATCCACTATAATGTGGTTCGGATATGCTCACGTATTTAGCATTATAATATGATACTGCTGTAACGTTCCTACGAAATTGCACGTCAATGTTGCCTACCTATAGACCTAGTAAACCTGTGTTATAACTATTCACCAGATTTACTTCAGCGTTTGAGGTTGCACAATCACCCATTGTCAGTCAGTGCTTCGTCAGGTTCAAATCTAGCAGTACTATCACTAGATTCCTCGATGGAAATTACACCGGGAATATCCGCGGGATATTAGAATATCTTCTGACCGCACTTTTTCCTGAGGATGATCCTGCTCTCAACATGGTCGAAGCAAACGGGAAGGAACATATCAGGAATGCTAATAGCAAAATCCCACATAGTAGTTGCTATCCGAAACTACGTCATTCAGAGTTAGACGACATCGTTGTGAATCTTAACTCGAAGAAGGCCTCAGACATTGATAAGATCGACAATAGAATTGTTAAAGCGGTTTGGGATACGGCGGCGCTTGAGATACTGGCGATTATTAATCGGTGTCTGCGTGAGGGTCACTTTCCGAAGATCTGGAAAGTGGGGAGGCTTAAAGTCGTGCCGAAGAGTAATGGGAAATCAGTCTTCGAGAAGTTTTTTAAACGAGTAATAGCGGCACTGTCATTGACACAGTTATCTCACTAGTCAGTACGGTTATCGATCCGAAGTGTCCACTTCAGATTCGATCTCTGTCGCCTTGTCTTAGGTAGACGCGTGCCGAAAGAAATACTTGCTCAGGGTTTTTTCTGGAAACCTCCGGCGCGTTTATAAAGTCTGGTGGCACGCCATTCTAATGGCGTTTATTATTTCTGCGATCGGGTATACTTGCTGGACAGGGATACATTAGTTAGGTCCTCTTTAAGCGCATTTGTTGTGATGGGCGGGACCAGGATCGGTATGCGGGGCCAGATTACATACCTCGGCATGATCCTTAATTCACTGCGAAGCTTCATACCACATGCGTGGTATATCGACAATATACCTTGGTATATTGGCCTAGGTATGGGCCTCTTGTTAGGATCTAACAAGTAAGGCGGGTGGTACTTAAGTCACAGCGTACGCCGCTTATGGCTTTGAACAAAGCTTACAAAACCTGTTCAACGGATGCTTTGCCGCCTTTGGCGGCAGAAGACCGCCTGCAGACCAGGTAGATGAAACGCTTTTGGATAGAAAGAGGCGTATTTTCGAGATCGTCATTGCTCATTGGCACTCTAGGACTACTAAGTTGTACTTCCCCGATGTTTCTGAGTGTATGAAGGAAAACTAGCTAAATAGTGATTACCTGCTTCACAATTTTCGACGGGGCATGGCGTCCTCTGTGTGAGTTTACACCGATTTGCACTAAGACACAGGTAGGTTTGCTCCTGCAGTTTCGATACACGGAACTCGACACTTTTTCTTTCTATATATCCTCTCGAGTCATGTTTTATTTTACTGTAGTGAGCGTGACGATGCGCGTAGCTTATTGTTAGAAAGCATTCGTCTTAAATATTAAAGTAGAATCACGCGAATCTTTAGAAAGAGGGATCTGTAGCCATCGCGACTTGGTTGAATGTGGACTGATTTTTGAGGCATTTAGAGCGTTCGCCAAAAGTGTTCTAAAATGCTCATTAGATACTAAATGACTCATTGAGTAAGGACAGTACTTAAGCCTGCTGCATGAAGGCATTCGACAGTAGATACGGAATACTATTAGGAGACTTATGAAGGTCCTCTCTTTTGTATGAGGGCCCCAGGTTCTGAGACAACCCGGGTAGAATAGGTTTAAGAATTGTATATAAACTAATGTTAATTGTTTATAGAAATTTCAACGATTAGGTGAGCATTCATATCAAGAGTGACATTTTTTTTCCAATTTTTAAAAGACATAGTATTAAAGCTTTTGCTCTACATAAGTGGAACCGCTCGTTTGGGTTAAAGTACGCATTTTTCAAGTTATAGTTTCTGGATTTGTTATATATATTTTAATGAGAAAAATTCGTTGGGAGCCTTTAGAAAGCCTAGAGAAAAAAGTTGCGAACAAAGTTTAATAGTCATGAAAGATTAAGGTAGTTTATTATATCCGTCACAAGATTTTATTAATATATGTAAATAATAATAAAATGAAGAATAAATACTTTCAACAATAGAAAAATCATTCCAAAAGCATTAAGATATTTTGTAGGTAAGAATATAATGCATAGTATTCAATTCCATCTAAAGTTCCCAACAGCGAACCCTGTATCTAACTTAAATAAAGCGATCATGGAAAAATACATCGACATGAAAGCAAAAAAACCAGTACAACTTAATAAATTTATAAATATGTAATTTTTCAATTACCATTAAACAATATATACAAAATTAAATGAAACTACGTGATGTAGTATTATTTCTACTTTCTTTAATTTCTTTACCACGACCTAGGTTTCGTTGTATTACAACATCTTCAGGTGGGCTATTAGCAAAAATTGAATCTTTGCTATTAGCCCACCTGAAGATGTTGTAATACAACGAAACCTAGGTCGTGGTAAAGAAATTAAAGAAAGAAATAATACTACATCACGTAGTTTCATTTAATTGTGAATAATGAATTTCTACAAAATTAACGCCAAATATATTCAACAATATATACAAATTATATATATATACCAGTAATTCATGTTTTATTTTATACTGACAAAATATGTACCTATCCCCCCTATATCGAAAAATATTGTTTTTTATTGTTTCCTTTATATAATAATGTATGCTGTATAAATAAAGTCAATCTATCAGCTATTAACAATCAAATAAAATAGAAAACTTTTTAATATGTAAAATAGGCTTTTATTTAATAAATAATACTTCAAAATCTGTACATATATGTGTGATAAATAAGCAATGTTTAAAAACAATTTAAAATTGTATGTATAATATTAACCATAATTTAGGGATACATCCAAGAATAACTATAATATCTCAATATATCCTGATACCTTAAAAAAGCGATTTGTGTAAAACTTCAATTAATGCAAGAAATTCAAATTATCGTAATCAATTTGTTTCTTAGACATTCAAATTATCGTAATATTTTTTTTATTTCAATATTTGGCAATTATATTAAATTATGTTATTAAACTGTTATTTTATTTATTTTTACCTTTATCGCTACATTAAGTTTTTAGATCATGCGGGATATATCCCTATTATATTAAAGTGAATGGATTCGGGCCCATCGCGCGTTTTATCGTTTAATTTCCATTCAAAAAACTCAATACGATATTGTTTGTACGTTATGTCAACGTGACCATTATTGTCCAAAATTAATAGAGTGCAAACATTTTCTAAAATAAAATAGCGAAAGTTTTAATTATAATGCTCTGAAACCAATGAAGTCCTATCAGCAAACTCTCATATTTCTATTTATCAGTTTGGTGTATCGCATGTAGATAATAAATTAATAAATATTTTAATACGTATGCAAATATTACAGTTTCGCAAAATTTAATTTTCTTTAAAAAAATATAATTTAAATGTAGCGGTTGATTTGTATTGTTGCTTCATGTCGATATTGTGGTGAGCGGTCGATAAATGTCTGGACAGCACTAACATTTTGGAATTTTTGTTGGGAGCAGGATAAAAATATGCGACATAGCGTGCGGAAACGAGAACAAAATTAATACATCCATGATGATTATGAACACAGGTGGGACGTACGCCGTATTATAATTGACGCGTTTAAAATTCATTTGTTTCAAAACTAACGACACGTGTTTTCACACAGCTCGGCGAATATGCCACTTCTATTTGTTTTATGTTCTGTGGATTTCATTCTATTAACTAAATACTACCGGGTGCAAGTTTTAATTTGAAAATTAATTGAAAATAATTTTTGTTTAATGTCAATTTGAGACAAAAAGATATTTGATTAAAGAAAATTGGATGTATGTAATAAGTAATTTAGGTAATCAGGTCGTCGCTTATTAGCATAGCAATCCAGGACTTGTTTAGTCTTACTTAATATTGAGATTGTATGATACAAGTTGAATGAAAATACATTACTAAAACTTACTTTAGTACTTTTGTAGTTGTGGAGATCACGTGTGTGACGATTCCTTAAGACAATGGTTTTAAAGGAAACTGACTATATCTACTCTTTATTTAGTGTGCTTTTGGAATAATCGTTCCTTTTTCAATTATAACTAACTTATATTAAATATAATTGTTTGTTCCAAAAATCTAAGAAAACCAAGCTGTTTCTTTTTTTTTTTTAATTTAAGCCTTCTACAATTACTTAATATATCATAATAAATCATTGAATAATTCTGTTTTATTGAAATAATTGCAAACCTGAATTTCTAACTCTAGTCATGAAATTACATATGTACTTATCTCGACCTTTGGTATAGTTATGTAGGATAGTTGCCCTTAGAAATAGATGACACAAATATATCTTTAATAATATGTATAACCAAATATTTAATCTTGTGTTATTTAATTTTCGTTTTCATTATTTAATCAATCTTTACTCAAAACAATTTCAAAATTATAATTAAGAAAATATTTAAAATTTTAAATCAACAACAGAAACAAAATTTTAATGAAAAATCATTATTTTTAAATTTTAATCTCTGGTTTTTAAAGGCCATATTTATTACAGTAATGACCGTAAATTAGAGAGTCCTCAGGAGTGTAAGCATTTTCAAACATTTAATATATTCGATCAAATTCTACTTTCATTTCGTATATTCCTCCAATTATTTACGTTCATTTTCTTTCTATATATCATCTCGATCAAAATTATCAATACCATCGAAAATATATGGTACGCTTTTTCTGGTCTGTCTGCCTCTTTTATTAGAATTACTTATTATCAAAATCTTTTTCTGAATTTAAGTTGTCGCTTGTTGATATTTATTTTTTCATAGCAATGAAATAAAAGTTAATTTATCATTAGACTTTACTGTCTTAGAAATATTTTCCTTAGTTTTCAGAATCGCAATAATTTGTTTTCCTCTCTTATGTAATGAAACGAGAATCTTAGGTACTGAATAAAACTCCCATAAATATTCCTTAAGTGTTATCTTTTTCGTATCAACGACGGTGATGCTACAATTTTAGAATTGTTCTGTGAAACAATAGTTAAACTGGAAACAGAGATGTCTATCGGTTAAATAGAATTTATTTTAGCAAATGTTATAAAAATCTGATTCTCTAGTTGTTTTATTTTATATATGATAATGAAACATAAAATTTGAAATAATGTTTTATTATTTTTTACATCTTTTATACGATATCCATAATAATATACGTATATATTCCAGAACCCTGGCGGTCGAAACAAAATAGTTATTTTAATAAATCTTTGCGCTTACAAATTCTAATACCGTTGAATCATTAAAATATTTCCTTACACTCATATCTTATTCCGAAAGCGTGACTCGAACATTCTAAGAACTTTCGTTCACTGGACTCGTTCTTTTCTTGTGCTTCTAATTGCAAAGATGACTAATGATGCATAGGTCACTTTAACGCCCACTTACTGCCGGTCCCTGTAACTTACGAAACTTCAGCAGTACCAATTGCTGAAAGATAGGCCAGCTTTAGTTATTGACCGGTTGTCGCATACTAGAAGCATTCGCTGCCATCCGTAATCTATGGTGAACTGTCAGGTAGATTCTTAAAATGGAAAAGGTCTTGACTTAATTGTTTTAAAATATTTAAGAGTTCTTGCAATGAAATTACTATTTTTGATATTTTCATATTGTGTGTCGTTTTTTATGTGCTAAGTAATAAATACATTTATTTAGGTTATGACAATTTTGTTTTATTTGATTACAAATATTATTTCATCCATAGAGTAAATGCACACATCTAATCAAAGATTCCTTATTATACTTTTCCGTAGAAATATCAAAGGTGAAAATAAAAATAAGATATCTTATAATAAAGTCAAGTCGCTTAAAATAACAATTACCTACACGATATTTTCCTTCATTCTGTTGGCACATTGATTTTTTTTTAATTTGATATTGGTAGTTCTGTAGTTAAAACAGGAAGAACGCCATTAAATAAAAGACAAAATAGAAGATGACGGCCGTACATAAAAGAATAATTATATTGCTAAATTTATATTTCATACTCTAATTTAACTTTCTAACGACACGTGTGCTTAACGTACAAAGAAATAAAATAATTTCTCTTAATATTTAAACAAATATACCAAATAGGGTTACACTTCATACCTTAAAAAGCCTATTGTCGTGTTATTAATTTAAAATATTGTTACTGCATTTCATTTATTCCTCTCCTATAGTTTCGTATTATAACAATTTTTTATTCAGGAATATTCTATATCGCATAAATTAATTATTCAAGATTTTCACATAACTCACAGAACAAAAAGTAGACATAACTTAGTGCATCTGGACGCTATTAGTAATTTGCACAAATGTAATACAATTTATAACCACAGATAAACCGTCGATCTGATAAAATAAAAAAAAACTATTTTCTAACTGAGAATAGTGACGATAGATATCTGAATTATACATAGAAGCCACGAACTGTTGTCACCCTATACATTGCCCCTATCGGTTGGTAATAGTAACAATGATTGACCAAAGATAATGTAGGAAGATAGATATATTAACCAGTCGATAGTTTGTTGGGACGCAAAAACGTTAATAACAGTAAAATCTTGCCTCTTGTAACCAAAAGTATTCGTAGATATAGGGGCTGGCGGTTAGACGTGCATATAGTGCACGACACTTCGGCAGCATATACGCTGGTCTTTAAAACAATATACTTATTCTGCACTTATATTTGTATTATAAGTTGACACTTTAGAGTATAGATATTTATTACGGTATCTTCTTTCTGAAAATTTCTTTCCTTAATACCTCAGTTTATAACCATAAGTAGGACAACAAACATGTATACTAAGGAAAACCAATTAAACATTTAAAATATACTATATTCATCAAACTAAGTTGACAGAACCAACGAATTTTGTAAACAAGACCAATAAGTTGAAAGTTTTTAGACTCTTCAATTAGCTGATTTTTATTTTTGTATCATCACAACGTACTTCATAACCTTTTGAAAATTCCACAAACCAGTTTAGAATGTGTTCTTTTCCAATCACACAAGCAGATCATAAAATTGTTTAATTCATGCTGTATTTATCAAAGATACTTGACTTTTTCTTGAAATTCATAACAGACTTAAAGACATCGCTGACTTTTTATATTCTAACGGATCAAACAGAAATTAAAACAATAAATGTTGAGATTCATGTTATGTTTTGGTCCAAGAAATTATAACACGCATATGTTATAATTTCTTAGACGAAAACTCTCTTCAACGTGAAAGGAGAAATAATTATACAAAATCCTCTCAGGAATAAGAAGCAGGTGTCAAAACTCCGAAACAACCGTACAAAACTAACTAGAGCCAACACCTATATGCTCCATATCAAGTTCATAATCGACCCACATCCGGCCGGCGTATCACATGCCTGAGTCAACAGCTATATCCCCTTATTATAATATAATTATTCAATAAACCACTCCATCCCCGGCCGCAGCTCCTCCGGACGACGGGTCTGCATAATTTTTACATGCTTGGGTTGGCGAGGAGGCGTCTTATGCCCGGGGCAGCTTTCTAACTCCGTTATATACTGTGACGGATAGCGATTCGAGCTTTGATCCCAGCGGAAGCCACGTGCGATAAGGTACTTGAACCAGTTACAATTCAATCATGCAGTCTATTTTTTTATTAAACAATCAGTTGCGTTTCTTTTTTAAACCGCACAACATATTTGTATTTTTTTTTACAAAATTAAACTTAAATGTATTCTCTTTATTTACACATAATATTGATATTATACAAAAGTTTATACTGTCAAGTAAAAAAGCATTTCATTTAAAACTTGGAGTAAATTTTTGTAATATCGTAGAAAATTTATTATTTAAATGAATTTCATTAAAATGATTCTTAAATTAATCAAGCAACTTGCGTGTTTATTCAATTTCTTAATCAATGTAATCTTCTAAACAAAAGACTGATTTAATTCTTTTTAATTTTTCAAAATTAAAAGTATTTTAAAAACCATAATTTAAGTAAGGCTAATTTAAGTAAAGCGTAAGGCGCGCGAATACTATTCTGTTTGCACAAAAATTACTATGTAATTATCAAAGATATATAGCCATATTAGCTCTACTATATATAGTTTCAGAATTTGTACAAAATTTTTAGGCAATATGTATATTACCATATGTATTCAGGTTATACAGAATTACTTTACATTTGTGCGTATACGAGGAAAGAGAGTGAACAAAAAATGTTACACCCGCAATCAATCAAATGAATCGCGTCCATGATTAAATATAGTATTTTAAGCACAGAAAAAACGTATTTTCAGCTATTTTCAAATATATTTTCACAGTTAAGTAACGTAATACAAACATGTCATCGTAATAATATAAAACGTTTAAAACAGAAAAAGGTTGGTATCAGATAAGGAATTATTATTAATACAAGAAAAATGTTATACATCAGGTCGCTTTAAACTCTTTAGTCAATAGTATTTTTACATAATTGTAAAAAAAATATTTTTTAGAATGTTTTATTTTTATTTGAGTATATTATTTCATTCTGTGTTTAATATAATGATACAGGAATTTTATAAAATTATGTATTAATGCTTAGCATATTGAAATTATGAATATTTGTAAGTTTATACTTCAATATTTCCTGCTTCGTCGGGCAAATTATTTTTATTCAAAAAAGCGTATTATTATTTTTATTGTTATTGTCAAATATTTATTGTCAAATACTCAATTGTTATAGTCAAATAAGGGATGTAAATACTCAAATAATTAATTTCAATTCATCAAATAACAGAGCGCAAGTTCGAATTCTAATCAGGCTTGGGTTAGAATTCGAACGTGGCGCTCAAAGTATAAATATTTCTGATTCGTAAGTATTTTAATGCATTAAATACAGTCGTGTCGAAGTCATAATTTGGACAAATATCTCCAGGAGTATACGATAGCTCATGGAAATTAGCCTGTCATTGTTAACAGATGAATAGAGGTAAGGTGCGCGAATACTATTCTGTTTGCATAAAAATTACTATGTAATTATAAAAGATATATAGCCATATTAGCTCTACTATATATAGTTTCAAAAATTGTCCAAAATTTTTAGGCAATATGTATATTATCATATGTATCCAGATTACGCAGAATTACTTTACATTTGTGCGCATACGAGGAATGAGTGTGAACAAAAAATTTTATGCACGCAATCAATCAAATAATTGCATCCCTGATTAGATATAGTCGAGATAAAACAGTTTGCCTCTTAATATATTACTTGTATGAATTACACACATTGAATAAAATTACGATGAAGACTGTTAGACATACATTGCTACTTCCTTAGAAAATTAGAAAGTAATGCACACTTGTAAACAAAATACGATGCTTGTTTATATACTATGTACCCCGAACGTACAATGTTAAAGTGTGCATGGCTTTCATGAAGCTTTCATGAGCTTTCAAAGTGTGCATGAACTATTATAATATCAAGATTGCCAAATTTGAGAAACACTTGCGTTAAGGTTGTAAAACGGATATAACATTGACCAGAAACCAGCGGTCACAACACTGAGTGAAAATCTTCACGCAAAACGACGCAACTTTCTTTGCATTGAATATATTTCCCAGTAACACTTTTTATGACAGTCATCAAATAAATAACATGGATACCTGAGTGTTCCGGGTAAATCCGTAGCCCAGGAAGCGCTCGTCGTGGGGCGGCACCGTATCGGGAGCCACGTAGAAGGGCTCGTAAAGCAGCTCGAAATTAGTCACCGTATGGCTCACGTGAACCTCCTCAGTCTCCTTACCGAGACTCTGCTCCCACCTTAAATTTATTGAAATACATTTATAATAATTTAATATCAGAGTTTCGTTAACGCGTTTTGAAAATATTAATAATGCGTTTTAAAAAATTGGTTGTGACATTTGGAAATGATTGACAATATCTTTTTTATGTAGAGATAATTGGCGGGTCGAGAAATGACAAAGGCTACTTTTATCCCGAGTAATCTCACCCTAATACATATATATATATATATATATATATATATATATATATGTGTGTGTGTGTGTGTGTGTGTATATATATATATATATATATATATATATATATATATATATATATATATAATAATTCTCACGTGATTTTTGCATCGAAATAGTTGGCGGACCGGAAAATGGCGTAGGCCACTTTTTATTACGGTAAATTTCATTGGTTCTGAAAAATGTTTATTTCAAATTAAAAAAGTACACGAACGGAATAACGAAGCAACCCCGCAACAGATCAACATGATTTTTTAAAACGCTACACACGCAGGATAAAAGAGCACCAGAATGACTCCTTTGTTCTCTAATTTAAAAGGAAATATTTTTGTTTTCATTGTCATTTATATTATAAAGTTATGAAAATAAGGACTTAATATTTAAAATCCCTTAATCATTTTAACGGTGCTGCATATTTTAATTTCTCCCTAGAAGTTTGTAAATATAATCGTGCAGGAGGGGATGAAACCGCAAGTAAGAGCTAGATAAATATAAAAAGAAAAAACTTAAATCTTTTAAACTCAGAGAAAATAAATAAAAATCAATCTCATTTTAATCGTGATGTTTGTCAGTATCTTGTCAACGAGATTCGGTTCAAAATTTTAGAACTAACCCTTTCTGAGACTTGGATTTCAGAGAATGGATTTTTCTATTGCCTTATTAAAATAATATATAAAATTAATTTCAAACTTTCATAACATACATTAGTAACCTTATCAATCGATAGAGTACATAAAGAGAAAGTAATACATGCTAAAAAAATCATTTGAAGAATTCGAAAACTACACAACATACTTTTTTGCATACTTTTTTAAATTAATGGTTGAAATATAAATGGATACTTTTTTTTAATTAAAGGCTGAAACATAAATTTATAAATTTTCTTGTATAAAATAATTTTTAACATGAAAATTCAAAATTACAAGTCCCGCAGTGTCATCCAGCCTTCAAGATTCGATTTTGACATTTTGAAGTAAGGGCAAAACTGGTTAAGCGCGTGGCGAATTATGCATAAAAGACTAGATCACCTCTTTTTTATTATATTCTCTAAAAAAATAACATAAATTTATGTCAACTGTTTTCATTAACGTCTCTCCATAGTGTCCAGTCAAAATAAAAATTATTTCTATCGGTTTTTCTCATCCTTGTATATTGTACAAAATAATATATCTCTATCTTTCCGTACGTATATACTCCTCTCATAAAGTTCTAGTCCAATTTTGGGTTCCATATCTCAGAACGGAAAACGGAATCCTTATAAGATGACTCACGTGTCTGTTTGTGTGTCAAAGTCGTTTTCCTCAGAACCGGTAAGACGTAGAAAATAAAAATTTTGCATATTGATAAAACGTATTAACCTGCACATATCTCAATATCCAAAACTCAAAAATATTAATTACTTTACTAAATTTATAAGAATTCTCTCCTTGTCCTTTTGAGATAGGGAATCCCAAAAACTATAATAACCAAAAAATGCGGACGCAGCTAGTTTACAAATTTTTTGACAAAAACAAAAAAATTTTTCAAGTTTAAAAAATCAGTAATAAGGAAACGAATATGTGTAGTGTCCATAAAAAACTTCCTTACAAATGCTGTGATGCCACTATTAGCAATTATGGGCCATGCAGATTATTGTTATAATCTACACATATGCTCGTAAACAAAGCGACCCAGATTACGTGTATACTAGCAAGTATGCGTTATTATTAAGTACTTCATAAAAAACATACGTATATATAAATATGTATCAAATATATATACTGTGTGCTTTGTATTACATATATATCAAAATATATATGTAATACAAAGCACCTTTGTAACCTTTGTAAAAAATAAGGTTTCAAATACAAATCGATTCACAGAACATAAAAAGTAACTTAGTTAGCCAAAGTGGAGGATGCGTTGTTCAATGGAGTAGTAGAGTGAAACAACGGTTGTAAACTGAGTTATAAGATTTATAAGAACATACTCCCCGCACCATTAAACTAAACATAAAGTTACTAGCACAGTTTTCATCAAGTATATATGTTTATAGATAAATATAAAACTGGTTTAATGACTGTAATTTTGAAATTAGTTGGCAAATAAATTCAGATACGCTTTACTATATTGTTATCACATAAGATAAATTAAACATTTATGGGCGGAGAATGAATTTGTAATTATCAAAACAAATTTTCTGCACAATGTACATAAAAAGGCAATCCCAAAACCACCCGTCCCGTTCATAACTCGGTATTTAGAATGAACGCTTTGATAATTTAAAAATACATTCAAAGAATGTTAAACGAAATTTGCCTGCTTTGAAGTTGAGGAAACTTGATGAAAAGGGAAATTTTACAAATACTAACTTTCTTTTCGCCGCAGGAAATGCTCGTATCGGAGTTGAATCGTTTCAGATATTGGAAATAAAAGGTTTCTACCATTTTCACCTCGCCTGGCTACTGTATCGCCCCTCAATCGACGTATTATATTCAACGAACGTACATTTCTCAATACTTCAGTGATCCGGAATGTAGTTTACGATATATTATGTAATCTGAAGTTTTAATACTTCAAAAAGTCTTTATACATTCCAAAGCATCGCATAGCACTTATATTTTAGAATTAATCAGTTGTTAACCTATATTCAACTACTAACGCACTCTAAACATAGGGCAGTCTTATTATCAGAGCAATACCTTAGATACAACATCAAAGTGATATTTGTAAAATGAGCGTCCAGTGAAAATTAATTATTGATTGTACAATATAAACTAAACACAAAGAAAAAAACAATAGAAGATATTCCAAGTTACCGCTTTATAAAACAAATGATACATTGAAATCAGAATCAGAACTACAAAAAGATTTATCTTATTCATCAAAATAGAATAGAAGCTGAAAGAAACCTTCTTCCTAATGAAACAACTTAGTCGAAATAGAATTGAGTGGGCGATAAGGTTCTTCAAATAAAGACATAACAAAGAACATTGACGTCTTTGAGAAATGATCTCAAATATGTGTCGTGTACAGAACATGGTTTAAGATTATTTTTAAATAAACACACTTTTATCCAATATTGTGCATATTCATGTAAAAAGCAGAAAATATTTATTTGGACAATTTTTGACTTAAATATAAAAAACACAAAGTAAATCCACGTGAATAATATAATACCATTCCTTAAGCCGCCCGCATTTCTTTTTTTAATTACACAACCTTAAATATTTTGGATGATGAAAAATTATTTTGAATTTTTCACTCAATCATAATGAAATATGTTTTTGATTCACACTTTTTATATTTAAAAGATGAAAAACTGGTTTAAAAATATCATAAAACAAAATTGCTATTTTTTTCTTTTCAACTTAAGAATGCCAAACGAAATTTTGATCGTTAGAAAAGCTTATTCTTACCGCAACTGGCCATCGATGACCAGTTTAGGTAGGTAAATCAAGTATGTATATTTCCGATATAGTTTGATCGCCATGATTTTCTATATTAGTAGACTTTACAAATGAAGTAGTAAAAGTCTAAAAATAAGGCTACATTAATTAATTATTTTCATTATATACATTTCATATAATTAATCATTTCTCTTGGTGAGTTAGAAATTCACTTATGAAAGGTTGTGTCATTTTGTTATCTCTCTTTTACACAAATCGATTGTTTGTAATTCATCTTTCTCTGTGTCATGGAAAATCAAGAAAAGTAAAATAAAATTGTTATCTAAAAAATTTCATTGACATTTCATGAAAACTGATTTATGCCGCTTCTTTTAAATGTCTTTTAAATTGAAATCGACAAATCTTTTGAGATCTTCAGGTCATTGAGTTTATTGGCTCGAAAAAATTTATCTAAATTCCGAAACAAACAGAAACCTAGTTGACGCAAAATCTTTTAAGCGTAGAGGGCTGAGAGTTTCCAATAGTTCCTGTATAATTTAGAGACGACTTGTAATGCCGTAGATGATTGCAAGTTAACATGAAAAGTAGTGGCAAAAAGTTATTAAATAGTACTAGTTGTATAATATCAAATTTCTCCATTGCAACTGTCATACCAGGTGACGTGGATCGGCTAACACTTCCACAGAACCACCAAAACAGCGCTATGAACTTTTTTCTTTCGTTAATCGGTTCCAAAATAAAAATGAAGAGACATTTTGGAGTAAAAGCTATGCACTCTCCAATTCGTGTTTCTCACTAATTTTGTTTATATCTAAAAGCACCCCTTTTCGAACCGAACCTTGCTGGCAACTCAGCTGTAGTTTGAGCGTAATGTGTGGAAGCACATTACGCCAATTGTCTTCATTGCATTTCAGTGAAGCTTAGTTTCCTAACAATTACGAACGCGTTCTTGAAATTTAATTTTTCAGATCGAAAGGAAATAAAGTGACAACATACCGAGCATTCATCTTTGGTGTTTGTCCATACACCAAGTTTATATTGTTAATTGTCTGTATCGCTTTATTTACATAACGCAGGTCGTGTATAAAAATAGCACGAATTTTCATGTTGTCCGTAACAGGAAATACGACGAAGTCCAAACTGAAGTAAAGCGCAACAATATTTGTTTTAGATTAAACATCTTTAAATGTATTATTAAAACCCAAAATTTATTAAATTTGACATAAATGTCATAGGTTGCGAGATCGCAGTACGTACAACATTGTTCTTCTATTTTTAATACATAAATATATATATATATATATATATATATATATATATATATATATATATATATACACGGTGTCCGGGAATAAATATCGGACAAAGAAAGCCGTTATTCCTTGAATGAAAAATAGTTGATTGTCATTAAAATAAAATTTAAAAGATGACTTTATTTCAGAAATTTGAAAATAATATTCATAATTATTTGTCATTTTTTTCGCACACATGATACTTGCGCACATTGTTCAGCGCCACTCAGGGGAATAACCCGCGAATAGCTGCGAAGACATGGCCACTGCGTGTAAACACCGCGCTCCGGGGAAGTATTGGGTGTGTTAAAAAGAGTTGCGTGTAATATTTTTTGCACTCATTTAGAAAAATGGCGTGTTTTACGTTTTATTTCAACGACAATTTATTCCTTTATAGCCAACGAATAGCGTCTTTCTGAGTCCGACATCTATTCCTGGACACGGTATATATATACATTATTTACTACACGTGTATGATAAACATTTCTAAACTCGTAAAATTACCACTACATTGTACCACTAGGTATTATTACCATTACATATTACCATTACATTTGTACCACTAGGTATTAGTTTATTTCTTAAAAAATCTGCAATCCGATTATTATTGAATCTATCATATTATCCTTTAAAGAAAATGAAGAAAGAAAGCTTCTTATTAGATATGTAAAACTGGTCATTACGAGTACATAACTGGCTATCAGTTATGTACTCGTCCAAGAATTTTTCCTCTACGCCCTTAGAAACGATATAATCCGAGACAACCGCGACAATTAAAGATTCGCAGTATAATAAAATACATCCAGATTTGTAATGTGTAATAATGTATCATTTTTAGACAAAAGTCCAAAAACTCCTAACACTTCAATAACCGGCAATTTCACGCGGAAACTATTTTAAGTCACCGACTACTATTTCGTTTGGGCATAAAATATAAAAAAACTGAGTACAAAATGAATAAACTTCAGTTTATTATATTCATACATTATAATTTTTAATGAAGCTTTACACATCTCTACTAGTATAGTTATACTGAAAGGTCTTGATCTTTCGTTCACACTTAAACAAAGTGTGAAAGATGAGGACATTTATGACCCTTATTGACCTTATTTCAATAAATTTATATATATATATATATATATATATATATATATATATATATATATATATATATATATATCTCCAAAGAGTAACCCTGGTATATATTTTGCATGTAAACGGATACCTCATTTATAATTGTCTACTTAGAAATTCCAAATGAAAGGGCGGCAGAGAATTAAAATAAAATAACTAAATTACAAACTCGTGCTAATTTTGTAGCCATAAAATTATGGTAATATATTTTCAGAAGAATAATTAAGCATTTCTTTGTGAAATTTATACGCAAATCGAGTTATTTTTCGTAAAAGTAGCAATATTTCTTTACTTTGCGTGAGAAACGCAGCTTCTGAAATTTTCTAGGGAAAATTAATGATTGTCTAATATAAGATAATGAGTAAACAACAGACCTTTATAGTAACTATAAAGATCAGTCGTAAATTAATGATAATATATTTTAGAAATATTAATTAAATATTCGTTTTTACAATACAACAAATTATTTACAGCCGTTTTAGAAAAATTAGATATGTTATTTTTATATTTATCGGAAAAACAGCTTTCAATTCAGAAGATATAATAAGAAAAGAAAATTATTTATGGACTATTAAGAATAAAAAGAAAATAAATTGAATTATTTAATTTCAACGAGAGCGGCCATTTGATTTGGGCTCTACAGTTAGCACCAGGCACATTTTTACCTTGTTCACTTTTTCGACATTGAAAAGTAATAAAACAGTGAGGAAAACTTGAATTGGGTCATTGAACCATTTTAATATTTAACGTCGTTTTGAAAAAAAAATAACAACAAAAATATCTCGTACAACTTTAAGCTTGATAAAAATTTTATATTATCATCCAATAGAATTTCTTCGGCAAAGCAAAAGAAATATTAACTCATACAACCACAAATAAAACCATAAAGTCGTTGAAAAAGTTTTCCCTCCAAGCAAATATCCGATTCCTTTAATAATGTCATATACCCATCATCTTTACAAACGCGACTGCCACATTCTCATTGGAACTACTACTTTTAAACAACATAAGCTTTACTTAACACGTCCAAATGAAACTACTGAACAAAACAAAGGGCGGAACTGAGCTCAAAGGTGCCGTAAAACAAACATAAAACTCTCATTATTTATAATGCCCGGCGACGAAATTCTCACTTCATCAAAAAGATTCACAAATACAACAAGCCTTGATAAAAATATCCGTCGAGCAACTTCCGTAAATTGTTTCAAGTTTGGAGCTGCGAGGATAACTTATAAGAGAGTTGGACGAGTCGAGCAGTCACTACGGGGAATAGTCAAACACAACGATTGCGCCTGGCGATGCGTGCAAGTGACTGTCTCTATCCAGACTATGCAATTATGCATGTGCTGCATTGCAGTTAATTGCGCAACGCGTTGGAGACAGAATCATTATATGCATCGATAGTCACAACGTTGAAGGTAATTTAAATATTCATTTCACAGTTCAAACAACTTAGGATACAATCATATTATCTCTATATATTATTTCTCAATGGAGTCTTTTGTCGGTACATCATATCTCCCTTAATTCATTATCAAAACCAATGATTGTGCTATCATTTTGAAGATTACTTACACGGCTAATGGCGAAAAATAAGCAAACAATACAAAATTATTTTTTGGAGTCTACTCCTTAAGAATCGATTTTGATATATAGCGCCCGGTATGAAGTTTTATTAGGAGTCAAATCAGAAGTCCACACCGTTAAAAAAAAGAAAATGAAGAGCGTTAAAAAAAAGTGTAAAAGATATCAATATGTTCATTTGGTGTTTTCTTGTGACGTAATTGCAATGACGGAGTTTAACACACATAGGCTCTGATTAATAGACACATAAATCCAGGTTAAATCGTTATTACGTAAGTCTAGATTAATATAAATTGTCGTATTATGTCTCCGACGGTTCAATAGATGCATATTAAACTATTATTTATTATTCAAGTTTGGAAAATCAAAGATTAGCCGATCGGAGATTTATGTTTTGATACAATACTATCGCTTGCGCAGTACGTACTGCGCGTCAATCGTTAGTTAATTTCAGACAGATCTTGATATATCGAATTATTTATTGACAACGTCATAAGCACAGATCATATACTAAAGTTGTAAGCGTCGTTTTTGTTTGGCTGAAAGTATTCCGTTTAACAATAAAGTAGTAAACTGAATACAAGAAAAAAAAAACTACACGGAAACAAAAAAGGTTATTGTTGCAGATATTGAAGAAAAAAAAACGCTTGGGAAGCTGTTGCCGAGAAATAGAATGCTAGTGATATTATGAATGAAAGGGTGAGTACAGTTAAATGTATACAATTATAATGAAAATAGAACACAAAATTAATTTGTTTGCATGAATGTAATTTCTTTTTTATATTTATATACAGTGTTACCTATTTTATAGATTCCAAGACAATCGTACTTAAGGAGTAAACTCCGGTCGCGCGTCGGAGCTGACACGCACAATTTTTTTTTATTTTTTAAATCTCTATATATCATTTCTGAAGTGTTGATATTGTAAACAGTGCCATCTATTGACAATCTGTTTAACTAAATATTATATATTTTTCCCTTACTTAATTATTTTAGATATTATTAAATATTTATTGCGCTAGAAATTTCGCATTATAACAAATAAAACAATTTTGCTGGAAAAAAGGCACGGGACCCTCGACTATATAAACAAAATTAACTAAATATAATACTTTTCACTTACATATTTTCACGTTATATTTATCATTTGGTAATTTGCGAATGCTCGCGCGGCCAACTAGTTTCAATATATTACTCAACATTAACGAAAACCGTGTATGAGAATGTGTACGCATACGTAATAAATTATGAGAATATTATAATAATATTTCGTTTATAATATAACACAAAATATTGAATGTAAGAAAGAAGGCAGAAAATAGAAAAAGGGCCAAGTAGATGTCAAAAAGGACCAAGCATGAAGTAGAGTTCAATAATATTCTACCTGTTTTAATTGGGCAAATTAATTGAAATAATTTTAATTCTAAAAAATGCTAATCATTAGAATTTTTTGGATTTTCTAAGTCCACTCTTGAAAAATGAAAGGAGGATGAATAAACTTTAAGCAAATTTGAAGTATGATATTTTACAAAAGAGACTTAGCAATAAAAATAATAAATAGAGCCTCACTTTCATTTTGGAAGATTTTTAGTGATTATTTAAATTAAAAAAAATTCTTTCCCGCAACACGTACATAGAATTTCCAGTAAATGGTAATGACCGCTAAGAGAAATATAACTAAATTGTCTTTTATCGCTTAGCAAGTCGAAACCTATCTTTATATACTATAGTAAAACTGTAACATAATTATATCTGTACACTAAAGTCATTTTTCAAAAAATAAGTGGAAAATGCTATTCAGGTTTCTCTGAACTCAAAACGTACTTTTTACAACTTTGCCTGTCTGTCTGACTGTTTACTCGAATATTACGCAAAATGTAACTGAAATATTTCTTGGAATTCAAATTAAAATTTAGGCTACGTTTATCGGTTTCACATATTTCGTAACGGAAGTTTGACTGTAAGTTTGTTTCTTATTTATCCGTCTCTCTGTTTGTTTAATCACCACGAAAAAACTGCTAACCAATATAAAATAAATATTCGCTAAAAAAAGGTTATGATATGGATTGTAATCTAGAGTATTTTTTGATCCAACGTTTCCTGATGATCTAGAAATTCGATTTTTAGCAGACAGTAAGACCGAGCGCTCGGACTTAAAACTTACAAATAAAATTTATCTATAGTATTATCTGTTCAGCTTAAAATTCCAACTAACATATAAGGTAATTCTATCCATATCAATGATATGCAAACGTTCTTCAAACTAAGACACAACTTATATAATCCTGCTACCTGAATCCTGGGCAAAGGATTGAAAGTAAGGTGGCGGATTTTTCCCCCACTCCAACGTTATCCTTATCCCCCCGTATAGAAACATAGATTGTGAGAAAACAAATAAAGATAATTTCCATGCTCTGCTCACTAATAACGTTCAGTACACTTTTAGGGCCTAATGGGAAGTGGAAGTGACAGGGTTACGATCAAATTGTTTTTAAATTAAACTTCAGTTGAATTATTAGATCGGGTTATGTTGGGTTGAACTATGTTGGGTTAGGGTATGTTATCTTGAGTTATTAGATTGGGTTTTGTTAGGTTGGATTATATTCGGTTGGATTCGGATTGTTTGGTTCGGGTTAGATTAAGTTAAATTGGATTATTTTGAGTTAGATTTAGTCACTATCAAATAGGATGGATCGTGGGGAGTTAGATTGGGTCAAGTTTAATTATATTAGATTAGATTAAGTTAAGTTAGGTTGAATAAGGTCAAGTTATGTTAGGATGGGTCAAATTATTTTAGGTTAAAGTGGATAGAGCGGGTAAAGCTAGCCTGTGTTAGATTTAATTAAGTTGACTTGAGTAAGGTTAGGTTTACATTGTTATCGAGTACTGTGTTATCATCGAGTACAGTACTTTTGTGAAGTACAATAGGAAAATTTAAAAAAAAATCCTACTGTATTGTACTGTATTTCAAAGCGAATAGTTACCTCTCGCAATTCTTCTGTACACAGTGAATGCGGATAGCACGTTTCTAAACTTAATCTTATTTTTATTCCGATCAAGAGTACTTTTGAAAGGACAATATTACAATTGGAGAAAAAATCCACGGCCAAAACCTAAAAATATATGTTCATAAAGCCCTTGGGAAAAAGCCAGTTACTTCATAACCCGAACAACCACATGTTCGAAAAAAATTTATATTTAATATAATTTACTATAAAGAAGAGAGTTTAATGCACTAAACCGAATTTAAACTTGGACAGCCGCTGAATATATACTGCGTCATTGCCATGAATATGTGCAACGTTTCATAGATATGAAATAATTTTACGGATTACGATTATTGATAGATTAAAATATTATTTTTTTATTTTGTTCGTTTATTTTCGAATGCAACACTAATAAGATTCATTATGGTACATTTTAAAATTTTATTTAAGAAGATTCAATGTGTATACATAAAACATTCTTCGAGAAAAAATTGTGTCTATTGTACACATCGAGTGATACTGTAAATTACTTCAATAAATATGTGTATCACGTCTGTAAAATAAAAGTCTTATTAAATAAGTTTGAAATTGATTTTAAGTTGAAAATAATCCTTGCGGTCATAAATATAACCATTGTTCTGATGATAAATAAAAATGATTTTTTTTTAATTCTTGAATATCACCACACTGGTAAAAGAGCTGCAAAAATATAAAATTTTAAATCCTCTCGTAATTACTTCCCAGAAATACACCACATTTTCATATATGTATATAAAAATATCTTTCAAATCCATACTAAAATATTTGATACAGCGTGCGGCATGAATGATAATTTGGAGGGCTAAAAAATGAAAGGAATTTTGGTCTCTGTGGTAATTACGTCTGGTTAAGGAGATAAAATACGTGTATTTTTACGAAAAAATTTAGATTTTCAGACATCGTGTCGTTTGATGTAGAGGCGAGAGCGAGGCACGAGTGAGCGTTTGTGAAGCTGAAAAAATAGATTAAATTTTTGATCCTATCCGTTATTATGTCTATTCTAAAGATGTACAATATACATATATACGAGTATGCTTGGATTTCCAGAACTTTACCAACATATCATTTTATATATTTAAATTCTTTGCATAAACGTTAAACTATAAATAGAAAAAAAACGAGTGTGCTTTAGACCACACGACTGAAGTAAAACTTCAAATTCACAAAAAATTAACTTTAAAATGAATTTACAATTTTATTCACTTTAAACGTAGAATATTTAATGTATTGAATAAAATTATAATTTATAAAATTGTTCAAGAACGAAATGAAAATACAAAATAATCAAAAAATCACCGTTCGCGCAACGCTAGTAAACTCGCATATATATATATATATATATTTATATATATACATATATATATATATATATATATATATATATATATATATGTATATATTTATAAATATATTTCATGCACTGGCTATGAGAGGAAGAAAGAAAGAAAATGTGCGCGCGCACTGCTCTCTCTTGCTCCTACAGTGTGATACAGACAATAGGCTTGCACTGTGTCTTAGATATACGAAACATAACTGGCTACGAGAGAAAGAAAATGTGTGCTCACACCTCTCTCTCTTGTCCCTACAGTAATATACGAAAGGTAACTCTCTCTCTTTCTGTCTTCACTAACTTATATCTCCCTCTCAACTTCCGTTCGCCTCGCCCGGTCACACTTTTCGTAACGCTCTCGTCACGCATTCGCCAACTTACTTCCCAAGTCAAGCGTGCGTAAAGAAGTTTTACTTCAAAAATTAATTCCTCGGGTGATTATTGTATTTTGTAAAGCTACTTCCTATTCAACGATATAAATACGTAAAATATATTTTATCAATGCTCTAATTAAAATATTTTTGTAAAAATGCAATATCATATAAAAACATATGGACTTCAAGAACCGCAATATAATGGTGTTTGATGCATTACAAAGAAACAGCGCAAACGAATGCTTAGAAAACAGAAAGCAAACAAATTTTAACCATGTTTGAATACAAAACATAATAAAACGTTTTTCGTCTATCTCATAATGTAAATATTTACGTAAAAATATGATAAGTTAGATTTTCAGAATGGTTGCAACACGTCTATTACATTTAAATCGTAGGACTTTAAATATAACACTCCTGTTTTAAAAAAATATAGCACGCATACTGATATAAAATTGTTTAGATTTTTATAATCGCATCAAACATATTATTGACAAATTTCGTAAAATGGGGCACCGATGAGCATTCGGAGTTCCGAAAAAATTAAAAATCCCTGTCGTAATTATCTCGATTGCTCTCGTAATTATCTCAATCCCTCTCGTAATTATCTCAATCCTTCTCGTAATTATTTCAATACCCCGCGTAATTATCTCGACCCCTCTTGTAATTATCTCAATCCTTCTCGTAATTATTTCAATACCCCGCGTAATTATCTCGATCCCTCTTGTAATTATCTCAATCCTTCTCGTAATTATTTCAATACCCCGCGTAATTATCTCGACCCCTCTTGTAATTATCTCAATCCTTCTCGTAATTATTTCAATACCCCGCGTAATTATCTCGATCCCTCTTGTAATTATCTCAATCCTTCTCGTAATTATTTCAATACCCCGCGTAATTATCTCGATCCCTCTTGTAATTATCTCAATCCTTCTCGTAATTATTTCAATACCCCGCGTAATTATCTCGATCCCTCTTGTAATTATCTCAATCCTTCTCGTAATTATTTCAATACCCCGCGTAATTATCTCGATCCCTCTTGTAATTATCTCAATCCCTCTCGTAATTACATCAATCCCTCTCGTAATTGACACATATACACAGCATATTGCGACATATTAAAATCACTTACGTGCGGTATCTGAGTGTACTTCACCGTCTGTGGTATCAGAAAAAAGTCAAGCACAAGTCGAACTTGATTTATTAGTATTCCGTATCATTATCTAGACATAGAGGCATCAAAGCATGTGTGAAGTCCGTACCAGATATAAGTTATACTCGCGCAAACTTTGGATCTACAACAGCACTAGCTTTGTAGACCCAAAGGAAACAAAACGAAAAGAAGATTGTAAATCGTTTTACATTAATGTTGTAATAACTATAATGTTGTAATAACTTGATAAATAATGTAAATAAATAAAAAAACAACGATTGTAAAACTTTTATATAATTTATATCAATTATCATTTTGTATTTTATTTATAATTTAGATTTAAATATAAAGATTGTCCACAACAAAAATAATATCTTAAGTTAATTTTCCTTCAATCCATATTTTATTTAAAATGTTCTTTCAACATCTTTTAAATCATGATTTTCTAAACAGGACGGAGAGGCATTTTTCCGATTTTGTTCGGAAGAAATATTTAATAAATTGGTAATTTAACTATAAATGCAGATATATAATAATTTTTGACCTAACGAGTTTTCTTTTTATATCCTACACAACATTTTTTGCCTTTTCGTCCACCCTCACAAACTGACCCCAAGAATAATAATCCAATGTTTTGCACTTTGCTTCACTTTTTAACTGGGTTGTAACTCCCTACAACAGTGCAACTCAATTTCAACTTTCTACATCAAACGGTCTTTGAGAAAAATGCCTTACGATTCCATAAGTTTTAACTTTTTACTATTCTGGAACGGAACAATAAAAAACGACTTCGTAAAAATAATGTGGAAAATGACTTTAAAAACAACTTTGGTACAAGTCTTGCTACTAAAGTTACGTGAGCCGATGTTTACAGGCTGGAAAGTTTGAATAAAGTTAATAAATAAAAACTGCCAATACATTAATCCGATGGAAATTAGTTTTCTTTTTGTGAAAAACGATTTAACTTTTAGGCGCCAGTTTTTATTGAATTTGCGTTATATATATATATATATATATATATATATATATATATATATATATATATGTGTGTGTGTGTGTGTGTGTGTGTCTGTGTGTACACATGCATAGTATATAAATGTTAAATTTATACGACTATTTTGAGGATATCTTAAGAAATCCTCGTCTTCGTATGAAATAATTACGAAATAGTTCGTGCGGTATAAAAAACACAGGTACCAGTAAATGTTTTTAGAGTTTGTAAAATTGCTGAGCTTTCCAAAAAAAAGCTCAGCAATTTTCTCAGCAAAAGACAATAAAAATTGAAATAATATATTTCTAAAAATTAAATATATCAGAATGGTACATAATTGTACTTATGCACTTTGTCTACTTTCATTTAACATAGCACTTTATTACAAAGAAATATTTCCGCATTATTTTTTTGCGTTTCCCAATATTGCACTATATGAGAATTAGCAATAACTGCTTGCATTAAAAACATCACAAATGAATATAACTATTCAAACTTTACTTATGCAATAGCCATAAGTAAAATTTTTAAAAGTAACAGTTCACAAGATCAAAGAACAATAAAAAACCAAAAAAAAATCCAAATCAGGTTTAGCCAATTCAATAAAATGAACTGAAATGATGCCAGCTTCCAAATTTGGCGGCGCCATTTTGCAAATACGCCACCATGAATACTTAGACTCTAAATACACAGGTACTTTGAATCAAATTAACTTTCTTATTAGGTACAGCCCATTTTTCAACAACCCAAAAAAACGTATGCATAAATAACGCTCAGTGTTGATTACTTAAATATTCACTTTCTCTCTCGTATTTTTTTTAATTTGCGAAAAAATATCAAAAAGGAAATGCTTTCAAAATTCACATCCGCCACTGGCCCCAGTGCAGCTGCCGACAGCTCAGGGACAGCGCGCAGTGTTAAGAGTCAAATATCGGGCTTATTAGACATTAAAAATGTACGTCGGAGCATCGGTAAATCGCGCCGAGTTAGGTCTCCCGACGCCGCGATATGGAGATGACGAGTGAAATGGATGCCCCTCTGGTGAGTCGTAGGGGAAGTCGATATCGAGGGAGCATGGCCGCCGCGGGAGTAGCGGCCGACGTATATCACGCAGAATGGTCATCCGACGACATTAGGCATCATAAAAGTATGTATCAATCCAACCTTATAAATTTCTCAGACGGGATATGGGGTAACGCGGTAGCTCGAAGCCATAACTTAGGGCGTGCTGTAGTGTACACTATATCTTCTAGTAAGATTTATTTGTTTACTGTTACAGTCGAAGATTTAATTTTGTATTTTAAAATTATTTTAATGCGATATTTTAAATTACAATTTATGAGTTATTAGCCACACCTTGTCGACATTCTCTAAAGCAGCCGTAAATTTCGCTCACCGAAAGAAAGAGCACAAATACACAAAAATTTTCGTCCACATTATAAAAAAGAGAAATAACTAATAGCACATTACAGTTATTCCTGATAAAAATCTAATTACCTAAAAAGAACACAGATATATAAGAATTTTCGTTCACGTTGTAAAAAAGAGAAATAACTAATAGCTCATTAAAGTTCTTCCTGATAAAAATTAAATTATCTGAAAAGAACGCAGATATATAAGAATTTTCGTTAACGTTATAAAAATTAAATTACCTAAAAAGAACACGGATATATAAGAATTTTCGTTCACGTTATAAAAAAGAGAAATAACTAATATCTCATTAAAGTTATTCCTGATAAAAATTAAATTATCTGAAAAGAACGCAGATATATAAGAATTTTCGTTAACGTTATAAAAATTAAATTACCTAAAAAGAACACGGATATATAAGAATTTTCGTTCACGTTATAAAAAAGAGAAATAACTAATAGCTCATTAAAGTTATTCCTGATAAAAATTAAATTATCTGAAAAGAACGCAGAATATAAAAATGTTCGTTGCCGTTATAAAAAAGAGAAATAATTAAGAGCTCATTATAGTTATTCCTGATCAAAATCAAATTACCCAAAAAGAACGCAGATATATAAGAATTGTCGTCCATGTTCTCTCAGTAGCTCATTAAAGGTATTTCTGATAAAAATTAAATTACTTAATTCGGAATTGCTCTGTCCAAAAATACTATTACGGTTAAATTTGAACTTACGTATTTTTATTTAAAAGCCGTTATTTCCTTAATTTCAAATAAACTTAAAAATAATTTTTCAATTAAAATTTTCATGTTTCTTTCAATTTATAAAAAAACTCCTTATTTAAATCTTTCACGTAGACAAAACTTTTATCATTTTATTTGAAGCTTATAACAACCCAATTTTTTTACAAAGTTCCGTACCAAATACTGTAATTGTCACTAAGGGATAACAACATTTGAGTTAAAATTTATTTTCAAATAAGAGATGGATATCCATACAAACTAGAGACCTAAGGGAAATAGAAGAATCTCGTTTGGAAATTTTAAGGTCGGAGCCTTAAAAATACGAAATGTTACAAACCATGTGCTCAAATAAACTGGCAAGTATTTTATTTTTGCTAAATTTTATATACACACATGGTATTAGTCATTAATGGATTAATGACAAGAAGAACCATTAATGACTAATACCATGTGTATATGAGAAGACTCACATATTTACATAAATGTTCATATCGCTAACAATTATTATTGGAGTTTACTCCTTATGAATCGATTTACATATATAGCGCCCGGTATGAAGTTTAAAAAAGTGTAACAGCTATATAGCGCCCGGTATGAAGTTAAAAAAAAGTGTAACAGCTTGTAAGTTTGGATGTAGGAGGTAATCTCCGAAATTACTCATTCGATTTCAAAAATTCTTTCACCAGTATTGAGAAAAGACCTTCAGGATGGGCATAGGTTATATATTACCCCATTAAAAAAATGTTCATGGAGGCCAATTTTGCAACGTAAGTCAACGAAAAAACAGTCGAGCGAATGCGTTTCTTATGAACGCTGCCGTAACGGTAAGAGATATATTGATAGATGATGATTTATATATAGTGTTACGTATTTTATACTTTCCAAGACAGTCGTAATTAAGGAATAAACTCCAGTGGCGCGTCGGAGTTGACACGCACAATGTTTTTTTTTAATTTTGATACACGTGTATCGATTTAATTCATAATGTATTATAACTTTGGTACATTTACGTAAAATTTTACGTTATTGGCAATTGAAATTAAAACATATTTTGTAGCAGGAAGATGAAGAGAAATATGCTAAAGTCTTGCGAGGAACAGAAGGCTCTTATTTGTACATTTTAAAGCGCAAAACCTTAAAAAACGAAATGTTGCAAATCATGCATTAAAATAAACTAACAAATTAATGTTTTTTGCAAAATTTTCATATACACAAATCGTATTACTTACCACTACACACACTTACTTACATATTACTTACAATGGGTTACAGCTAAAGTACGTTTATAAAAAATATTGACGTCGCAAACAATTGAAATTAAAACATATTTTGTAGCAGGAAGGTGAACAGAAATATGCTAAAGTCTTGCGAGGAACAGAAGGCTCTTATTTGTACATTTTAAAGCGCAAAACCTTAAACAACGAAATGTTGCAAATCATGCATTAAAATAAACTAACAAGTTAATGTTTTTTGCAAAATTTTCATATGCACAAATCGTATTACTTACCACTACACACACTTACTTACATATTACTTACAATGGGTTACAGCTAAGGTACGTTTATAAAAAATATTGACGTCGCAAACAATTGAAATTAAAACATATTTTGTAGCAGGAAGGTGAACAGAAATATGCTAAAGTCTTGCGAGGAACAGCAGGCTCTTATTTGTACATTTTAAAGCGCAAAACCTTAAACAACGAAATGTTGCAAATCATGCATTAAAATAAACTAACAAGTTAATGTTTTTTGCAAAATTTTCATATGCACAAATCGTATTACTTATCACTACACACACTTACTTACATATTACTTACAATGGGTTACAGCTAAAGTACGTTTATAAAAAATATTGACGTCGCAAACAATTGAAATTAAAACATATTTTGTAATAGGAACATGGACAGTAATATGAACTAAAGTCTTGTCACTTGGACATTATAAAGTGCAAAACCTTAAAGAGACGTATTGTTGCGAATCATATATTAAACTAAATTCATAAGTTAATTTTTTTTCCAAATTTTCACGTACATATATTGGTATTACTTATATTATTTGACATCGCAGACAAATAGAATCAAGAATTATTTGACAATGTTTGATATCAAGATTGATTGCCATACGAACAAAAACTTATGGAGAACAATAGATAATCTTAGAATATACAACGTAAAAAATACGAAATATTTCAAATCATACGATTTAAAAATACATAATTAAATACCTATTTAGAAAGATTCTCGCCGTAAAGACTAGAGATTATTAATTCAAAATTCTCTTTTAACAGAAACCGTATTCATAGTAATAAAATAAAATTTAAAAAAACTAATTGACGCTATTAAAAACTGATTATTTAGCCATATTCCCGCTAATAAGCGTCATAAATTCGAATCACGCACGGAAAAGCTCGTAAAGAAACCATAAATGTCTTTATTAAAATATATAAAGGCATAAACAATAAACCGACCACAAATACATTAGAATAATGCGGAGTCAAGTCCGCACTCACATTCCATGATACCATGAACCCCATCTCAATACAAGTAAGTATTGCGCGACGAAATGTACGCACAATAAACGCGCTGAATTTAAATCCTGAAAATAACAACATAAAGCAGGAAAGTCGTAAAGCTATGTCGTACCATAAAAATTCGATATACTGTTTTATGTGAAAACAGATGTAAGCTTATACAGCTCGAAAGGATTTGGAAAAAAGGTTTCCCGTAAAGGTTTATGTATGGAGGTGATGCATTACGTTTTTTCTTCTATATGACGAAGTCCCCTCCGGATTCAATAAAAATATCGTAAATCGAATACCTTTATTCAATTAAAATGAATAGTTGTGTCGAACATATAGTAACGAAATATCTCTTAAGCACTTCAAATACGAACATATAGAACACGCCGTCTGAAATATAAAATCATTTTAAAGGAAGTTGATTTCGCACAATGTTTTTGTTCGACCGCGTGAATGACTTACAAGTACTGACCATCTCTAAATTTACATAGCTTTATTTGTTAGTTTGAAATATCATAATTATCAATAGGAAGACGTCCACTACATGGGCCTCTCCATAGATGCCATACGAAAAACTTTCATCCATGTCGGTCGTTGATTCTGCTCACTATATGGTTTGGTCATTGCCACTTCAGCCTGTCACTTATGCGAGTTATGTCGGTAATCTTAGTTCTCATATGAATCTACTTATTACAAATCATATTTCATAAACAAACCCCGAGCATACAAACCCTTTCCATGGCCCGCTGAGTGAACTTGAGTCTTTTTGTTCTATACACTTTATTAACATTCATCTCATGTTATAACTATAAAATGAAGTTGTTTACAACTATGTATAATTATATGGAATAGTAATAAATAATGTATAATTACATTATTTATAACTTAAGATTTTAAGTTATAAACATATCCGGCATCCGTTATCATGCTGATTATACTTATAGCCATACCAAAAGTACGTTCGCTTTAAAAATATATATGTTATATACGGCTTGTAAGATGAAACAACAACGTTACTTCGTTACGATCGAGACAAAAACGTTACTTTCAAGTATACTTATACTTATTTACTATATACCCGTTAAGAGATATTAACCCAATGTAGTCAACGTAGCCTTGGAGTATAAACATTCAAACCATAAACAAAAAAGTGCGATATACCTATCAAACCAGTAAAATATTTTCTATGTTATCTACCGTCACTGGTCTTTGATATCTATCTACCGACGGTCAAGCTCTATCTTTCTTTATGTCCCTTAAATCCGTGTGAAGAAACATATCATGATCGAAGGGCGTCTCCGAAGACTGTCAATACATGTTACCGTGTATGCTATTGCAAGATAAAGAAAACAGTACATCCAATTCAAGCCAATTTCTTTTGAATGACAAAATTCACATTTAAATGTTTATCTGTCAATTATTATTTAAAAAGTAACCGGTACTCACTATAAAGTCTGATTAAACTTCGCGTTTCATTGGTATTTAAAAAAGACTGCCCATAGTTAGCAACAATAAATCTACAATAAAGAATTCGTCTAATACCTCAGTGGACCATAACTAGCAGTTACGAGTGATATACGAAATAATAAATAATTTTGATTTGTATAATAACATCGAAAAATCTAAATAAAACATCATTTCATTATTTACAAATAATTGCGTATCAAATCAATTGTCTTCTTTGCGTTGTTATTAAATAATTAAACAATATGAAAATTTTAATTAAATGAAACGAAAACAAAATCATATATTTTTGTAAATCCAATCAATTTATATACACGAAAACTGATTGAAATTTTACTTTTGCAGGATTATTACGGCAGATAGCAGCGGGAAATCCATTAGTCCTCCCACTCTTTAGCTAAGAATTTCGAAAATAAACGTAGTTCGTATTTTCATCATGGCATAGAATCAATTATTTAGGAATACCAAACTACATATTAATTCGATAAACTCTATAGAAAATTTACACTTCGTACGCCAAATAACGATACGATACGATAAGGCACTTTTGATGGAATGCATTATGAGATACGATACATGGTTTTAATGTTTCAACAGATGCTTTTTATGGTTCTGTACCTTAAACTTAAAAACGGATCACTTATAATATCACTCACGTGTCGGTCAGCCAGTCAGTCTGTCACAGCCGATTTTCTCAAAAACTATGCAATTTCTATGTTTATTTTCTTGAAATTTGGCATAGTGATATATCTTATTAACACATATTTTGTACAATTTTTTTAATATTCATGTAAAAAGAGGTAAAAAAGTACTGAATTTTGTTTTAATTATATGTATCATATGAGATATTATTCGAAAGGGCTTATTATGAAGAAGATAAAAATAATTCATGAAAATTTTTGATAATATTAGATGGCATATTTAAATGATATTCTATAAAATATGCGATAATAGGGCATTTTTTCTGAAACTACTGAACCAGAATTCAAAAAACCTTTATCTCCGAAACTACTGAATCAGAATTCATAAAACCTTTATTTCCGAAACTACTGAACCAGAATTCATAAAACCTGTATTTCCAAAACTACTGAACCAGAATTCATAAAATCTCTATTTGCAAAACTACTGAACCAGAACTCATAAAAACTTTATTTCCGAAACTACTGAACCAGAATTCATAAAACCAAAGTTGGTTTGGTAAAATCTTTTACCAACGTCAGAAGATTATAGGAAAAATATAGCCTCAATCTTATAACTCTTCAAATATGCATCAAGCTTTTACGTGTGTAAAATATAAAGATAATATTTGCGTTTGGATATTTGTACCCTTCGTAAATAGACTAAAAGAAATGTTATATACATTTAAATATTTATAAGTACCTGAATATGTGAGGAACCCCCGAAATACTGATTCTACTCGTCCTTGACAGGTTTTTTTTAAATAAAAGAGTACCTTCGGCAAATAATAATGATTCCTTGCTATTATGACACGCCAAGTATGACGCCAAGTAGACAAGTCAACTTGGAGCTACTGAAGCAAAAAGATACTGTAATTATATGTACATGAAAAATGTAAATACTGTAACTGAAATAAAAAACTTAATGAACTAAATTTGCGCCTATGATGTTGAAATTGAAAAGGTCGCATATATTTGGAATTTAATAATTAGACCAGTAAAGTCTAATTATTAAATTCAGCATGGTAAAATAAATATTCTAATTTCGGTACGGTTTTTATTGCTAAATTATTAATTAGATTAACTTAATTATTATTTTTTTTAGGGGGGGGGATAAACTATAATTATGCTCCGCTTATGTAAAATTGAGCTGTATATTGTTTCATTATATAAATGTAATTGTGAATATTAAACATCCCCTCTTTTCACTTCAGCCTAAAATACACATTGGCGACCTGATTATCTGGGTCACAATGTAGACGACACCCTTTGAAAGGAGATTTCATAAAATATGTTTAATTTATTTCATACGTTTAAAATTTTCCCCACCCGAGCATCCCTTAGTACAAAAAGTACACAGCGGGTTTTAAGTTCATAAATCAAACCTCCCAAGCGGCACAATGTGTGACAGACAAGGACACCGAAGTAATCCACCCTACGAATAAGAGGAGAATATTGTTTTATATTACTCCGCTAAATTTATGAAAATATATTAATAAATATCAATAAAAATTATGCGGTTGTAAAAATAACATATTTTTAACCAGATAGTTTATAGTTTATCAATACTGAAAGAAACTTTTTGAAAAAAATTACTTCTCACCTGATTTCCTCGAACTTCTTTCAAATCATGTTAAGAAATGGGTCGCTTTATATATTCAATATACTGTAATATATACGCTATTATTCAATATATTGTAACAGCAACCTTAATAAACCTAAATCGGATTTTGAACTGACAATATATTTTTAGAAACATTCACAACTGAATAGAAAATATTAAGAAAATATAGAAAAATCACTATCAAATTGCGATACCATCAAGAAAAAATTTACAATTTTCACAAAAAACCGATGCAAATATACTTATTTTTTATAAACTTAATCACCTGTTTGAATAATAGATACGATAAAACTATTGGGTAATAATAAAACTCGAAAAATCTATTCTTATTCCGAAACTTGGTAAACTGATTGTAATTCACAATGAATATGACCAAAGGACAGAAAACATAAAATAAGTATTTAATGGTCAGACGACAAAAACAGAAATTATTTGTTCAAAAAAAGAAACGATCTTTCGACGAAGAAAGCTTTAAGGTTTTTTAAAAAACCTTAAAGCTTTCTTAAATTATGAAACTAAAAAAGAAACCCAATAATATCTAGAAAACCCGAAAAAGTTACTAGTGTTAGTTTTAAAATAACAATAAAAATAAAATAAAGGTAATTCCTATACTTTTATGTAAACTTAAACGTACGATACATTAACATACCTCTGAAGGTTATTTGATGACCTTTAATAACTAGTTATTAAATAAATTAAATAAACCGAAAGAAAGACTACAATTTTAAAAATACTTAAAAATGTCCATCTCTCTCAAAATACCGCACTATTTAAACATCACTTTCATTATATCGCCGAGAAACCGCATAATACTTATCAATTGTGGCAAATATTTCGAGCGCAACAAATTAATTACAGACATAACCGTTACGAAGTTTGTTCAAATGATTGGCCGTTGTTAAACAGAACGTTCAAGTGCCGTACCTCGAGAACTTAAAGGCGGAACGAAACAAAATTTGATAATTTTAATAAACGAATGTACTCAGAACGGAACAACTGCCGCAAAAGCAAACTTTATTAAAATCGCAATCGGCCTACATAGGTGCGACGTTTAATCTACATAAAATTTCAATAAATTCATTCATCGATTATAATTTACATATTTTTAAGCTAAAAGTAAAAGTTGGTGCTGAAAATAATAAACTTAGGCTCGTTCAATATTATGAAACAATCATGACACAAGAAAATTTCCGTTTGTCATAATTAATGTTGCTAAACCCAATTTGCAAAAAAAATCGAAATTGGTGGCCAAAATAATATCCGCAAAGGATTGAAATCGATACGTGAAAAACATGGTCTTCAACAATTAAATGAAAATGTTTTTGGTCGCATTCAGAACTCGCGTTTAAGCACTTTCGTGCATTCGACTTTACGTGTATTATTAATTTCTATACCTGCCAATTATTTGAGTAAATATTTAAAAGAAAAACGGGACAGTTGGTGTCCCGCTTAAAGCTTACGAGCGACGAATCATGACACCCCCAAGAATGAGAGTCACATAAAAATAGGGACATCTAGGAACACTACTCGTAACCCTGAACATAAAACATAATTTTCGATCAAAATCAATACACTTCGGGGTTAATATTCCCAACCGATTTCTCCAATAACTTCCAATATATAACAGTCAGGAATTTATAGGAATCTGTATTTGTAATAAACAATACTACGTACACGATTCACTTTTAAAACTTTCATATCCCTTATAAGTATTGCAAATGGACTTGAGAATGACGTGGAAATAAAAACGCCAACTTAAAGCAGTTACACAGATGTGATATTTATTTTCTTCTACGATCAATTTCTGTATGCCACAATCCTCCAGATGCCATTCTAAAACTATGTTTGATCTAATTTATATATATATTTATATATATATATATATATATATATATATATATATATATATATAACTGTTATATGAATCACGTCAATAATTCAATTTTTTTATTTTTTTTACTACAGAGTATTCAAGCAAAATAACCTTTTATTTACCTACGTAGAAACATAGCTTTAGTGCAAAGCCGAACCGTCACTAACACCAGCGTACGACATACGGAAACACACTAGAGGATTGGTAAAGGCTCCCCTACGAATCTCTAAAACGCTCTCATCTCAAAGTCGAATCTAATGTATTAAACATCGCCTCAGACATTGTTGTTCCTTAGTGCGGCTCTGCGAGCCGCCCTTACACAAGCATGTATTCGGTCCGCGATGCACGCCGCCGCGCCGCCCTCCAAAAATTCATACATTTATTAGTAGGCATGAGATTACAGCGGGAATTGACGGAAGGAATGGAAAATTTTAATGGTACCCAGAGACGGGCACCGCCGATACAGCGCTCAACTGCTTATCATTTATTAACGTTCAAATCAAAAATTCAAATGACAACTTGGAAATTACTTGAATCTTTCCGACGATGGGAAGTCCATTTTAATATTCAGCAGCGGAGCGAATTGAAGCCCGCTACATTTCATCTTTTTATTCATTAATTTAAACTAGTTTTGAAATCGATACAAAGGGGATGTGGCTCGAGGTGTTATACTGGCTTTTAGCGACTTCTCGACTCTGCATTATAAATGTAAAGACGCAATTATGGATTATAATGTGATTTCATTATTCATTTCTGATCATGGTTACGGAGGAATATTTTATTTCAGAGTTTACAGGGATGTAGAGATGAAATATTGCGAGCTTCTTTCGCTCAGCTTTTGAAAAATTTAAATGATCTATAATATTTTCTCCCGACGAATATCCGTTGGAAGAAAATGTTAATTCTCAATACGGATGTACTTTTTAGCGACTTTTCCCGTTTGAGTCTTTAATTTCTTTCGCAAGTTTAGAATAATCAAACTGATTTATTCGTTATAAAAGAAACTGAACCGAATGACCGAATTAAGTTATTTTCTATTTCTCTATTAGAGAACACAAATAAAAGTAAATTCCATTAAAGCCCTGTGTCGACATTTTAACAATTATTTTACTAAGATTCATTAAAAGTGTCGTTCCGTCGAGAATGCTGTTACGTTGGTGAAATCATATAAAAATATATGTTGCTCGTTTCTGAACAGTAGTTACAAAAGAGAATGCACAGTTTGTTTGGAGTATTGGGCCTAGTTATGAAATTTATGATGACGGCCTAGTTATGAAATTATCATATTTTAGAGTATGCATATACAAACCAAAATATGTGAGTTTTGAATCAATGGAAGATCTCAGATTTTCAGTAAAGTCATGAATATGTATAATTTTAAGGTTTTAGTTAACAACTATTACAAGAAATATTAAAGTAATATTGTTAACACTTAAATTGATTTTCAATGTTATATTTCAACATGCCAATCAAAATCTCTTTTTTATTAATTTACTATAAGAAGGACATCAATAATATAGAAATAAAAACTTTTAAATGACATTAATTTTATTCCATATTTTAGAGTATGCATATAGAAACCAAAATATGTGAGTTTTGGATCAATGGAATATCTCAGGTTTTCAGTAAAGTCATAAATACGTATAATTTTGAGGTTTTAATTAGTTGACAACTGTTCTTACGAGAAATATTAAGGTAATATTGTCAACACTTAAATTTATTTTCAATGTTATATTTCAACATGCCAATCAAAATCTCTTTTTTATTAATTTCATTCCAAATGTCAATTTTTAGGCAATATTAATCTGGCCAAAATTATTACAAGAAGGACATCAATAATATAGAAATAAAAACTTTTAAATGTCATTAATTTGATTCCATATTTTAGAGTTTGCATATACAAACCAAAATATATGAATTTTGGATTAATGGAAGAACTCAGGTTTTCAGTAAAGTCTTAAATATATGTAATTTCGGGGGTATAAATAGCTGACAACTGTTGTTACGAGAAATATTAAAGTAATATTATCAACACTTAAATTGATTTTTAATGTTATTTTTCAACATTCCAATCAAGATCTCTTTTTTAATAATTTCATTCCAAATGTCAATTTTAGACAAGATTAATCTGTCCGAATTTACTATAAGCAGGACATCAATAATATAGAAATAAAAACTTTTAAATGACATTAATTTGATTCCATATTTTAGAGTATGCATACAAAAACCAAAATATGTGAGTTTGGGATTAATGTAAGAACTCAGGTTTTCAGTAAAGTCTTAAATATATGTAATTTCGGGGGTATAAATAGCTGACAACTGTTGTTACGAGAAATATTAAAGTAATATTGTCAACACTTAAATTGATTTTTAATGTTATTTTTCAACATTCCAATCAAGATCTCTTTTTTAATAATTTCATTCCAAATGTCAATTTTAGACAAGATTAATCTGTCCGAATTTACTATAAGCAGGACATCAATAATATAGAAATAAAAACTTTTAAATGACATTAATTTGATTCCATATTTTAGAGTATGCATACAAAAACCAAAATATGTGAGTTTGGGATTAATGTAAGAACTCAGGTTTTCAGTAAAGTCTTAAATATATGTAATTTCGGGGTTATAAATAGCTGACAACTGTTGTTACGAGAAATATTAAAGTAATATTGTCAACACTTAAATTGATTTTTAATGTTATTTTTCAACATTCCAATCAAGATCTCTTTTTTAATAATTTCATTCCAAATGTCAATTTTAGGCAATATTAATCTGTCCGAATTTACTATAAGAAGGACATCAATAATATAGAAATAAGAACTTTTAAATGACATTAATTTTAGAGTATGCATACTTCATAATTTCGAGGTTATAAATAGCTGACAACTGTTGTTACGAGAAATATTAAAGTAATATTGTCAACACTTAAATTTATTTTTAATGTTATTTGTCAACATTCCAATCAAAATCTCTTTTTTAATAATTTTATTCCAAATTTCAATTTTAGGCAAGATTAATCTGTCCGAATTTACTATAAGAAGGATCTCAATAATATAGAAATAAAAACTTTTAAATGACATTAATTTGATTCCATATTTTAGAGTATGCATGTACAAACCAAAATATGTGAATTTTGGATTAATGGAAGAACTCAGGTTTTCAGTAAATTCATAAATATATGTAATTTTGAGACTATAAATAGCTGACAAATATTATTACGAGAAATATTCAAGTAATATTGTCAACACTTAAATTGATTATAAATGTTATATTGCAACATTCGAACCAAAATCTCGTTTTTATTAATTTCATTCCAAATGTCAATTTTTTAGGATATATTGATCTGCCCGAATTTACTATAAGAAGACATCAATAATACAAAAAATAAAAATGTTAAATTAACGTTAATTTTATTCATTTACCAATTCTTATTTCATTTAAATTTTATATTAATGGTTCAGATGAAAAAAACTGCCATTGTTATACTCATTAATACTTACAAATCTGCCTACTTATCATAAAAAGCTTGCTGTTAAGTTATTGTCAATTAATAAGTAGGGAATAAATGAAGCAACTTCATAAGATATTATTTAATCATCATATGTGTATGTATAAACGATATATTTTATAGTTCCTGACCTTTCTTTAAAACACCCATTATATTTTTATTTAATACGAGTTAATATACGACACTTTCATGTTAGTATTTATATAGCATCGATACTAGCCTCGGATACTAAATAATAACTACAACTATCGATAATAGTTGATATATAATTGTCACCAACCCATCTCTACTTTCACATAATGGTGCAGATAAAACTTTTTTCTTGAGGCAGTGGATCTATTTGAGGATTATAGGAAAGTTCTAAGGGTAAACAAAAAAGATTAAAAAGGTTAAATAGAGGCAAAGAATAATTTTTTATATGTTGCGTCTTTATTCATGACTAGGCCGAAATTGGGCGTTCTTGTTTGCCACTATTTGGGCAAACGAAGCGCTAATAGTTTTAGAATTACAAGTTTCTCTGACAGTCCCGAATCAATTAGAAATATGATTAATCGATTTACCCTCTAGTCTTACTAGTCGGTATCATAAAATATGTTAAATTGTTTTAGGAATAAGTTGAAAAACATACATAAAGCCTAAACACGCCCCTGAGTACAGCATGACTCAAAATTGGCGAAAATTGACATGTAAATATACAGGGAAACACACCAAAAATTTAGCATTAATGAAATGTAATCCCATTTCATTAATGCTAAATTTTTGGTAAGTATGCCCGAAACAAACAAACAATTATTCAATATAATTTTTTTTGCTTCTAAGCAAAATAACTTACAACACGTGTCCTGGTTAAAACAGGTTCGAATAACTGTTAGGTATGTTAGTCGTTCAATTAGTAACGATGTTTTTATGGCAAATTTATTTAGTTTTTAGAAAAAAACAGTTTATAAAAAACTAAATTTTATTAAAAATTACACAAATAATAAATATGAGAAAATTCAGGGAAAATATTATATCTGCTTTATAAGTCCTACGGCGACAACGTAATATTAATATTTGAACTTTTTTTAAATAAATGATTTAGAAATATGTTTATTTTTCATTATTATGTAGTCTTTAATCGCAATATTTTGTTAGCATATTAACAGGATACAAATGAAATGTTATTAGCTTGTAAACACGATAAATGGAAACATAAGCTAATTTATAATATTTAATTATATCAACTGTAGCGCGCTCAATACTTTGTATAACGTTCTTAATAAGTAATTGATATTGTTAGTCTGTCTGTTCTTTTTACGGTAATGTATACGTACCTACTAGCAATGCATAATAGAAAATAATTTATTTGTTAATTAATTCCCATTCCGTACCATTTAACTGTTTTTACTGAATATATCATCATCATCATCATCATATATATTAATACGCTAAGGTTAAGATGTTACTCTCCCTTTTAGAAAAAACCTCACAACTAATCCACATAAATTATATATCATTTTATAGATAATTGCTTGCTCTACCGGCATCCACAACTAAAAAAATTATTATTGCTATTGTTTTTGCAAATTAATTAATTATTAAAATTATATACACAAAACAGCAATGCTGCCATCTAACGGCTCAACGTCAATATGATTGACGGTCGGTAAAATTTTTGTTTAATTTCAAATCCACTCACGTATAAATAAAGTGGCGCTTTAGCTCAATGCTTTTGATACTTGCGCCTCTATATGTCAATTTTAGTGAAATATTTATTTGATCTGTCATCTGAGCTTCATAATGGAATAAATAATGCGAAGACTTCGCACGGGTCACGCTAGTTACTAATTTAAACTTATAATGGACCAAAAAACAGAGCTTGTAGAAATTAAATAGCATTTTCCATATTTATCTGCAATTTCTATTCATTTTTATTTAGGAAAAAGTTTTTTAACAGGATTAGAAAATAAAAACCTGTCAAGTACGAGTAAGATTGCTTTACAAAGGTCACGTACACACTAAGGTATACATAAAAGTCTGATAGTTTAAGAGTACATAGTTTTTATGTTAAATCATTAATAATAAACATTGAGGTTATTTTTCGCTATGGAAATATATTGTCAAATATACCTGTTACAGGTTCAAGGCAAGTAGCTTAGTTGTCAATATCTCTTTTATTTATTAAGTTTATTGCAATATTTATCTTACTTACTGAATGTCGACAATATTTTTGACATAGGCGGTTAAAAAGTTAATTGGGGCGGAAGCATACTTTAAAACATTTTGGAGAACCTAACCCTCGAAGGGGATTTTTGGTATGGCATCAAAAAATAATAATAAACATTTTCTTTCCCATTAAAGTTCCGTACCTAAAACTTAAAAACGGAACACTTATAGGATCACCCACGTGTCTATATGTCAGTCTGTCACAGCAGATTTCCACAAAAATCAATGCGGCTTAGAAACTTGTAAGCATGGTAATAAAACTTATTAACCCACATGGTTTGCATCAGCTAACTTGTTTAAAATATTAATATTATACTTCAAAAGGGGGTAAGTAAAGTAGACAGTTGACACTTTTGGTAGAGCACTGTTGGTGAATTCCGACTATAAGATTACAGGAAAGCTATAGCGGTTACCCTAAATCTTAGTTTTTTTAAACATGCACTATATTTTTACAACAGTGAAAGATATTATAGGCAAAATATTTACGTTGTGAAAAATTAATATTTGTAAACTGTTTAATAGAAATATAATGTACTCTTTAATGTTAACAAGGCCCTAAATTTGTAGAGAAACCGAGTAGTGCTAGTTCCACTCGTATTTGACAAGATTTTAAAGACCTTTTCGGGAGTACCCAAGTCAATGACGTTAATGAAAAATAATTTCATTCGAATACTTAAAAAAATTAAAAGTATATATTTTTTTTTGTTGCCATGTGTTCGCATAATTCCACTACGTCTTTCTGTACAATTTAATAACAATCGGTTTTAAATCTTATTACAATTTTTTTGAAATATGCCATAAAATCTGATACAAAGTTTTATACATTTATTTATGTATTTATTGGGCAAGTTTAAGATCAAGTACATATGGTGGACTTATTGCTATGCGAGGAATCTCTTCCAGTCCATCCTAACAATTAATTTTATTTAGAAACTTTTAAAGACGTTACAAAATAAAATAATAGTAAACTTATAAAAAACGAAAAAATTATATTACAAAATATACACATGAGTTAGGATGAACAATTCTTTATCGTCCAAGCAGTAAAATTTTGGGGTCTACTAGATATTGACACTAGGAAATTTTTCCAAGAAAAAGACCTACGTTTCCTAAACGTAGGTATTTCCTTCCTAAACGTAGGTCTTTTTCTTGGAAACATTTCCTAGTGTCAATATCTAGTAGACCCCAAAATTTTAGTGTTTGGATGGTAAAGAATTGTTTTGCAATAGGTAGAAATGCGGAAATTATAATATTGCCGTTTGTGGGAAATGTCAGGAAATCTAGCCTCTGAAGATGTGACAAGTCAACTATTCAGTCGTCAACCAATGGAAACAAACAAGAAAATTTGTTTGGATTGAAACCAGATTTTTGAGCTTATATTAGATCATAGAACTATTAAATTTGCGTTAGCCAGGAGTAGGAAACGCTTATTCACTGCGCTTTAAGTTACTCTTTGCTCAATATTTTCAATACGGCCATGCTCACTGACAGACTGGATAATTTTCCTAGATCTCTAAAGCAAAACTGCTATTTAATTATTTCCTAAGAAAAGCCTAGCTTAAATCTGACACAATTACTTTCAATATTATTTTAATTTGCATTTAGAAATAGCCCGACATTTTCCTGCGGTTTCAAGATGCAGGATACGAAACACATTTTTTTCGACTGCGGTTAGCGTAGCGGTACGCGTAGTCTACGCATCATTATAGAATTTGTGTTAACTTAGTTGACTGGAATCATGAAAAGTTTAGTTTGCGTTTTATTATGGCCATCATGAATTAACTGATTTTTTTGGATATTCAGAGCGTTCGGAATACGCATTTAAGAAATAAGGGAGTTGGATGACTAAGTGCATAGAGGCAGCCATTAACATTCACAACATTTTTCGTGGACATAGACAATTATGGGGGCATTTAACGGTCTACGCGTAATTGTGTATTATGAAGGGGTATGTCACGGGACCTAGGCTGAGCTTTAAAACCGGATAGTGATAGGTATAATTTATTTGATCAATGATCGTAATAATACTTGAAGAAACCGCTTAATGGAAAACGGGCAGCAATGTTCAAATGACTGGATACAGTGTCGTACTATAAATAAGCCATAGCTGAAAAGAACCCAATTTATTCTGCTTATATCGTGTGGTGTAGTTAACAATTCGCAAACAATACATCATTTGGCCTTAGTTTGTTTCATATGTAAAATGAGGACAGTATTTAAACGCCATTTTTCACTTGAAATCACTGAAATATCTATAGATTAACTGACATAATTTAATAAATACCTGTTCTATAAAGTTAACATAGTAACGATAAATATTAAAGAAAAAAAAAATATAAAGAAATCAATTTTAAAAGAGTTTTGAATGACTACACCTGTCTCTCCGAACGTTGAAGAAATTTTTGAAAAAAGCCTAATACAGTATTTAAACTCCTCTGAACCCAAAACGTACTTATAAAATTTTGGTCTATGTCTATTTGTCTGCCCTAGTTTGGTCTATGTCTACTTGAATTTCGCATAAACTTCTGAACCAGTTTAAACACACCTTTTACTGAAATCGTATGAAATCGTCATGAGTAAAACTGGTTCACATGAAACCATGGTTACTTATAAATTTCAAAGTACTAATTAAGGAAATAATAATAAAAAACGCCATCACTTATAAATTCTTACATGTCCTGATGAAATATTACATGATCACCAATTCAATAAGCTAGAAATTATCAGTAATATTAATTACTTAATTTGAAGGTAGTTAATCCGCAGAATATAATAAATGAGAATAGTTATCATTAGCAATAACGTTCAATATTTCAACATGAAAAAATCGAAAAAATTTCAACATGAAAAAATCGAAAAAATTCTGGGTCAAATCCCGACATTTTTGTTATAGCTCTGAAAAAGTCGCCGTGAAGTAATTTTAGGAAATTGGGATTTTAATTAAGTATGAAAGTCCACTTTCCAAAACCACGCTTTGTTACGTTCCGGAAAATACAGGAGAAAGCTTAGTTAGGAATGGGGAGAGTATCTACCAAGATACAGAAGTAGTGAAACTATGATATTAGGGCGAGTGAGTTGTTATTATAATGGCGATTATTGCTGGACCTTGAAGTGTTAAAACAAGCGAATCTAAGGAGTATAGTTAAAAAGAAGCTCCCAATAAATTCAAAACAAAATATTATAAACGTCGGTAATACATTTACTTAGTTAATTAGACTTGTTGCAATAACAATTCCACAAACAACGCATAACCAATTTCTACAAATTAGTAATGTGGTTTTTTAAATTTTATATGACTGAATTATATGAATTTTTATATGAATTTTTTTATCGTTCTTCTATATTTAATGATATAAAACAACGAATGCCATATAGGAATTTAGCACACCAAAATTTCTTACAAACATACTTTACAAGTTTTAAAAAAGCAAAAGGTCGTCACCGTGGTGTATTGAGTTGTTAACAAGACATGACCGTTGAGTGCACGGCGCACCGCGGGATTCGATTCCCCGTCGGTCATCAAGCGGGTCTGAAGAAGTCCTCCTCCTCTTTTCGAGGCTCTGGCAACCATTTTTCCATATTAGATCTTCTTCATCTCATGTGGACACGACAACAACAACAACAATCAGGCAAAAAAACCAACGAAAATCGGCCTCGTATTAAATAAATAGAATATAATTTTAAAAATGCCGGTATTTTTCAGTATATAAAAAACCAAACAATTCAGCAAGTGCAAAAAATTTAATAAAATTTGTAAACATAATAAAAAACGAAAAAGGTATCATCATAAACACACATGTTAGAGTGGGTCGTTCATGTATGAAATTATTTTACCAATTTTTTTTAATAGCGGTATAAAAGTGACCCACCGCTAGCAATAAAAAGTTAGCAAAAAATTCTTTCTAAGGTATTTCTAAAGGTAAATCTTCTAATCACACATAAATTTTAAACATCTGAAATTTTCTTATATTTTCTATATTTTTTTGATTACGATTTTTATGACACAAAAGGAAAACCACATACCTTTAATAAAAAAGACACAATTATTCAAGAAATTTATTTTAATCAGGTGTTTGAATATAACTG